>CM060881.1:126890000-127300000 GCA_030762935.1 Hymenopus coronatus | reverse complement strand
CTACTACTACTATTACTGCTACTACTACTACTACTTCAACTACTGCTACTAATACTGCTACAACTACTGCTACTACTACTACTGCTACTACTAATGCTACTTCTACTACTAATACTACTTCTACTACTACTACTACTACTACTACTACTACTACTACTGCTAAGATTACTATTACTGCTACTACTACCGCTACTACTACTACTACTACTACTACTACTACTACTGCTACTACTACTGCTACTACTACTATTACTGCTGATACTACTACTACTTCTACTACTGCTACTAATATTGCTACTACTGCTATTATTGCTACTACTACTACTACTTCTACTACTACTACTACTACTACTATTACTGCTACTACTACTGCTACTACTACTGCTACTAATACTGTTACTACTACTGCTACTACTACTATTACTGTTACTACTGCTACTAGTAATACTACTGCTACTACTTCTTCAACTACTACTGCTACTACTACTGCTTATACTACTTCTACTACTACTATTACTGCTACTACTACTGCTACTACTACTTCTAGTACTACTTCTACTTCTACAACTCCTAATACTACCACTACAACTGCTACTACTACTATTGCTGCCACTAATACTGTTTCTACTACTGCTACTACTACTATTACTGCTACTAATACTGGTACTACTACTACTTCTCCTACTACTATTACTGCTACTAATACTGTTACTACTACTACTTACACTGCTACTAATATTACTTCTATTACTGCTACTAATACTGTTACTACTACTACTTCTACTACTACTATTACTGCTACTAATACTGTTACTACTACTACTACTACTACTACTACTACTACTACTACTACTACTACTACTACTACTACTACTTCAACTACTACTGCTACTACTAATACTACTTCTGCTACTACTACTACTGCTACTACTACTTCTACTACTACTACTACTACTACTACTTCAACTACTACTGCTACTACTACTACTACTACTACTATTACTGCTATTATTACTACTTCTACTACTTCAACTACTACTATTATTACTGCTACTATTGCTGTTACTACTACTACTACTACTACTACTACTATTACTACCACTACTATTACTACCACTTACACTACTACTATTACTGCTACTGCTACTGCTACTATTTCAAATACTACTACTACTGCTACTACTAATACTACTTCTACCACTACTACTACTACTACTACTACTACTACTACTTTTACTACTACTACTTCTACTACTACTCCTAATACAACTACTACTATTACTGCTACTACTACTTCTACTACTACCACTCCTAATACTACTACTATTACTTCTGCTACTAATACTGTTACTACTACTAGTACTGCTACTATTACTGCTATTACTTCAACTACTACTGCTACTACTAATACTACTTCTACTACTACTACTACTGCTACTACTACTACTATTACTGCTACTACCACTACTGCTACTACTTCAACTACTACTACTTCTACAACTACTACTACCACTACTGCTACTACTAATACTACTACTACTACTACTATTACTGCTACTACTACTGCTACTACCACTATTACTACTTCAACTACTACTGCTACTACTACTGCTACTACCACTACTACTACAACTACTACTGCTACTACTACTGCCACTACCACTACTACTACTTCAACTACTACTGCTACTACTACTACTACTACTACTACTACTACTACTTCAACTACTACTGCTACTACTTCAACTAATACTGCTACTACCGCTACCTCTACTACTTCTACTACTACTGCAACTACTACTTCTACTTATACTTCAACTACTACTGCTACTACCACTATTACTACTACTTCAACTACTACTGCTACTACTACTTCTACTACTGCTACTACTTCAAATACTACTACTGCTACTACCACTGCTGCTACTACTTCAATTACTACTGCTACTACTTCAACTACTACTGCTACTACTTCAACTACTACTGCCACTACTTCAACTACTACTACTACTTCTACTGCTACTACTACTACTACTTCAACTACTACAGCTACTACTACTTCAACTACTACTACTACTTCTGCTACTACTACTGCTACTACTACCGCTACTACCATTACTCCTACTTCAACTACTACTACTACTACTTCAACTACTACTTCAACTACTACTGATACTTCAACTACACCTGCTACTATTACTTCAACTACTACATCTACTACTACTTCAACTACTACTGCTACTACTTCAACTAATTCTATAACTACTACTGCTACTACTACTTCAACTACTACTGCTACTACTTCAACTACTACTGCTACTACTTCACCTACTACTGCTACTACTACTTCAACTACTACTGCTACTACTACTTCAACTACTACTGCTACTACTTCAACTACTACTGCTACTACTTCACCTACTACTGCTACTACTACTTCAACTATTACTGTTACTACTACTTCAACTACTACTGCTACTACTACTTCAACTACTACTGTTACTACTACTTCAACTACTACTGCTACTACTACTTCAACTACTACTGTTACTACTACTTCAACTACTACTGCTACTACTACTTCAACTACTACTGTTACTACTACTGCTACTACTACTTCAACTACTACTGCTACTACTACTTCAACTACTACTGCTACTACTACTTCAACTACTACTGTTACTACTACTTCACCTACTACTGCTACTACTACTTCAACTACTACTGCTACTACTACTTCAACTACTACTGCTACTACTTCAACTACTACTGCTACTACTTCACCTACTACTGCTACTACTACTTCAACTACTACTGTTACTACTACTTCAACTACTACTGCTACTACTTCAACTACTACTGCTACTACTTCACCTACTACTGCTACTACTACTTCAACTACTACTGCTACTACTACTTCAACTACTACTGCTACTACTTCAACTACTACTTCAACTACTACTAATACTACTACTACTACTACTACTTCAACTACTTCTGCTACTACATCAACTACTACTACTACTACTGCTACTACCACTACTACTACTACTCTTACTACTACTTCAACTACTACTGCTACTACTACTTCAACATCTACTGCTACCACTACTTCAACTACTACTGCTACTACTACTTCAACTTCTACTGCTACTACTACTTCAACTTCTACTTCAAATACTACTACTACTACTACTACTACTACTAATACTTCAACTACTACTGCTACTACTACTGCTACTACCACTACTGCTACTACTTCAACTACTACTGCTACTACTACTGTTACTACTACTACTACTATTTCTGCTACTACTACTTCAACTACTACTACTACTACTACTACTACTACTACTACTACTACTACTACTACTACTACTACTACTACTACTACTACTACGGCTACTATCACTACTGCTGCTACTTCAACTACTACTGCTACTACTACTACTATTACTGCTACTACTACTGCTACTACTTCTACTACTATTACTGCTACTACTACTACTGCTACTACTACTACTATTACTGCTACTACTACTGCTACTACTTCTACTACTATTACTGCTACTACTACTACTGCTACTACTACTACTATTACTGCTACTACTACTGCTACTACTTCTACTACTATTACTACTACTACTATTACTGCTACTACTACTTCAACTACTACTACTACTACTACTACTACTACTATTACTGCTACTACTACTGCTACTACTACTGCTACTAATACTGTTACTACTACTGCTACTACTACTATTACTGTTACTACTGCTACTAGTAATACTACTGCTACTACTTCATCAACTACTACTGCTACTACTACTGCTTATACTACTTCTACTACTACTATTACTGCTACTACTACTGCTACTACTACTTCTAGTACTACTTCTACTTCTACAACTCCTAGTACTACCACTACAACTGCTACTACTACTATTGCTGCTACTAATACTGTTTCTACTACTGCTACTACTACTATTACTGCTACTAATACTGGTACTACTACTACTTCTCCTACTACTATTACTGCTACTAATACTGTTACTACTACTACTTACACTGCTACTAATATTACTTCTATTACTGCTACTAATACTGTTACTACTACTACTTCTACTACTACTATTACTGCTACTAATACTGTTACTACTACTACTACTACTTCAACTACTACTGCTACTACTAATACTACTTCTGCTACTACTACTACTGCTACTACTACTTCTACTACTACTACTACTTCAACTACTACTGCTACTACTACTACTACTACTACTACTATTACTGCTATTATTACTACTTCTACTACTTCAACTACTACTATTATTACTGCTACTATTGCTGTTACTACTACTACTACTATTACTACTACTACTATTACTACCACTTACACTACTACTATTACTGCTACTGCTACTGCTACTATTTCAAATACTACTACTACTGCTACTACTAATACTACTTCTACCACTACTACCACTACTACTACTACTTTTACTACTACTACTTCTACTACTACTCCTAATACAACTACTACTATTACTGCTACTACTACTTCTACTACTACCACTCCTAATACTACTACTATTACTTCTGCTACTAATACTGTTACTACTACTACTAGTACTGCTACTATTACTGCTATTACTTCAACTACTACTGCTACTACTAATACTACTTCTACTACTACTACTACTGCTACTACTACTACTATTACTGCTACTACCACTACTGCTACTACTTCAACTACTACTACTTCTACAACTACTACTACCACTACTGCTACTACTAATACTACTACTACTATTACTGCTACTACTACTGCTACTACCACTACTACTACTTCAACTGCTACTGCTACTACTAATACTACTTCTACTACTACTTCTGCTACTACTTCTACTGCTACTACTAATACTACTTCTACTACTACTTCTACTCCTACTACTACTACTACTAATTCTACTACAGCTACTAATACTGTTACTACTACTATTACTGCTACTACTAATGCTACTACTTCAACTACTACTGCTACTACTACTGCTACTACTACTTCTACTAATACTACTCCTACTACTACTACTACTACTTCTACTACTGCTACTAATGCTGTTACTACTACTTCTACTACTACTTCTACTACTATTACTGCTACTACTTCAACTACTACTTCTACCACTACTACTACTACTACCACTACTGCTACTACTTCAACTACTACTGCTACTACTACTGCTGCTACTACTACTGCTACTACTTCAACTACTACTGCTACTACTACTACTACTGCTACTACTTCAACTACTACTGCTACTACTACTGCTACTACTTCAACTACTACTACTACTGCTACTACTACTACTACTACTACTACTATTACTGCTACTACTTCAACTACTACTACTACTACTACTACTACTACTACTACTACTACCACCGCTACTGCTACTACTTCAACACTACTGCTACTACTAGTGCTACTACTTCAACTACTACTGCTACCACTACTGCTACTACTTCAACTACTACTGCTACCACTACTGCTACTACTTCAACTACTACTGCTACTACTACTACTACCACCACTACTACCACTACTACCACTACTTCTACTACTACTACTACTACTACTACTACCACTACTACTACTACTACCACTACCATTACTACCACTACTACTACTATTACTATCACTAATACTACTACTACTTCTACTATTTCTACTACTGCTACTAATACTGTTAATACTACTACTACTACTACTTCTACTACGACTACTACTACTACTACTACTACTACTACTACTACTTCTACTACTACTACTACTGATACTGCTGCAATTGCTACTAATACTACCACTACTACTACTTCTACTACTGCTACTAATACTGTTAATACTACTACTACTACTTCTACTACGACTACTACTACTACTACTTCTACTACTGTTGCTGATACTGCTGCTACTGCATTTTACAACAATCTCCCCCCAAACCGAGAAATAACGGTGTCAAGGAAACTGTAGTTCTAAATCGCAATGTGATCAAGACTTGAAGCGACGTTAAAAAAGCCCTCAACCTCCCCAAAGTAAATGAATTCACAGAACTCAATAACTATCAAAAGTACAGTATTCCCTGCCTGGAGGAAGCCCCTTTTCACTTCACGAGATCAAAGAAACAATCTTGCACATCTCTGTGATCAAAGAACCCACACTGGTCAACCATGATGTCAAGTTTCCATGGCAACCTTGTTAATTGAGGCTGCTAGGTGTATATTACATCGTAGTTTAAAAGGCAAGCCCATTACACAAGATTCCTAAAGCGTGTTAGAATCCATTCTCCAGCTCACAAGGCTTATCACATCGGTCCCGCTACAGTGTTGAAACGATTTTAAAGTTAAACTTTGTATACATATTATATAAACAAATAATGTAATCACTAAGTTTACTTTCCAATTAAGATCTACATTCATAGTTAGACATACTTTTTAAGTATTTAAAAGTAGTTTTGAGTAAATACAGTACTCAACAAAGTTTTCTAACCAAAATAGGCTTGACTGCAAACTCTAATTTTCGAGTAGTTGAATGTTATTTCTTCTCAATCAGCTTCCCCATCATTATTCCTTGTATTGCATATCTTAATAAAACATTTTTCTGCTTCCAGCGTGTATTAGTTGCTTGTTTTGACTAAAACAGCTCCATTATAATTTGTTTCTGGAAATTTTGCACGGTATATTCGCTTTTATAACCTAATTTCAAGTACTCCACTTTTTTGCAGGAGCACACTTCTTCTTCACTTTGCACTTCCACATTCAAAACGAAGTTTATCCTCATTCTTAGTTCCTCTTCAAGGGTTCACAGAAAATATTCCTTTTAATATTTTACAGATGTGTTAGCAAAAGCTACTTTTCTGCTCTTGATACTGTCACTGAGTGGTCTCGCCTCTCATCAAAAGTGCTCCTTTGTCGAGGGTTGTCTCCGAGTTCTCCGGTTTTCTACACTATTCATTCTAACACCAGCTGCAGAAGCCCTTTCCTTCATTCCTTTCACAGTCATCTCATATCATCTTGTTCTCGATCTCATATCAGGCAACTGCTGATGACCCCTATTTCTACTCTTTATGGTCCAGAGTCCGTCTGCTCCTCACTAGGCATGCCCCAGGCATGAAGGACTTACGCCACGTGTAAGATAAGTCCTTCATACGAGGAGGATAAACGCGAAAGAAGATGCGTAACATTTGCTCCATTCCATACCAGGGGTTCGCCATTTTCTTTTTTCCGACAGTATTTTATTTCCACTACTACACTCCCACTACTCTCAACACAGTTCATTTATAATAAAATCATAAAGCGAAAAGTTTTTGTCTTCTACCTTAACACGGATTAGGCCTTTAGACCTGTTCCGAGGCTAATCAAACTGTTTTCTCCACGTCATAAGGAATGCTTCTTCGTCCAAAGGAGTTGTAAAAGTGTGCCTGTCATGGTAATCTCAAAAATTATCTTATTACTGAGATACTTCTTATGGTACACATTATTGAGTTAATGTTTTCTAATTATAGCGAGCTTAAAATCTAATTGCAGATGCTTTTATACTTGATTTTTGTTTTTATTATTACCCATGTCTCATATATATATATATATATATATATATATATATATATTCTAATAATGGTCTTAGATACTGTTCCATATATTCTTAGATTAAGATCCTTCATAATTTTCTTCCGAAATCTCTTAATACACTCAATGATTTTGTTATATGCTTTGATGTTTATTGTTGTTGTTGTTGTTTTTCAGTTCTACCTTCCTATCGCTTGATCATAATATTGAACCCAAATATTTAAAATTAAACTGCTGCTTAATAATTTTTCCTCCATTTGCAATCATTACCTTTATTTTTTCCCCAAAAATGGACATATTACATCCTTTTAATATTTCATTTAAGTTAAGTACTGATGGATGCATATATTAATCATTTTTTGTCTGCAAATAAAATTGAGTGCATATAGTATTATTTAACGTCCCCCATGCTTTAATTATTTTTTTAAATATAAATATATTAATTAGGTCAAGCACCAGTGGTAGTGGATTTGCAGATCCCAGCACTTTTATATGCGGGCGATTTAGTATTGTGCTCTACGACAGTTAAGGGATTGCAACGAGAACTGGACAAACTTAAGAATTATTGCGATGAATGGCTACTTACAGTTAATGTGAATAAGACTAAGGCAATGACTTTCGAAAATATTTGTGTTTATAGCAGGGAGGAGACTTGGACATATGCAGGACAGATACTGGACAATGTTAACTCTTTTTTTTTACTTAGGACTCACATTTACAATAAGCGGAAAATGGACAAAACACATTGACATCACGAAAAATAAGGCAAGGGTGAAAGCGGCGGAAGCTCTCCGGATACGCTCCAGAATTCCGAATATATCCATAACCTTAATGGAAACTATACGGAGCAACAGTTAGATCCACGATGACATACGGAGGAGAAATATGGGGGTGGGAACAAACAGGGAATCTGGATCAAGTGAGGACCCAATTTTTGAAAGGAATTCTGGGTGTAGGGAGGGGTACGGCAAACTGCGGAATAATGAGGGAATTCGGGGCACATAGTGAAACGAGAGAGTGCAAAATCGGAGCAGTCAAATATTGGATGAGAATCGTTCACGGGAACCGATCTAATTAGGGCAGTCTGCTACAGTTGGGAACAGTTACGAATGGAAGGTAATTCGACATGCGCATCAAAATAAAAGAAAGGGTTGGAAACCGTTGGGATGGGATACATTTGGATGGCGGGGCAGGCAAACAGGCGCAGTATTTGGAGAAAAATTAAGAACCGCCTTTGTGAAATTGACAGATAGCAAATAATTGCGCAATGCACAGAGAAGGTATCATTAGTAGTACAGTCTGGGCTAATATCGGAGTGGGGTATGGATCAATACATCAAAACAGGTACCAAACTTATTAGAGAGGGGCTCGCGTGGATTAGACTAGGAGCATGGAGGAGCACAAAAATTGCTGGCGAGAATGGTACGAGAATCTGTCCCATTTGCAAGGAGGACGAGTCGTGGACCCACACGAATGGCGGGAAAAATATTTACCGTGATTCTTTACCACCGCGAATGTAGGGCTAGAAGCATGTTGGACACTACTGGCAGGCACGGAAGACGTGGACGGGCTAGGTAAATTTATAAGGCAAGACAGCTGAGATCTGAGGAGGATATCAATAGAGAAGGGGGGAAGGATAAAAACAACTAAACAAAAGTGACTGCAATGTTTTTACATATATTATGTTATGCTTAGGTCACTGTTGTGTTATGGTTTTATACATTGTGTTATATAATAAATGTATATATTTCTTTTAAGCGTAATTATCTATTATAAGAGGGTGCATTTATGAAGGTGTACTCTGTGCTGTAAATTTAAATTGCTATATTTGAATATCTGTGTATCTTTATTTTCGTGTATACTCTTTTAATTCTTTGTGGTTGTTTTAATATTGCTTTTTAGTGTGTATTACAAAAGCACGTACGGTCTGTGGACCCGTGCGATTGTTCAAATTCTATGTATATTATTCATTATTACACTTATTCATTTATTCATTCATTCATTCATACATAAACTTTCTCTGCTATCTATTCCATGCTAATTGAGATAAACATAAGCAAAATCATTATATTTTTTCGAGTAGATTCAAACGTAATAACGGAAAACAATAGTCAATTTTTTAAGAACTCATCGCAACGGGACGGGTTTGGAATTCCGTTTTCCTCCTAGGACTGAGAAAAAAAAACAACGAATGGTGGATTATCATTTCAGAAAATATAAATATTGGCATGTTTAAACTGAAAACCAGGAATATGTTAGAAAAGTTTTAGTCCAAAATATTTT
The DNA here is from genome assembly GCA_030762935.1 of Hymenopus coronatus. Lineage (NCBI taxonomy): Eukaryota > Metazoa > Arthropoda > Insecta > Mantodea > Hymenopodidae > Hymenopus > Hymenopus coronatus. The sequence goes on along the minus strand of CM060881.1, from coordinate 127,290,085 downwards.
CGCATAAGTTGTCTGCTTTAACCAGATATACATTTATGTGTAGCAAGTTTTGTCTATCTTTGATGGTTTAGCAGTTATGCAAAAGTCATCCAGAATGAAGAGGACTTCAGAGACTCTTCCTAGAAGGTTCAAGAGATAAATTTATTTGTGATGTAAATATGTTTAACATTTTAATCAAAATCGTTAAAGGCGTTTTTGAGAAAATTCGAGAATTCCGAAAAGTTTTCCATGTTCTTTCCACGTGTTGCATCGTTTCGTGTGGCGCAGTCTAAACTTAATATTTAACCGACTTTTCGTTTTAGAGTTATTTTATTTACATACACACAAACACACACACGCACACACACACTCAAATACAAACGCGCGATCGCACAGTTTTCACGTACAAATATACAGGCATATAGATAGACCTTCTTCTAAAAATGCGTGTGCATGTGTATGTGTGTGTGCGTCTGTAAACAGCATAACTCAGAAATGAGACGTGAATTAAATAACAAGCTTAAGCTTAAGTGAGAATGTGAGAAGAAGCTTTTCAGGAAAATGCTCCATGCCAAACTTCCTTTTACTTAGAACATAGAATTTCTAAAAATAACTCAACTTAGATTAAAATATTATACTGAAGATAATTTACAAAGTATATAAAATATATATCCTGAATATTCTGGGAGTAGCTTTTGAAAACTTCTTAATTCTGGATGACATTTGCATAACAGGTATACCGTAAGAGATAGATAAAATCTTACTACACAGAAAACATAGATCCTGTTAAGGTACTCAATATATGCCAGGTACATATTTTTGTGGGGTTATTATTTCCGAGATAATTGTATCAATTTTGGTTGCATAACGGCCACATTTAAAAGATTTCATCATTATTTCCCTTCTGTTTATAAGGAACCAATTAATACGAATATTACTGCTAATGTTTATCTCGATAAAAATGAAGTACATATTTCGTGAGAATATTTTATAGATCAAGTAGAGAAAGTCGTGCAAACGAATCATATAAAATGTTTAATAAAATGTATATAGTTAAGAAAATTAACATGTTCGTTAATACACCAACTTATTGCATAAAACTACATGTAGAAACTAAGAAAACATTCATATAATTCCCGTAAAGTTTCAATCTGATATGTTTAAAGGTTTGTAATATACTGAGATATTGGCGGGATATCATTTTAATCTCAGTTTAAAAGAGCGAACCTTTGTATATGCATTTTTGCTGCCTTTATTGAAATGCAAATGGTTCTACAGTGATCGTAATCATGGAGTAAGAGCATCCAACAACCCCAAAAACTTTGCTTAAAGACTGCAATAATATTATTTAAAACGGCCTTAGCTTCATAGGTATTATGAGAGCCGTATAATCTGGAAAAAAACTAAAATTTAACGACCTCACAACTTTAGAACAAGTCAAAGCCGGCTACATGAAACGAATTCTGGGAATCGGGAAGGCAACAACTTCAAGATTGTCCTACTTTTTAACAAAAGAAACGTTTTTCATAGAAGACATCAGAATGCAGATACTCCTGCCAAATACCATGGCCTAGGAGAACTTACGCCAGATATTTATGCAAAAATCTGATTTCGACCATTCCAAAAATTTTATAGCGAGATTTCACCGGAAATACATGTTTTGGGACCCTCTGAAACCAAAATAAGCATTTTTAGAAACATTTCCATGTGTCTGTGCAGCATAGCTCAAAAACGGAATGACAGTTACGTATCAAACTTGACATTTAGGGTTGCTATCTTCAAAGAATGCGACACGAAGATTTTCAAGAAAATCCCCCCACCCTCAACTATCCTTTACAAGGAAAAAATTTCAAAAGTTTGATTCTATCAAAAATGACTTTAACGATTTTTTAAAAATTTCTTATATTTAAGATATTTACATGCCAAAAAAATATATAACTTGAATTTTCTAGGAATAGCCTCTAAAGACCTCTTTATTCTTGATGACTTTTATTGAATTTTGCATAACTAGTAAATTGTAAGAGATAGTGAAAAGCTTACTACGCAAAAATGTAGATCACGATAAAACACACACTTTATGTCATATACATTTTTTCGTGGAGTTGATCGTTTTAGAGATATTCCTTGTAATTGGTTTCCGGTTAAAAAACTTATACTTTTCTCATACAGGAATTTGTCAACTCCTGTCCATACAAACAAAGGAACATCAGTCACATAGTAACCAGCTTTGAATAATAATTTAGCCTATACTACTCCCTTATTTCCCTTCTACTTGCATGGAAGCAAGTAATAAGTCTATTTCAGCTAATTTTCTCTCGATTAGCATGAAGTAAAAAGAAACATAAGCATTTTAACAATAATTTTTTGCAGAGATATAGAGAAAGTCATGTGAATGGAACACATCAATTTTTCTATCTATTTCATGCTAATCAGATAAACATTAGCAGAAACAAACGTATTTCTTAGTTCGTTTAAGTAGAAGGAAAATAAGAAAATACACTAAGCTAAACCGATAGTCAAAATTTAAAATGGGTTGCTATGGGGTTGAAATGCAATTCCTGCCGCGGCCAGGAGTTGACAAGTTCCCAAATGAGATAAGTTTCAGTATTATAAAACTGAAACCCATAGCAAGAACTATTTCGGAAACGATCCACTCTAAAACAATAATGTACCTATATGACATAAATGCAGTGTTTCTAAAAGATCTACATTTTTTGTGTTGTAAGTTTTAGTGTATCTCTTACGGTTTACCAGTTATGTCAAATCCAGAAAAATCATCTAGAATGAACAGCCATTCCCAGAAAATTCAATATATGAATTTTATTTGTGATGTGAATAGCTTTAATATACCGTATTTTAATCAAAATACTTAGATCCATTTTTCAGAAAAACAAAAGCTTCAAAAAATTGTCGTTATAAAGGGCAGTTTAGGTTCGGGAATCTTCTTGAAAGTCTTTCTCTCGTACCCTTGGAAGATACCAAACTTAAACACCAAGTTTGGTATTTAATGGTATTTTAGTTTTTAGCTATGCTGTCCACTTACACACGCCTACGGATCTTTTTCTAAAAATGATGGTTGTACTCAGGGAACCTTAAAACGTGTATTTTGAAATCACGTATCGTATTTTTCAGTGGAATACAATACTTCCTTTGGAGCGACTTGTATTCAACTGACGAAAGAATGGAAGCATTCTATGAACTTCAACGTATAGTAACGCGATTTGCAACACACGGCTTACACAAGTTCTGCCATAACAAGAGATTTCGCTATCCGAATGAAGACTCTGAACTGTAAAATAAACATTGTGAAAGATTTCGCACAGGGAAATACAAAAAAAAAAAAAAAAAAAAAATCTAATGTGTTCCATTCACATGACTTTCTCTACATCTCTGCAACAAATTATTGTTAGTAAGCTTAGGCTTCCATTCACTTTATGCTATAATTGAGAAAACATTATCAGAAATAGTCTTATTACTTACGTCCCTGCAAGTGGAAGCGAAATAAGGGAATACCATAGATTAAAGTGATGCTCAAAAGCTGGTTGCTATGTGACTGAAGTTCCTTTCTTTGTATGGACAGGAGTTAACAAATTCCTGTATGAGAAAAGTATGCTTTTCAAAGCAGAAACGGAATACCAAGAATATCTTCAAAATGACCCACTCCACGAAAAAAATCTATATGACATAAATTGTGTTTTATCCCGAGCTACATTTTCTGTGGAGTAAGTTTTTGTCCATCTCTTACGGTTTTGCAGTTATGCACAATTCCGTAAAATTCATCGAGAATAAAGTAGTCTTCAGAGGCTATTCCCAGAAAATTCAAAATATACATTTTATTTGTCAGGTAAATATCTTTAATATATGATATTTTAATCAAAATCATTGGAGTCATCTTTTAGAAAATCAAAAATTTCGAAAAAAGTTCCATGTAAAAGGTAGTTTCTTGCAAATCTTCGTGTCGTATCCTTGGAGGATACCAAACTTAAATACCAAGTTTTGGCTTTAACGGTCTTTTCGTTTTTGCGCTATGCTGCTCACAGACACACATACATACACTCAGGCAGACAGACACACCAGGAAATTTTTCTAAAAATGTTTTTTCTTTTTTCAGGGAGTCTCAAAACATGTATTTCCGGTGAATTGTATTTCTCGGTATCGAATTTTTTGATACAATACAATACCTTCTGTATACACTATGTACATGTTCTTATAGAGAAAGTATAAAACAAAAACAAAAAAAATCAATAATAGAACTATGACTAGATTAATATACTTTATATACTTGCACATTTTGCGCATTTCACTTATACAAAATGAAAGCCAACCGTGGTAAATGGGGTTTGTTAGCTATTAAAGTGGTGTAATTATTTGGTGAAGGGTTATTGCACCTGCTTCAGCAAATATTTGGTATTAGTTTAGTTTCAATAAGGATTCTTATCATTATCTGAACTTGACGGCTTTGATTGGTTAAGGTAAGGAGTTTTTCTGTAGCGTCTCTGTTCTTCCAGTTACGCCATTTGCTGAACGGGCTCTCTAAAGGTAGTAGCAGCAGCAGTAATTGCTTCGTTAATGAATCGTTTGGTTTCGAATGTTTTGTGACAATATTTTGATAGGATCGTCGACGGACCCTTGTTGTTTCTGCTGCGGGCACGCTGCACGGAAAAAGGCAAACAAACGTGTTTGATTCTTGCTGCTTTTCCAGCTAATTGATATTCCAGCCGTGGCTGCGAGGCACAGGTCTCTAACGGTACCGTATGTGATTAATGGTAGCGAACTAAGTAAACGTTACAACGGTTTCGTGAATGCGCTTTGCCTCTCAACCTTCGGTCTGGGCTTCGATTCCCCGTAAGGGTTGCATTATCATTCCCGACAGTCCGTGACCTGGGTCTCTCTGATTGCATACGGAATTTACAGCAGCATTGGGAATTCCAAAGTCGCAAGCTAGCAAGGCAATAGTACATCCACAGATAGCATCGTTGTTAAGGAAAGCCATGCGCCAAATGTAATTTGTTACACTGACTTTCATATCTTTGGGGCAAACGATAAAACATGCTTTAAAAATAGTTCAGATTCCATAAAAAGGAATTGATCCAGTCAGCAAACAGATTTTTGTGAAAAGTTTCCATTGCGTATAAAGAAAACGTGATTATGGCCATTTATTTTTCTTTTGCGGGGTGGAGGGGTTAACGCAAGGTTCCTTTTCTTCCCCTTTCGTCCTCCAATTTCCACTCCTTCTCTTCTATGGTTCTCTCTTTCCTTTTTTTTTCTTTCTTGTTAAATGCAGTTTCGAAGTCTTGTCTAGGCTCCAGCACTGTATTCATTTTTCTTCATTTTTCACTGTCCTAATATTTACTTTGTTTTTATGTTTAATTACCATTTACTTTTTGCTTCTAATACACATAGACAAACATTTTACAAACACCCATGCCCAATGCGGGACTTGAACCCACGATCCCCTACGCCACGAAGTACCAAAGCGAGGCGCTTCAGCGAGCGCAGCCATGGGGACCGGCAGCTTTCCATGACTTCCCTCTCATACTTCTATTCCAACTACACCTCTGAGCCTCTCCTTCTTCCAATATCTATCCATTGTTTCTCTCTGTCTCTCTCTCTCTGACTTTTTTTCTTATTTTCCTAAGCTACTCTTTTATCTCAGCCTTTTTCATTGCCCCTCTCCAACCTTTTCGTCTGCCTTTCTCTTTCACTTTGGACCAGTCCATTAAGAGTTAGGTTTATTTTCGTTTATAACAGAATTTTATCCAATAAAATGCATAGATATTTAATACGAGAGATGAAGAATCACTCAAAACCACTGTTAGGTCACATCTAAGTTTTTACTGTGTGTAAGATGCGACATTCAGTTAAATTATTTAATTTTGATTTCACTCGCATGTCTGCTGATGGCTACTCCCAGTGGTAATCTGTGACACATTATAATGTGTAATTGCGAGAATAGACAACACCAGTTTTGACTGAGCATATTTATGGGGACTAGTAACTCGTCTGTTTGAAACGAGTTGCAGATTGTTTTAAGATGAATAATCAGCGCATCCTGATTCTAAGTACGAACATTAGTAGCTGTATCTTATTATACCTATTACCTGCTGCACTTGATAACTTTACGGTTTACGCAAATCTTTTCCCGTTGCTTTGACTCGCTGAACAACTTGTTGGTGAATACTCTGCAGTACCGCCTAGCACTGCACTTCAGCGCTAACTTATACCTGGAGTAATAGTAGTTAATGTTCAAAATATACACTCTTTATTAGCGTAAGTCCCGCCTACCTCATGGCTGGGCCACCAGAAAACCAATGTTCCTGCCAAATATTAAGTTTTTTATCCAATCTCTAATACTACTCTGCCGTGTTACTCGCCCTTTCCAATTCTTAAAAATCTGATGTGTACCATTCACATGGCTTTCTCTATATCCCTGCAACAAATTATTCTTAAAAAGATTATACTTCTATTTACTTTATGCTAATCAGCAAAAAATAGCAGAAATGGTTTTATTACTTGCTTCCTTGTAAGTAGAAGCGAAATAAGGGAGTACCATAGGTTAAAGTGAAAGCCAAAAACTGGTTGCTATGTGACTGGTGTTCCTTTGTTTGTATGGACAGGAGTTGACAAATTCCTGTACGAGAATGTATAAGTTTTTCAAAGCTGAAACCAAGAAAAAGGAATATCTCAAAAGCGATCAACTCCACGAAAAAAATGTATATAACATAAATTGTATGTTTTAACGTGCACTACATTTTTTCTGAGTTAAGTTTTTGTCCATCTCTTACGGTTTAGTAGTTATGAAAAATTCATCCAGAATAAAATGGTCTTCAGAGGCTATTCCCAGAAAATTCAAGATATTCATTTCATTTGTCAAATGAACATCTTTAATATACGAAATTTTAATCAAATCGTTAGAGCCACTTTTAAGAAAATCAAAATGTTCGAAAAAAGTTCCATGTTAAGGGTAGTTGGGTGTGGGGGGGGATTTTTCTCAAAACCTTATGTCGCATCCCTGGAAGATACTAAACTTAAATACCAAGTTTGGTATTTTACCGACTTTTTGAGTTATCGTGTTCACAGACACACGGACACAAGGACACACACACACACAGACACACATACACACACACGGACCTTTTTGTGAAAATGCTTTTTTTGGTTACAGGGGACCCTAAAACATATATATATATATATATATATATATATATATATATATATATATATATATATATATATCCGGTGAAATCTCGGTATCGAATTTTTTGGTGGAGTGCAATACATTCTCTATTCACTATGTACATAGTGAGTATAGGGAAAGTAAAAATCTGATGTGTTCCATTCACATGACTTTCTCTACATCACTGCAACAAATTATTCTATTATTTCATCTAATCGACAAAAAATTAGCAGAAATAGTGTTATTACTTGCTTTCTTGTTGGTTGAAGTGAAATAAGGGATTACCATAGGTTAAAGTGATAGTAAAAAGCTGGTTGCTAAGTGACTGAAGTTCCTTTGTTTGTATGGACACGAGTTCACAAAGTCTTGTATGAGAAAAGTATAAGTTTTTTATAGCTGAAACCAAAAACAAGGAATATCTCAAAAAATATGATGTGTACCATTCACATGACTTTCTCTATATCCCTGCAACAAATTATTCTTAAAAAGCTTATACTTCTATTAACTGCATGCTAATCAGTAAAGCATTAGCAGAAATAGCCATATTACTTGCTTCCTTGTAAGTAGAGGTGAAATAAAGGAGTACCATAGGTTAAAGTGATAATCAAAAGCTGGTTGCTATGTCACTGAAGCTCCTTTGATTGTATGGACAGCAGTTGAAAAATTCCTGTATGAGAAATGTATGTTTCTCATAACAGAAACTAAAAATAAGGAATGTCACAAAAACGACGAACTCCACGAAAAAATGTATATAACATAAATTGTGTGTTTTAACGTGCTCTACATTTTTGTGCAGTAAGTTTTTGTCCATCTCTTACGATTTAGCAGTTATTCAAAATTTAGTAAAATTCATCCAGAATAAACTACTCTTCAGAGGCTATTCCCAGAAAATTCAAGATATACATTTCATTTGTCAGGTAAATATCTTTGATATACGAAATTTTAATTAAAATCCTTAGAGCCATTTTTGAGAAAATCAAAATGTTCGAAAAAAATTTCATGTAAAGGGTAGTTGGGTGTGGGGGGATTTTTCTCAAAATCTTCGTGTCGCATCCCTGGAAGATACTAAACTTAAATACCAAGTTTGGTATTTTACCGACTTTTCGTTTTTGAGTTATCGTGTTCACAGACACACGGACACACACACACACACACACACACACACACACACACACGGACCTTTTTCCGAAAATGCCTTTTTTAGATAAAGGGGACCCTAAAACTTATATTTCCGGTGAAATCTCAGTATCGAATTTGTTGGTGGAGTGCAATACGTTCTCTATACACTATGTACATAGTGCCTATAGAGAAAGTAAAAATGAAGTTCCTGCATTTTCGAGCATCCTATAGATTTCTGAACGTGCACATTCCATGTAACTGAATCTGAGCTAATGTATTTCTTGTAGACTGGGGTCATTGGAAATGCTAATGATTCTCGCTACTCTTTTTCTTTACTCCAACACTTAACTTGCCTTGCTAATGACCTGTCTGCCAAAACGAAATTGTAGCCCTATGTTTTACATTATTCATTGATTTAATATACGTAATTATTTATGGCAGTTATTGCTCTATGTTTCCATTATTACTTTATAAAATTATTAATAATTTACTACAGGAATTATTACTGTATCAATGTCACATGTAAATGCTTTAATTTTGGTTTCTTAAACGGATTTTCGATTTACATAAGTTTGTTCCGTGCCCTTTTAAGGTTTACAGTTATCTTCTGCTTGTTCATTTTGATGATAATGATGATGATAGTAATATTAATAACAATAATGCTACTACTAATAATAATAATTAATAGCAAGCTTACTACGTTCAAATTCTTTAATTTTCTGAGAAGATGGATCTAGCGATTTTGATTAAAATACTCTACGTTTCAAACAATTTTGTAATAAATGAAATGTATACAGGTATAATATTTTTTGGAGCAGCCTTTGAGTTTTCCTCGTTATGAATAACTATTGCAAAAACGTTATACCGCAAGAGATAGAAAAAATCTTACTACACAAGAATGTAGAGTCCGTGGAAATACACAATTCACAATAATCACTTCTGAGAATCCTTTGTTATTGCTTTAAATTTCCCAAAACTTATAATTTTCTCACATGGAAAGTCATCCGTCATTTTTCCTTTTACTTTATTCCTGAACATGCAAAGAGGTGGGAATTTTAATTTATCACACAGCGGCCAGCTTTTAGAATCTAGAATATTAATTTATTTTTCTTCTATATAAATGCAAGAAAGTATAAGATTATTTATATTATTATCTATTAATGAAGTAGATAGAAAATTAGTTGTTACGTCATGGGTAAGAATATGTATTAAGTAATAGGTGTGAATGTGATACTTAATATTTTTTCTCTTGTGGTCTCGTAAAGAACAGGCAATTTGAAATTTAACATACAGCAGCAAACTCCTTAAAACTCAGTGTAGTTTAGCAAATCATATTCTTCTTATACGGAAACTATAAAACTGATTTCTAAATGTCTACTGAACATTTATCTTTATTAAAAAGCAACAGCTAAAAGACTAAGATTGTGTAAAACAGTTTATAGAGTGACCTAAGAAAGTTTTGCGAATTTACATATCAGATATTTTTCTCAACTTTAAACGAATAAACTCTTGGTAACTAATCCTATGCACGCGCCTATTAGTATCTATATTGGCCCTTAGGCGTGACCTAGGTGGTCATCAAGGTAGAGAGAATGCCTTAGAGAAAACACAAACTCAGAAACACACTAAAAAAACCCATGCCCAAGGCAGGTGTGAATCCGTGATACCCTGTGCCACGAAACACCAAAGCTAAAATACCAGTAAGCGCGGTATTGCGGATCGGCCGTGTTAGTCATTAAAATAAATTTAGATATACAGGATGGAAGGTACCTATGATCATCTTTTTACTTTCTCCATACGTATTATGTACATAGTGTATAGAGAAGGTATTGCATTGCACTCAAAAGTTGGATACCGAGATTTCACCGGAAATAGGCGTTTTAGGGTACTCAAAAAACAATTTTAGAAAAAAGTCCGTGTGTGAACACGATAACTCAAAAACGAAAACTCGGTAAAATACGAAACTTGGTATATAAGTTGAGTATCTTCCAAGGATGTGCACGAAGGTTTTGAGGAAAATCCCACAAACCCAAACTATGGAAAAATTTCGAAAGTTTTTATTTTCTCAAAAATGGCACTAACGATTTTGATTAAAATACCGTACATTAAAGACAAGTTACACGGCAAATAAAACGTATATATTGAATTTTCTTGAAATAGCCTCGGAGGATCTCTTTATTCTGGATGAATTTTGCTGGGTTTTGCATAACTAGTAAATCGTAAGAGATAGACAAAAGCTTACTACACAAAATATGTAATCTCGTTAAAACACACGGTTTATGTCACATACATTTTTTTCGTAGAGCTGACAATTTTTGATATTATGCTTGTTATTTGTTTCAGTTACAAAATACTTACGAGAATATGTGAACTCCAAGCGATTAATAGAAATGGATTTTATTCACATGGCAGCCAACTTTTAATGGCTGTGGTATTCCCTTATTTCCTTTCTGCTTACAAGAAAGCATTTCTGGTAATATGTATCTCGATTAGAATGAAGTAGATAGAATAATTTGTTAGATAGTTTGTTAGACTGCCTCCGTGGTCGAATGGTCAGCAAGCTGACTTCTCACCCGGCTGGCGCGGGAGAATTTTTTGTACGTGTGTGTGTGTGTGTTTGGCGAAACAAAACAAAAAAAAACTATTTAAACCAACGTAAACAACCTACAGACGAGTTGTTTCTAATGCAGAGCCCCCGATCTGACCTTAGATGTTAAAGGGGACTATATAAATGAAACAATTAAAAAACAAAAATAATTTGTTAAAGTGATGTAGAGAGTCATGTGAATGGAACACATCAGAGTTTTAAACTATGGAAGAACAGCCTGTGTTTTAGTGTTGCCATAATAAGTGTTTTCCTTAGTGCTGTAAGTTCCCAAGGTAAATAATATTTTATTTTGCTCAACATTGCAACAAACAAATCTTACATTCAACAGGTTAATTGTAATTCTTTTGCTTCTGCTACTCTTGCACAGAAAACCACGCATAGCTGTATCGTAACTTAAATATCATACGGAATATGGAACTGAGAAAGAATTTTCATTATCACGCAAATAATATTAATAGGAACACTTATTTATAAAGGTAAACAAAAGCTTGAGAAACCCATGTCAAACATTATAGATTATGCTTTCTCTTTTGTGCATTATTAAACTCTGTGATTAATTAAAGCAACAACAGAAATTAAATAAGTTATTTTTAACGAGTAAGCAAGCTACAAGAGAAACAAACAAATAGAACTGCTTTCTTTATATCTTGTAGTGTTGTGATGTGTAGTTATTGATTTAGATTCATCTGAAATAAACTTCGAAAGCTTATAATAATATTAACATCCATTAAAGAGGCGAGAGTTCGAAACTCGGTTAGGGAAACTCGGTTACCCGGGTAAGGCCTTTCTCGGAGTTTTCCTTTATCCCAACGACGAATGCCTATTAACTTAAGTTCCATGTACATAGAGCTCATATGATCATCATTGTCCGATATGATCTACCAGGATAAAAATATCGAACTTATAACAGTAATAAAAACAACAACAATAATAGCAATAAAATAATAACAGGAACAATAACAACAATAATGATAATACTAACAAAAATAGCAACAATAATAGCAACAATGATGAGAAGAAAAACAGCAATTATAACAATATTAACAATAATAAAAAAATAACAACAGTAATAAAAGCAATAATAACAACAAAAATAAGAACAATAATAAGAACAATAATGACAGTAAAATAGTAACTGTAAGAGAGTTGTTTTAATTCAAAATACGCTGAAATTTCAACTTCCGCTAAGTAATATTTGAGAAACTGTTTAGGTCTCCTGAAATAGCCTTTACATTAGAATCAATATTAAGCAATGTTGGTTTGTTTGTTTTTTTTTTTTTCCTCAAAAACTTCTTTTATAGCAGCAAAACTTCACTGAGATTTACTGCTCTGTTCATTAAAAAGGGTCACCCGTTCAAGGATGATCATAGGTCACCTTCTAACCTATAATTTTCTTGATTTTGTTGTTTTATTTATATAGCCCCCTTTAACATCTAAGGTCATATAGGGGGCTATGCATTTGAAACAACTCGTTGTCTGTAGGTTCTTTTTTTAAATCATTTTATTTCCCTTAAAAACACACACATTCACTCTCACATACATACTTCCAGACTTTGTGGGGGATAGGGAATAAATCTGGCTAAAGAAAAATGCCCACCCCAGCGAGGAATCGAACCCGGGACCTCCGGTGAGAGGTGAGCTAGCTGACCACTCGACCACAGAGTCATTCTCGTGATATATTTGTTACTATGTTTAATACAAATTTGGGTTATTTCTATTCGCCAGCAGAATTCTCAATAGTGCAGCTGTATAGTGTTAATAGCTTTAGTTATTGGAAAGTTGATTCACACCCTCCTTCAGAGCACCTACGATGTACACGCTGGCTCTCGGTATTTTACAGAGTATCATTACATGACGTGGAATCCACTTCAGTTTATTTAAAAAAAACTGTTAAAGTGGATAAAGCTAGAAGTGGAACTTTTAAGTAACTGTATGGAATATCCCTGTTATGAACGATCTATTTGAAAATTAGGAGGAAAGAGTTAAAGATGCAAAAATCTTTAGTCGTACAAAAATATGTTGTACCATGAATTAAATTACCTTTTAGGATACCTAAAATAAAATTTTATACAAAATAATTAAATCTTCAGTACTAATTTTTGGAAAATAAGCATTCTGAACTACAAGTAAAAATGTAGATACGATTTGTAATAAAAAGAAATATCGTTACATTCACATGAGTTTCTCTACCTGTTTTACATACAACTTCTTTTCAGATATTCTTCTTCTTTGTACTCCATGCTAATCAACATAAGCATTAGCAAAATGATATTATTACTTGGTTCCTTATAAGGGAATACACTAGGCTAAACCAATAGTTAGCGCTCTCGTTTTTGAAATTCGTTTCTTTGCTTGGCCCGGAGTAAAAAAAAAAAAAAATACACGGACGACTTCCTTCGGAGAAAAGCATAGATAAGTATTTTAAAATTGAAACCAATAACAAGCAATATCTCAGAGAAGGTTACTCTACAACAAAACCACAAAGGACAGAAACTGTGTATTTTGACAAAATCTACATTTTTTTGTGTAATACATTTTGTCTGGTAAACATTAGCGTATATGCATTACAGCTTACCAGCTATGCAAAAGTCAGTCAGAATGAAGATGATTTTAGAGGCTCTTTCCCAGGAAATTGAAAATATACATTTTATTTGTCATGCAAACATTTGTAATCTGCGGTGTTTTATTAAAAAGCATTTGAGTCATTTTTCAGAATATCAAAATTTTCGAATTTTTCCATGTACCTAAAGAGTGGTTCAGAGGGGAAAGATTTCTTGAAAATCTTCCGGTCGCATCCTCGAGATAAACCAACTTAAACATTAAGCTAACATATTTTTCATTTTTATATTATGCTGCCAACAAACAAACACATACGCACACAAACATACACTGACCGTTTTATAAAAGTGGTTTGTATTGGATTTAGCGAATCTAAAACCATATTTTCGTTGAAATTTCCGTATCGAATTTTTGGGTGGAATACAATACCTTCTCTACCTACTATGTACGATGTGCAAATGCCCTAGACACAGTAACTGACTGTTATACAGTTTGGCAGCTATGTTTAAAACATACTTTCACATTTAAATGCATGGTTTAGTATTAACGTCTGCGTTTTCTCTAATGTATACTTCTCAGCGCTCAATTTATCCCATATGTGTCATATTTCTCCACACAATCTGAGAGAAAAGTAAGACAGGCATTGTAGCTACTAATGCAAACAATATTATGATACTTGTTTCAAAATTCCTGGTAATAGTTAATTAAGGAAATTACGGACAATATTCTTATTTCAATTCTCATGAACCTAATAAAAAACTAATGTGTTTTTTAAGATTTATTTAAGAAGAGAGAAAGATTTAAATTATAGGGATAAAGAAAGACATATATGGCGGATGTGGCAGCTAAATATGCCACGAGGCTGCAACAAATTGAAGCTGGATTAAGCGGTACGTTTCAGGATATAAAAAAGGTGCTCTAAAGCTATATCTCTGACCACTGGAACAAACAGTGGAAACCTACGCTCTCATAACTGCAACTGGTTAGGAAATATATTACAGAACCGGCAATATCACACCTTAAATTCCGAAGAAAACAAAAAATCCTACTTACTAGGTTGCGCATCGACCACTTCAACCTCAGCCATGGTTATTTGATGAAGAAAACAACCCAAGATCCATGTTCAACGCGAGGAGTCGTATCAACACCTCACCTTATCCTCGAGTGCCCTGCTTTACTGAACGACAGAAGGAACTTAAACCTCAAGAATGATCTGTATTCCATTTTTAACACCACAGAAGGATGCAGCAAAGTTATCAAGTTAAAGGAGATATCATAAATATTGTCTTTTATATAATGTAATTGTTACAACCGGAGTTTGATACTATTATAATTGTTTACCATTTACATGTACTATATTTTACTGTTACCAAAGTTCAAATAGTTAAGTTTAGACCACAGTTGTAATATTTGTTTTAAATTTTGTATATATACATTGATCTTTTGAAAATATATTGGTCGCTGATGACCTTTGTTGCTATAAAGTGACCTTAAATAAATAAATTAAAAAAAAGAAGACACATTTATATATAAACAAAGAAATAATAGTCTAAAGATGTAGAAGGAGTAGTCCCTTGATGTTATTTAATTCCTCTCCTTCTTGCAAATATATGCATTACTACTTTCATGTTCATCAGGCCATGTTAGCTTTTTGTGAAGTTTAAACACTTTAAGCAAATTTGCATAGACCTTTTCACTAACAATTTAATGCCTGAATTAATTATGACTAATTACCATGGTAAACAAAACATACAAACAGCAAAACGTAGGGAAAACTAACACATGATACAAAAAACGTTTGAGAGCCATGATTTAACTGTATTTGTTTATAGGCGGTTAATTTTTTTTTTCGACTGTCAACAAGAGGGAAAACAGCTGCAACCTTTGTAAAAATGGAATGGCAAATGTAATTACACGGGGAGATACAATGGCATTCGAATGCATTGAAAAACAATAAATGTCAGACTCTCCTCCACTCAGAGTATTACCGATTTACGTTTGGTAACCGTGTTCTAAGTAAATTTGTGCTGACGTTAATGTCTTCACTATGGCTATTGCTAGCCTTGTTATGAAATGGCCATATGGAGAGAGCCATTTTAGATTTCGAAATTGCATTTACCACAAAATGATATTCATTGCTTTATTCCAGTATTTTTTCATTTATAATGCCTTTATACGAGCAACTGATATGAATGTTTGTTTTCAAGTATCATCGAATGAAATATACCGAGTGTAAAACTGAAAATTAAATAAATCTAAAAAAGAGAAAATTTGGCTAAAGATAAAATGATAATGCGATACATTTACATGTGAATTATAGCAGCAGAGTGACCTATATGTTCCACTGTTCATGTCATTCCATGCATTGTAGTCTACGTTCTTTGCTATACTCAACTTTAGTTGTAGCTCCGATTATGATTTTCAAAATGCTTTAGTGTCTCATAGAAGTCCTATGAATTTTATTACTCTTTGTCTTACCTGATTCCAAATGTATATTTTTGCTTTTGCTCTCTATTTGAAACACCATTTATTTTTAATTTCTCTACACGTACTATGTGCATAGTGTATAGAAAAGGTATTGCATTCTACCCAAAAATTCCATACCGAGATTTCACCGAAATACATGTTTTGGGCCTCCCTGAATCCAAAATAATCCATTTTTAGAAAAAGGTCCGTGTGTGTCATTCACATAACTTGCTGTACATCTCTATAACAAATTATTGTTAATAAGCTTATTCTCCCCTTTACTTCATGCTAATCAAGAAAACATTGGCAGAAACAGTCTTATTACTTGCTTCCTAGTAAGTAGAAGTGAAGTAAGGGAGTGCCATAGGTTAAAGTGATAGTCAAAAGGTAGTTCAAAGTTCCTTTGTTTGTATTGATAGAAGTAAACACATTCATGTATGAGAAAAGTAAGTTTTTTAAAGTCGAAACCAAAAAGAGGGAATATCTCAAAAACCATAAATTCCAAGAAAAAGATGTATAAGACATAAATTGTGTGTTTTAATGTAATTTACATTTTTTGTGTGGTAATTTTTTGTCTACCTCTTAAGGTTTAGTAGCTAGGAAAAATTCCGTTAAATTCATCCAATACACATCCCCGAAAATTCAAATTACACATTTTATTTGTGAGGCAAATATCTTTAATATACGATATTTTAATCAAAATCGTTAGAGCCATTTTTTAAAAAATCAAAATTTTCGTAAACTGTTCCATGTAAAGGATAGTTGGAGGTGGAGGGATTTTTTTGAAAATCTTCGTGTCGCATCCTTGGAAGACACCAAACTTAAATCCAAGTTTAGTAATTTAACGGACTTTTCGTTTTTGAGCTATGCTGTCCACAGTCAGACACACACTCACACACACAGACACACACACACGCGCGCGCTCACACAAGCGGACCTTGAATGCTTTTTTTGGATTCCGGGGGACCGAAAAGATATATTTCCTGGGAAATCTCGGTATCGAATTTTTGGGTGGAATACAATACGTTTTCTATACATTATGTACATAGTACGTATAGAGAAAGTAAAAATCATTTTCAGAAAAAAGTCCGTGCGTGAGTGTATGTGTATCTGTCTGTCTGTGTGTGTTTGTGTGTGTGCGTGTGTGTGTGTGTCTGTAGGCAGCATAGCTGAAAACGAAAAAACCCTTAAATACCAAACTTGGTATTTAATTTTGGTATCTTCTAGGGATGTGAACTGAAGATTTTCAAGGAAATCTTTAAATACTTTTCTCATACAGCAATATGTCAACTGCTGTTCATGCAAATAATGGAGCTTCTACAAACATAGAAGCAGCTTTTGACTTATCACATTAACATATGGCACTTCCTTATTTCCATTCTACTTATAGGAAAGCAAGTAATAAGCCTATGTATGCTATTTTTTTCTTGCTTAGCATGAAGTAAATAGAAGCATGTGCTTCTTAACAATAATTTGTTGTAGAAATGTAGAGAAATGGAACACATTAGTTTTTTTTTAAAGGAATGTTTAATTTGTATAATGTGGTTACTATAATGTTCAGAGTTTCTAAAAAACATTCAATTGCGTACTTAAATATAATTTACAAAGATTTAAACCAACTTTTGTTTTAGGTGTGTCATTTTAGGCCAGTGTTCCCTAACATCAGATGGAACACTTTAGATTTTTATGCAACAGGTGCCAGAAATCTGTGATGTGATGTTGTTGGAGCTTAGTTTGCTACCGTTTAGCTCTGTAGGCGTTTGTGTTCTCGAGAAACAGAGTGGAGATAGTAGGGCATTCCTACCTCCCTCCTCATTGTTGATCATTCATGCGAAAGTAATGAGCCAGTAATGAGCTCTTTCTGTGTGTGTGTGAGGGTCAGACGTGCATTGCGAAAGCCCCTGTGTGTAACCACCGGTCTGAAAGTAATGAGGTAATGCATGGGTGGCTGGCCCAGTTAATCCCAAATATCAAAATACTAAACATTTCCATCCACAATGAGTATATTTTCATGATAAACAATTACACTAATTTGTTTCTCTCTTGACATTCGTTCTGTTAAAATCATATTACCTAATCAACATTTGCGTCACCTACATTTGCGTTAACAGAGTAACTTTGAAAATACAACATGCATTTATTTGTAAATTAAACATTTGAGGTCAGTTAATATAATTAATCTTATTTACATTTTTTGCAAATGTTAACGTCCTTAAATATTTTTTCATCACAGATTTCTGAACATTGTCCATAGAGTGCCCTAGGACGATTAAATCAAAAGTTTGCTTACGTCATATTGGACGATTAATAAATAAAATAGGTGAAATTAAGGATTTCAAACTTTCCCGGTGCTGGTCATTAATGATTTCTTCTCGGATGTTAGCTAGGTAGTGTTGGATAGATTTCCAAGCTTTCAATAATGTACTCTGTTGCCATCATCAGGATACTGCAGAGAAGACCTAGAAACAAGTTGAACGTTGGAGGGAGGCAAGCCTCCTTCCGTCTACTTCCAGTTCAGGGCTAGGCCCTCTACTGGAGGTGAAGGTATTTTTTTTATTGAGGAACGGGAATAACGGAAGGATGATATGGAGGATATTCGATTACAGAGGGAAAGTGAGCCATTTGCAATATTATGTAGGGATTATGCGGAAGGCTTTTTTGTTTGGTTTTGTTTTAGGTGCCGAGAAGGAGTCTTGGGTCGATGTTGTACTCGCCTAGACCGCGGATTAGGCTGTTGAAGTTATTTGGAAGGTTTTAAAATAAGGATGTGATTCATCAGGGTCGGGATGTTTAGCTCCTGACGGGTTGTGCCATGGGGAGTTGGTAGCTAGCGGGATTGCAGGGTTTCAAGGCGGTCTAGGTGAGTTCTGGTGGCGACGCCCCAACTTCGCAGGCGTATGTAATGGCAGGCAGGAGAACCTGCTTGTAAAGCAGCAGCTTGTTATCCACGGACATCACCAAGCCGCGTTTGTACAAAGAATAAAGCATCCCCATCCTTTTGTTGATCTTGTTCGCCACAAGGTCAATGTGGTCCCTCCAGGTAGTCCAAGAGTTCTCCCAAATACTGGACAGACGTTCTCCAGTCGACCTCATCTCCAGCCAACCGGAAGGGAGCTACGTCCTTCAGGTGACGTCGGCTGAAGTTGATTGCCTGGCTCTTCTGTGGATGGACGCGCAGCGCCATCGCTTGAACCATGTGGTGAGGACTGGAGAGAAGTTGCTCTGGCGGTTGTATTTATACCTGGGGGGGGGGGAGGAAGGTTGAAGAACCCCTCGCGTGCCGTCATTGGTTGAGGAGGATGGGGCGAGCGGTTATGAATTATAGGTGAAATGAAACTTCTCAGAGTAAAGGAAAACTTTGGGGGGATAACTTATCCGTGTAATTCAGCCTAGCGCAGGTTTGAATTCTGGACCTCTTGAATGTAATAAAATCTTGCCCCCACTCTACAGGGGCAGGGAGAAAGAGATTACAGACCTTTGTGCACCAGACCTTAAGTGCTTTAGTTGTTACCATGAAAACATTCATTTGTTTTCAAATTTAGACATTCTAACACAAAGGAAAATTTAATTATTGAAATGTTTCAGGATAATATATTTTTTCTTTCCCTAGCACGAATGTACAATGTACATAGTAGATAGAGAAGGTATTTTATTCTATACCAGGCCGCGCCGTGGTCGAGTGGTTTGACCACTCTCACCTAGACGGACCAGGTTCGAGCCCAAGCGACCGCATGTGAGATTTGTGGTGGACAATGCGGCGGTCATCGCATTCATGCCATTGCTTGCGGTGCCACAAGTAGTAAAAGCGCGCGTTAAAAACTATAAAAAAGAAATCCACTCCAAACTCTATACCGAAATTTATATATGTTTTAAAACCCCCTGAATAAAAAAAAACATTTTTAGGAAAAAAGGTCAGTGTGTGTGCGTGTGTGTCTGTAGATAACAGAGCTCAAAAATAAAAGTATCGCTAAACACCAAACTTGGTATTTAAGTTTAATGTCCTCCAAGGATGCGACACGAAGATTTTCAAGAAAATCCCCCCGCCACAAACTACCCATTTTTTTTTAAAATATTGTTTTACTTAAAAATTACTCTAACGGTTCTGATTAAAATATCGTATATTAAATATATTTACGTTACAAATAAAATGTTTAACTTGACATTTCTGGGAATAGTTTCTGTACACCGGTCATTCTGGATGAATTTTGTTGAATCTTGCTTAAATGACAAACCGTAAGAAATAAATAATAAAATATATGGAGACTAACAGATGACAAAGCATTAACAAATAGGCGTATAAATAATTTTTAAAAAATGTTACCTTAAATTAAATTTATTGTGCTAAATATAATTCTGAAAAACCATATATATGATTCAAACTCTTCTCGGGCTTCTAGCCAGGTAAAAACTTGGCTTGACATCAACGTTTCGAAGAAATGCATCTTCCTCGTCTTCAGGGTGAACTGATGGTTTGAGCTTGCGGAGATTGGAAGACTACGAAGTCCGTGCCCATGTCTCAGTCATCTTAAATACCAGGCCATAATATCACGCGAACCAATCAGATGTTAGCTTCATCCCAGCTCTTATAAATACCAGTCTCCGCAAGCTCAAACCATCAGTTCACCCTGAAGACGAGGAAGATGCACTTCTTCGAAACGTTGGTGTCAAGCCAAGTTTTTACCTGGCTAGAAGCCCGAGAAGAGTTTGAATTAACACGTCGCCAGGAAAGCTTCAGTTCTTATTTCATATATATGATGTTTTAAGATCTTTAAAGAGCCTATTATAAAACTGACATCAATTCGTTACATTCTCTTGCGGAAGTTGGATAAAGTCTGTACAAAACAGTGTAGTATAGTGCCACATGCTTGTATAAATAAGCCAATCACCTCAATTTATTGTAGCTTTTATTTTATTTTTGTAATACTCTACAGGTGGTTCAAATTGTTCAAATATGTTTTCCTTCAGATACATATCTTCTTGCAATCTATGTACTAGCCATACTATTCTATTATTGAAAAAAAAATGTAAGTGGTGTTCTATTTATGGACGCTCTTTAACTACTGTGGTTCTAGCGTCCCATTCTTTGCTGGGCGTGAAATACCGCTTAATTTTCTCAGAGGCCTTTCTATCGGGCTTGAGATTTTTTTACGTGCCGCAAATCTAAAACACGGGACTAACGGCTTTACTTGCCTTCCGAAAGAAGCCATGCTAAGGATTTTTATGCCCAAAAAATAAATCGTCCTCCGCTGGGTTTGAAACCAGCCGGCTTACACTTTAGACGATTATATTTTCAGTCGTGTAAAAATGGAAATTACATGTTCAACTTTGTACGTACTATATCGTATTTCATGCTTTTTATTGAAATGCTGCCTAAAAAAACAAACATCACGCATCCAGCATATGACATCTTTCCGCTAAGGATAGCTACATTAGCTGCCTGTTTTAACATTTGTAGAGGAATAGTCCAAAATGATACTGATTCTTTGCGAGTACACTGGAGAGAGAGTGAAAAGACATTCTGGCTTCTCCTTTTTATCATCTGATGGAAGCATAGAAATCATATCAGCGGTTTCAATAACATTTCGAAACAGCAAACGAACACATAGATATAATTTGTAAAATTTTGAAAAGATAGAGTGATCAGTACGCTGTAAGAGCCCTCTTAGACACCCAATCTACAAATCGGTGATTTTTATTTTCAAATAATCTGAAGAAGAACTGTAAAGGACACACTGAAAGAACAGGAGGATAAGACAAGGTAATGAAATCAGAAATATAAAGTGGTGATGTATATTACTTTCTCTATACGTATTATGTACATAGTGTATAGAGAAGGTATAGTATTGCACCCAAAAATTCGATACCGATATTTCACCGGAAATATATGTTTTAAGACCCCCTGAATCCAAAATTGCATTTTTAGAAAAATGTCCGTGAGTGTGTGTCTGTCTGTCTCTGTGTGTGTCTGTGGGCAGCATAGCTCAAAAACAAAAAGCTGTTGAATAACAAACTTGGTATTGAAGTTTGGTATCTTCCAAGGATGCGACACGAAGATTTTCAAGAAAATACCCCAAACCCCAACTACTCTTTACATGGAACTTTTTTCGAAAATTTTGATTTTCGTAAAAATGGCTATACCGACTTTTATTAAAATTTAGTATATTAAAGATGTTTACCTGACAAATAAAATTTATATCTTGGATTTTCTGGGAATAGGCTCTGAAGACTACTTTATTCTGGATCAATTTTACGGAATTTTGCATAACTACTAAACCGTATGAGATGTACCAAAACTTACCACACAAAAATTTTAGAGCACGTTAAAACACATACTTTATGTCATATACATTTTTTTTCGTGGAGTTGATCGCTTTTTAGATATTCCTTGTGTTTAATTTCAGCTTTGAAAAACTTATACTTCTCATACAGGAATTTGTCAATTCCTGCCCATATAAACAAAGGAACTTCAGTCACATAGCAACCAGCTTTGGACTATCATTTAACCTATGGTACTCCCTTATTTCACTTCTGCTTACAAGGAAGCAAGTAATGAGATTATTTCTGCTATTTTTTTCTCAATTAGCATGAAGTAAATAGAAGCATAAGCTTTATAACAGTAATTTGTTACAGAGATGTAGAGAAAGTCATGTGAATGGAACACATCAGATTTTTTTTTTCAACATTTGCAGTAAGCTAAGCTTCGACACCTTATAAGAAGCGAAGCCAAATTACTGGCGCCCGGTGGGGCATGACCTGTTGACAAGACGCAGCACCCCCTGTGGGCGCTAAGAAAATGTTCTGAAACACATACAGTAGTGAATGAAATCGCAAACCTTCATGCAACCAACAGGAAAATTAATAAACAAAGCGAAACATTCAATTTATTATATTATAATGTAATGGAACTAACATATTGAACATAAAGTTCAAACTTTAATTAAAATAATGTAACTACAACGCGATGTGAAACAAAAATAATTTTATATATGCTAGGAAAAAAAGTTTACTCGTATTAATATATAGGTACTTGACTTGTATACATGTTTTACTTTATTCTCTATTTTTAGATTACAAACATATCACTTACTGAAAACGCATTACTTATTTTAGTTGTTTGAATATTCTATTAGTTGTTCGTTTTCTCTGAGGATCAATTTTCAAATAAATTAATTAATGAAGTTAGTATATCGAAAAACACAATTATTTAATAATACTTATTTAACATTTTAAAACAAGTATGTTTAAAGGATTTAGTACCAATTCCTTAATATAATACGTAATTAGCAAACTTAATTTTAATTCCAAATGATTAGTTACTTCCCCTTCCCAATTTTGAGGTAATTAATGTATAATATAAATGCTGCAGTCATTTAAATAACTAATTTCATTAAGTTGCAAAGGAAATTAGGTATACATTTTATATAAGATATAGTTAGATAGAATAGTTTTATACAAGACATAAAACAAATTATTCTAACCCTACATCTATCGTAAATGAAAAATGTTTTATCTCGTCTAAAATGAGCAGTTTTATTACAATAGGTGGTTCGACAGTAAGTGAAAATTAAAGTTTTATTTGTAACCGCGGTTCTAAGCACCCCATTCTATTATGGGCACGAAAGAGAGCTTAATTTTGCTCAGAGACCTCTTTATCAGTTTTGAGTTTCTTTTACGTACCGTAAATTTGCGACACAGGCTGTGCCCTGGCAGAGTGGTTAGATCGCTCGCTTCCCACCTAGGTGGCCCGGGTTCGATCCCATGAGGGTTTTGTGGTGGACGAAACGGCGCCAGGACGGGTTTACTCCGAGTCCTCCGGTTTCCCCGCCACTCATTCCACCAATTGCTTACATCATCACTTTTCCTTTCGTGCCTGTTACTTTCGTTTCACTTCCTCAGTTTTCTATACGGCGACCACACGTACAGAACGCACAAAAAGAAAACAGTACTGTCTTGTTGCGCACACCGCTTTCCTTACCGTTTGTAGGGTACTTTATTAGGTCATGTTTTTATTTTATTGGTTGATACTGTCGCCTTGCAGGGTAGTGTTCTATATCGAACCAATCGAGCATACATATGCTAATAGGTATATCTACCTCCTCAACTGGAAATGAGATTAGGTAACGTGTCTCCTTTCTAAATAGTGGAGACCGATTTTTTTTGCGATCTTTCGTATGGTTAATCGGGACTACAGAGAAAATGCCTGTTTAGAAAATTACATGAATATAAGCAGGTTCTCGAGATGTTTGGAGTTTGCAGAATTGTTTTATGTGCGCCTGGTAGAGCATTTTGCTTTTGGTATAATGCCTAAAGTGACGGCGGGGATGGGGTTTGATCTGAAGGAGAATAGAACTGAGAAGCAGGCAGTAATCAGTATTGTTCGTGAACCTCCAAACCCAAAATCTCTCACTTATGCGGCCACTTCTTTTCTTGGCAACTAAGTGTTCTGGAACATAGCGAGTATTGTCTCGTCGCCACAAATACCTAAAGTCGCCCATCCTCATCAGAGCAAAACACCTTTTAATCTGAGAAAATCACTAGCTGCTAAAATCTGTCTGGTTTGACCCAGTATTCAAGTGCAAACCCCATTCGACTGTTTTGGTGCTTTTCATCAAGACTATTTGCTGCCTTTCGATGATGGATGCCAGCTTCTGGAGGCGGTTTCTCACTAGTAAGGGAGCGAGATAACTTCAGACCACGGCGTAATCTAGTAGACGGTTGAAATGGTTCATGTCTGCTTGCATTTATAATCTTAGCAACGACTCCCGCCGTTGTTTTTCTTGGCTTTCCTGATTTTGGACGCGTCTTTTGTCCATCTTCACCGCGCTCCTGGAAACGTTTGATCCAATACTGCACAACAGATCTACTCATTTACAATCTGTTTTACTGTACACCCTGCTTCACAGATGCCAACAATACGGCCGCGAATCACCTCGCTTGTTTAAGGCATTGCTGACTGCTACCAAGCAGAATTCAAAAAGTGTGGAATTACAATTTATCACAACAGGCAAGTTACACCCCCTCCTCCTTCCCCAATTATGGTGATGGAGAGGCCAACAGATATCAGAAGACGCGCTCTATAAAGCGCCTACAGACAAACAGAAATTCGATGTCTATTACTATTTGTGCTCTGTGTACCAGGTTCTTCATTCTGTAGTTTCTGCTATTGGCTAGTCGACAGCTTCTTTACATAAGCTTGTACCCCCTAAGAGTGTCAGTCCTACATATAGACAGGGTAAATCAACTACGAAAAAAAATTTACATCACGGGACCAGCGTCTTCCCTTTCGAAGGAAACCCATTCTAAGGATTTTTAGGTTCGAAAAAAAAAAAAAAAAAATCTAGCGTCCTCCGCCGAGTTTGAACTAGCGAGCGGGAAACAAAGACTAGCATGTTACCCCTAAACTACGGAAGACGATGGCAGTAAATATGATACTCTATATGTGTTTAAATCTTGGTGTCTTTCGATTAGAGCATTAGCTATTACCAATAATATAGCAATAAAAATTACAACAATATTTTTTTCATAATCTGTCTGTCTATATAATATATTATGACCAATAAATAAATTTCAACTATCTTAATCAAGTTTTCTATGCTTCAATTTCCAGAAAAAAAGTCTAATTTATTGTTTATATTATAAAATACGCTTTTAAATAAATCAATCAATGGTTTGGCTAACGATATCCCCTATTAGACTGCAATATTTAATTAAAATAATGCGATTTCTCCCCTCGTGAGAAACAAATTATACCCAACAACTACGGAGAAAGTATGATTTCCTTAATCTATCCAAATTTTAATCTACTCCTCGTGCATAACGACTGTATACATTTCTTTAGAAGTTGCATAAATAACTACTTTTGCTTTCTCTACACTTACTATGCACATGGTGTATAAGAATTCTTCCTGAGTATTCGATACCGAGATTTCACCGAAAATACACGTTTTAGGGTGCCCTGAATGCAAAAGAAGCATTTTTGGAAAAAGGTCCGAACACGATAACTAAAAAAGGAAAAGTCGGTAAAATGCCAAACTTGGTATTTAAGTTAAGTATCTTCCAGGGATGCGACACGGAGATTTTAAGAAAAATCACCCCACCCCAGAGTACCCTTTACATGGAACTTTTTTCGAAAATTTTGATTTTCTCAAAACTGACTCTAACGATTTTGATTAAAATACTGTATATTAAGAATATTTATATGATAAATAAAATGTATATCTTGAATTTTCTGGGAATAGCCTCTAAAGACCTTATTCTGAATGACTTTTGCTGCATTTTGCTTAACTGGTAAGCCGTAAGAGATAGGCTTACTTACTACAAAAAAAAAAAAAAAAAAAAAAAAAAAAAAAGATCACGTACAAACACAAAATTTATGTCAGATGTGTTTTTTCGTGGAATTGATCATTCCTGAGAAATTTCTTGTTATAGTTTTCAAATTTAAAATACTTAAACATTTCTCAAACGGTAAGCTGTAACCTCCAGGCCCTGCATAGAGAGGGATTTTAACCACATGGCAACCAGCTTTTAGAAGATTTGACATGCGTTTTAGTCTAATGTATTTCCTTATTTTCCTTCTACTTACAAGGAAGCCAGTAATTAAAAAAAGATCTAACGTTTATCTCCATTATCATACAGTAAATAGAAGAGTATGATTTTTAACAATAATTTATTACAGCGATGTAGAGTATATCATGTGAATGGAACATGACTGTACCTTATTTATGTGTACTGAATGACATGTGTACCTTATTTACTTATGACATGCATCATCAGGCTACGTTTTCAAATTTTTTATTTTTTTTTATTTCAGAGCATTTTTATAAAATATAATAATCTCTTTGTAATCAGTTTGACATAAACTCACTCACTCCCTTACTCCTTACTCCTTCGCTCACTCACTCACAGGATTCTAATAATATGAATATATTTTTCTTCTAACTCTGCAATTGTTTATGGCACGTGATAGACTTTACATTTAAAAACATCTGATGTGTTCCATTCACATGACTTTCTCTACATCTCTACAACAAATTACTGTTAGAAAGCTTATGCTTTTATTTACTTCTCGCTAATCGAAAAAAAAATTAGCGAAGTTGATCTCATTACTTGCTTTCTTGTAATTAGAAGCGAGATAAGGAAATACCGTAGATTAAAATGATAGTCAAAAGCTGGTTGCTATGTGACTGAAGTTCCTTTGTTTGTATGGACAGGAGTTCACAAATTCCTGAATGAGAAAACTATAAGTACTTTAAAACTGAAACCAATAATAAGGATATTTAAAAAACGATCAACTCCACGAAAAAAGTAGTATAACATTAATGGTATGTTTTAACGTGCTCTACATTTTTTGTGTGGTAAGTTTTTGTCCATCTCTTACGGTTTAGCAGTTATGCCTAATGCCGTAAAATTCAGAGTAAAGTAGTCTTTAGAGGCTATTCCCAGAAAATTCAAGATATACATTTTATTAGTCAGGTAAATATCTTTAATTTAAAATGTTTTAATTAAAATCTTTATAGCCATTTTTGAGAGAATCAAAATTTTCGGAAAAAAGTTCCTCGTAAAGGGTAGTTGGGGGTGGGGGGAATATCTTGAAAAATCTTCGTGTCGTATCCTTGGAAGATACCAACCTTACACCAAATTTTGTATTTAACGGTACACAGACATTTTTCTAAAAAGGCTGTTTTTGGATTCCGGGAGTCTCAAAACATGCATTTCCGTTGAAATCTTGGTATCGGATTTTTGTTCCAATAAAATACCTTCTGTATACACTATATGCATAGTACGTGTAGAGAAAGTAAAAACAAACATTCAAACAAACGCGAAAAAATTAAGATCCACGTCAAATAGTATTAGTAGAAGGCGTAAAATGTCCCTCATCAATTTGGAGTGTATAAAAGTTTTATTCCTCTTTACTTTGCTTTGTTTATATTATTCACACTGAATTCTACCAAAAATGCCAGAGATAAATAAAGAAGCAATAGTGATAAAGAGGAGAAGAACAAAAAGAGAAACTATTTTCTGGAGCCTATACATAATTTTTACTTTCTCTACTACGTATAAGTATATTCCTACCAACCGTGGAGGTTTCACACAAATGTATGTTTTTAGACACCAATCTTTTTATGAAATGCATTATTAAAAGTCTGTATATGTCTATATGTATTTGTGCACAGCATAATTCAAAAAAAGTTTATTAAATACCATAATTTGGTATATAAGAATTGCATTATCCAAGGATACAACACTAACATTATAAAACAAACTTTTCGACAACTAACTATCCGTTGCAGGACATGTTTTTTTTTCAATAATGATTAACAATTTGATTAATATTTCATCATTATGTTAAAGATATTTTCTGCAAATAGCTTCTGAATTCCTCTTCATTCTGAATAACTTTAGCATAAGAGATGAGCAAAAAATATAAATATGGTTAAAGCACACACTTTAGGCAAATAATCCTTTTGGAGCAAAATGCCTTTTTATTGATAGAAATGTTGCAATTCTTGCACTTGTCAAATGGAAAGTCATTATTATTTTTCCTCTCTCTCGGCCACACTAAGAGAATAAAATTTTAAAGTATTCATAGCTCCTAAAATATAGCTATTGCTTAAGCCTACTATATTCGCTATAGGCATTGTTTATACATAGAAATATGTAATGTTTTTATTTTACAACACATGCTTCTATTTATTAATATGAAGCAGATTGGAGAGGAAGCATTAGTAAGAATAGTTTGATGAATATGAAAAGCGAAATCATGAGAATATAAATGACCAAATTTTTAAAATAATTTCCTCTTGATGCTTTTAATAATTGCAACTGATTATATTTGCTACTCGTTTATTGTAAGTTGATACCAAACGCAGTGCTTCTGAGTTAATAATACAGAACGCTAATTACGTGACAGTAAATGTAAGCCTTCTTATTTTCTCTAGCCCGTATGTATAATGTACTTAACGGATAGAAAAGGTATTGTATTTCACAAACATTTTTATAAATGTCTGTCTGAGAGTGTGCATGTGTCTGTGACTATGGTGTGTGCATCTATATGTGGGTGGCACACCTCGAAAACGAAAACTCAGCTAAATACCAAAATTAGTATTTAAGTACAGTATCATCCAAGGATGCGACACGAATATTTTCAAGAAAATCCCTCCACCTCCAACTATCTTTTACGTGCACATTTTTCGAAAATTTAGATTTTCGAAACAATTTCTGAACCGATTGTTATTAAAATGTGATATGTTTTAAATATTTTTATAACAAAGAAAATGTATAACTTAAATTTTCTGTGAATAGCTTCTGAAGACTTCATTAATTTGGATGACTTTTGTATAACTTTTGTATAAATGGTAAACTTACTACAGAAGATCTCATTTGAACAACAATTTATGTAATATATTTTTTTTGTAGAGTTAACTGTTTATGAGATATTCCGAGTTGCTAGTCACTTTTCTCAAACGGGAGACATCTTTTTTACTTTCTCTATACGTACTATGTACATAGTATATAGAGAATATATTGCACTCCACCAAAAAATTCGATCCCGAGATTTCACTCAAAAACGAAAAGTATTTAAAATACCAAACTTGGTATTTAAGTTTAGTATCTTCCAAGGATGTGACACGAAGATTTCGAGAAAAATCCCCCCATCCCAAACTACCCTTTTTCATGAAATTTTTTCGAAAATTTTGATTTTCTAAAAAATGGCTCTAACGATTTTGATTAAAGTATCATATATTAAAGATATTTACCTGACAAATAAAATGTATATTTTCAATGTTCTGGGAATAGCCTCTGAAGACTACTTTATTATGGATGAATTTTGCATAACTACTAAACCGTAAGAGATGGACAAAAACTTAACACACAAAAAATGTAGAGCATGTTTAAACACACAAGTTATTTTATATACATGTTTTTCCTGAAGTTGATCGTTTTTTGAGACATTCCTTTTTCTTTGTTTCAGCTTTGAGAAACTTATACTTTTTTCATACAGGAATTTGTCAACTCCTGTCCATACTAACAAAGGAACATCAGTCACATAGCAACCCGCTTTTGGCTTTCACTTTAACTTATGGTACTCCCTTATTTCGCTTCTACTTACAATAAAGCAAGAAATAAGACTATATCTGCTAATTTTTCTCGATTAGCATGAAATAGATAAAAGATAAGCTATTAACAATGATTTTTACAGAGATATAGAGAAAGTCATGTGAATGAACACATCAGATTTTTTTCGTCTGTATTTGTTTACTAATAACAAGAAAAAAAAAACGTATTTCAGTTGTTTCACTTTGTGACCAGCTTTTAAAAATCTGATTATAGGTTTATCAAGTGTATTTCCTTAGTTTGGAAAATTCTATTTTGATTAGCAAGTTTAAAGGATAGATAAAAGCTTAATATTTTGTAAGTAAAATGTGTTAGTCACATAGCTAGAGAAAACATATGGAACATATCTGATGTCTAAGGAGAAACTTCAATTGATATATAACTCACCTTTTGATTGTTTCTTGATTTGTATGTGTGATGTGATTTGACTTCCAAAAACTTAGTTTTTGAATTGACGTTTTATTATCTGAAGTATAAGCAGTTATTTATCTGAGAGGAAACAAAAACACACTACGTTGCAACATTGTTGACTGGTTGAAAACGCACCACCTCAGTGAATCATCTGACCAAGCGAAGCACCAAGAGATACATTTTTATTCCAGCAAATTAAAGAGAAAGTAGCTGCCACTTTGCTTTTGTTTTACTTCTCAAGGTAGTTTTACCTAATTAAGTAAAGCTTTCTTGAATAGACACTGTATTATAAGCGTAAATAGCCTTATGCGCAATGAATAAGAACGTACTTTGCTCTTGGTAAGGCAAAAACACGAGGCCGACGTTGTTTAATCTACCCTCTTATTTTTTAAAGCTTGCAGTGTTACAAAGAAAAGAGGAGGCGATTATAGGAGCTTTGCGTTCCTTTCATCTTTGGTTGCCTCTGCGATAAAGCTGGGAGTGTTTTACGTTCTAAATATAGAACCACAATTCTTAACTTACGCAAACAGTTCAATGGGTCAGAAAAAATGAAGATGACTTTCAATATTCAATATCGTTTATTTTTACATTCTTCTACAAAATATTCTTATGAACTCTTATTACTTCCTCTACACGTGATATGTACATAGTGTACAGAGAAGGTATTGCATTGAACCCAAAAATTCCAGATTTCACCGGAAAAACATGTTTTGTGACCTCCTAAATCCAAAAAAGGCATTTCTAGAAAAAGTTCCGTGTAGGTGCGTGTCTGTGTGTCAGTGTGTGTGCAGCATAATACAAAAATAAAAAGTCCGTTAAATACAAAACTTGGTATTTAAGTTCAGGATACGATACGTAGATGTTCAAGAAAATCACCTCGCTCCCAACTACCCTTTATATAGAAACATTTTCAAAAATGTTGCTTTTATGAAAAATTACTAACGATTTCGATTAAAATATCGTATAGTAAATATGTTTGTTTACAAGACAAATCAAATGTAAATCTTGAATTTTTTGGAAATAGCCTCTGAAGACCTGTTCATTCTAGATGCATTTTGCTGAATTTTGCATTTACTGGTAAACTGAAAAAGATTGACAAAACTTTACTTCACAAAAAATGTAGAATTCATTAAAACACACAATTTATAATATATTCATTTTTTTGGTGGAATTGACAGTTTTTGAGATATTCCTTGTTGTTGGTTTCAGCTTTAAAATACTTATACTTTTCTCATACGGGAATTTGTCAACTCCTTTTCATACAAACAAAGGAATTTTAGTCACATAACAACCAGCTTTAACCGATGGTACTCCCTTGTTTCGCTTCTACTTACATGGAAGCAAGTAATAAGACTATTTCTGCTAATTTTTTCTCAATTTGCATGAGGTAAATAGAAGAAAAAGCTTTTTAACAATAATTTGTTGTGGAGATGCAGCAAGTCATGTGAATGGAACACATCAGATTTTTTTTTCTATTTACTTCATCATAATCGGTAATGGTTCAATTTTTTTTTTTTTTTTTATTTTTAGAGTGGTGGGGAAAACTGCTTTGCTGCATTCAACACCCCCCCCCAGGCGAAATACAATAGTTGTTAAGATATGTGGAACTCTCCGCTTAACTGCGGCATACTCACTAAAATTCTCATTTTTTCTACTCACATGTCTCTCTCTAGCTGTTCCACAAACCTTTCCTAAGAAAATATTATTCTCTTACCTATATTATGCTAATTGACATAAACATTAGAGGAATCAGTCGTATTACTTGCTTCTTTATAAGTATAACGGAAATAAGGATATAAACTAGGCTAAAGTGATATTCAAATCTCTTAAAAGTCAATCGCTATGTGAAACAATTTGAATTTGGTTCTCTTTGCTTGCTCGGAGAGAAAGGAAAGATTACTTCCTGTTTGAGAAAAGTTTAAGTAGTCAACATTGAAACCAATAACCCGAAATATGGCGGAAACTTTTAACTTTACAAAAACTGTATATGACATAATTTATGCATTTTAATGATATCTCGTTTTGGTGTAGTTAAGTTTTGAATAACCGGTAAACTGTAAGAGATAGACAAGATTTAGATAAAAGTCATTCAGAATGAAGAGGTCTTCTGGGGCTATTCTCAAAAAATTAAAGATACACATTTGTTTGTCATAAAACATCTTAAACATATTATAGTATAATCAAATTCATTAGAACCATTTTTGAAAAAATAAAAATTTTCGAAAAATGTTTCGTGTAAATAGTAGTTGGAGGTTGGAGTATTTTCCTGAAAGTATTTATGTCGCTTCCTTAAAGATACTGAGTTTAATACCAAGTTGTTATTTAACTGACTTCGTTTTTGAGCTATGCTGTCCATAGACACACACACGGAGCGTTTTATAAAATTGATCTTTTTGGGTCAGGGGACCTCAAAATATATACTTCCGGAGAAATTTCGCCATTGAACTTTTGGGTGAAATACAATACCTTCTCTACCTACTATGTACATTGTATGTACAGAGAAACTAAAAAGAGGTTAGTCTGAATGAAAATGAGGTAGTATCGCGCTGCACCTGCGCATTCATGGCAAGGACATATGCTAGTCCGAACGTGAACCCAATGGCCGCGCTCGCCAAAGCGTCTCGCTTTGGTGTTTCGCAGCGCAGGGGATCGTGGGTTCCAGTCCCGCCTTGGGCGTGGGTGTTTTATATTTGTGTATGTGTGTGTAAAAAGTAAAACAGAAATTCAGTAATCATACAGTAATCAAAGTAAACAAATTAGGTAAATAAAAGTAGGATATACAACGCCGGAGTCCCGACCAAACTCCGGAATTAAAAGAAAAGAAAAAAAAAAAAAAAAAAAAAAAAAAAAAACCTGTGGCCAGAAGAGGCTAGGAGTCAGGCTTGACCGTGTCACCATAGTAACATTTAACCCTTTGTTGCCTGTCGGTACCTGTAAGTTCCGTTTGTTTTAAGCGTAACTGTACAAATAGGATTGTACCCTAGGATTAATTTCATGTTCTGCTAACCTTCAACCATAAATGTATACAATATTTGCCCTATTTACCCACATAATCACAGTCAAATGTAACCCCATTAGTTTCCAAGCATCATGCCGATTATTTTACTTGGGCTCTCCCCATCCTTTACCACAGTCACTGGGATTTGAACTTGCAACATTTGGCTTTGAATGGATGGTCAGTCCATTATCTATCACCTAACACTCATGGCCATTTGAACTACTTTTTGGTAGTGCCTTTGGCAGGATTATGAAAACTGGTTTAGAAGAATTTAAAGTTTTAATTGGGAAGAAAAAGATTAATAAAGGATGTACATTTATTTTTATTTCTATTTTCTCTCTCTTATTTTATATAATTATTCTATAGGTTATTCCCATATATTTTTACTAGAACTCCAGTTTTAAACTTGAATTAAAGGAAAAAGGCATATGTAGTGTAATAATGCAGGCAACTAAGAGAAAATAAAGATGCATTAGATTGCTTCCGGTGATCCACCGTAAGACGCCGGCCTCCGGTTCCAGGAGCAGTCGTTTGCTGATTGCTGTGTAGGTGGGTGTCGGTCGGCTTAGATGGCGCCACTTGCTCCCAGATGATTTCCAGGATGCAATCTATTGGGAGATTCATTCTCTTGTGAAAATCGTTGAGTTGTACCAAGGTCGTTTCAGCAGTCATGGCAACTATTATTTATCAATCAATAAAGCTGCAGGAAACAAAATTAAGAATATACGATTGAAAGTCTCTGGTATGCTTTTCGCAATGCTGGTACTAAATTGGGATTCGGATACAAGGGGTTATGTGTACGGGACATTAAAAGATACGCAAATAGTGATCATTGTTTTATTCCTATTACATATGCACAAAAAAGTACGCAACGTACGCGAAATACTGTAACGGGTTAACGACGTTCAAAATAATCTTTACCAACGATGAGGAAGGCACTAAAAACGTCTCCCACGCAGAAATGTAAGTTTTATGTACGCTCGCTGTTCAACTTCAGCAACATCCATCCTGGAACACAACCTCTAGCCCAATAACGTTTGCCTGCTTCTACTAGCACCTATCAATGCACTCAGACGTCATCTGGTGGTGGCATCCTGTACTGTGTACAACATATTTTCAAATGTATACATTGCAATAACCGCATATTCGGTTATTCGGGATATATAAAATGGTTGCCATGACTTCTGAAATTAACCTGATAGTTGACGAAACTTCATGGCAACCATGTCGTCCCGTATTTTGAGAGATGAGCTAGATGAAGTTTGATGTTCCGGTAGACGATTCTCTAGAGCCGGATGCTTCGCCGTTAGGTTCACAATCCCTGAAAGCAATTGCTGAACGGCGTCGCGTATGCGAACTCCTTGTGAAGTCCTGCGGTGGTGATGGTTGTGGCTGCGGAGGGGCATCCTGTAACTGAGGCGATATTCGCTACGGTGACGCTGTCCGGGCTGTCTGCGTGGGATAGCTGGGACTGACTCGGTGGAGTGTCACAGAATCGGCAAGGCGGCGAAGATCATGCCGAGTGTATGCTTGGCGCGACAATAGTGGCACATCATCTGCGACGAGCAGACCTCAAGTATGAACAGCTGCGTCAACAGGGTGGTGAGTTCTTGTCTGCTAATCTCAACGACCAAGTGTTGCCCTTATATGGGCATCCTGAACGGCAAGGCAGCGTTCATGTCAGCTTGGTCCCATAGCTCCAACCTCATGAGCGCGTTGGGTCTCGATCGTAGTAGATGCGGGTAGCCCTCACAAAAGAAGTGGAGCATGCCGGGCCTAGAAGTCTCGAGGGACAACATACTACGTCACCGTATCGGGGCGGTGACGTGGAGCTCGGCGCTGGCGGTGACTGCGGATGCGGTCGTTGAGAAGCGCTGTTGGATGTAGGTGTAGCGGGCAGGCGACGGTGTTGCGGCCGATGCAAGGTTTGTGAGGCTGCGACAGTGACGGAAGCTATTGGTTTCAATACTTTTCTCACACAAGAATTTGTCAACTCCTGTCCATACAAACAAAGGTACTTGAATCACATAGAAACCAGCTTTTGACTGTCGTTTTAGGCTATGGTACTCCCCAAATTTTCTTCTACTTACAAGGAAGTAAATAATAAGACGATTTCTGCTAATTTTTTCCCCGATTAGCATGCAGTAAATACAAGCATAAGCTTTTTAACAATACTTTGTTACAAACATTTAGAGAAAGTCATGTGAATGGAACTCACCAGATTTTTATGTTTATTACACATGTGCCGGTCTTCATGGCCGCACTCGCTGAAGTGTCTCGCTTTGGTGCTTCATGGGAATTGTGTGTTCGAGTCCCGCCTTGGGCATGAGTGTTTATATGTTTGTGTACATGTATGTGTGTGCAGCAGAATAATACTGTAATCATACAGCAAGCAACATAAAAAAAAGTTAGGTAAATAAAACTAGGGTATACAGCGCCGGAGTCCCGACCAGACTCTGCAAAAAAAAATGCGGTCTTTTATTGAGCATCCTTTTAATACTCTCAAAAAATAATTTCCAATGCTTAAATTCTTTTTGTTCAGTATCCATATTCACTGACATACAACACTGATAACAACATGTTTTTTTTTATTTATTCAAGCGACCTTCAAGTATGTACTGGCCAAAATGCAATCTTCCTAACTTACTGTTCTTAAGCAAATGTAAAAATAAACGTGTTCTAGATTTAATGTTTGGAAAGAACTGATTTATAAATTAATAATGCATCAATAAGGTTTTGTTGAACAGAAAATTCTGTTCTCCATAAGCCAGAATGAAAACTGTTGGAATGCTTCATAAATATTTACTGCCCGGTGCTAGTTTCATATAGAAACAGAACTTTTTAGCATTACTGCCTCATTGGTCATGCAGGTGCATGCTAAAAATAAAGCTTCCCTTTCAAAGTCTCCCAAAGGCATTTGTTAATTCACTGTTTTGTTTCATCCCGTGCTGTTTTTTATCAGAGGAGTAATAATGCAGGTTTTAACTGTTTTGTTTTGTAACCGCTTAGGACTTTTGATGTGCTTTCCATTTGCATTTGTGCCAATACGACCTGGAAACTATCATAAACAGATGTGAATAGAACATCACTGCTTTAGTTATTTGATTAAAGCAACAAATGGGTTTTGACTGACTTTGGAGGTCTCTATGATCTCACAACTGTAAACTTCTGAGTATCTAAACCAGTAACAACAATTTAAAACCCTGTTAGAAGTAAATGCAATATAGCTTAGTTCTGTGGATTTTTTACAACAAACTATCTGACTGACTAGCTTTACACAAGGAGATTTTTACTTTCTCTATATTACTATGTATAGAATATAGAGGAGGTATTACACTCCACCCAAAAATTCGATACAGAGATTTCACCGGAAATAAATGTTTTAGGTTCCCCTGTATTCATAAAGCATTTTCAGAAAAATGTCCGTGTGTGTGTCCGTGTGCCTGTGAAACGATAACTCAAAAACGAAAAGTTGGTAAAATACCAAACTTAATATTTAAGATTAGTATTTTCCAGGGATGCGACGCGAAGATTTTGAGAAAAATCCCCCCACCCCAAACTACCCTTTACATAGAATTTTTTTCGAAAATTTAGATTTTCTTAAAAGTGGCTCTAAAGATTTTGACTAAAATGTCCTATATTAAAAATATTTACCTGACAAATAATATGTATATCTTGAATTTTCTGAGAATAACCTCTGAAGACTGCTTCATTCTGGATGAATTTTATGGAATTTTGTCTAACTGCTAAACTGTAAGAGATGGACAAAAACTTATCACACAAAAATGTAGAGCACGTTAAAATACACAATTTATGCTATACATATTTTGTTCGTGGAGTTGATCGTTTTTTTTTAGATATTCCTTGTTTTGGTTTCACCTTTAAAAAACTTACTTTTCTCATACAGGAATTTGTAAACGCTTGGCCATACAAACAAAGAACTTCAGTCGCATAGCAACAGCTTTTGACTTTCACTTTAACCCATATTTCACTTCTACTTACAATGTAGCAAATAATAAGACTATTTCTATTAATTGTTTCGCAATTAGCATGAAGTAATTAGAAGCATCAGCTTTTTAATTATAATTTGTTACAGAGATGTAGAGAAAGTCATGTGAATGGAATACATCAGATTTTTTCAACCCAAATGACTATTTAATTAATTTTGTTAATCTGTCCCCGTTGCTCATTAAGTTATAAAACAATCTAGATGTTTAGGTTAGGTTATCCATTCTATAACCCTAATAATTGAAATTTCATACAGTCTCAGTTATTCCTAACAAAATTTGAAATTCCCTGATTCTCAAGAAAGAGGATGTACAGTAACGAATCGTTCTCTCGACGTCATCCAAGATCTGGAAATGCTGCATAGGTTATAAATACTTTCGGTGATGGAACAATTGTCCAATATTACTTTCCCTACACTAGTATACACATAGTTGTTAAAGAAGCTGTTGTATTCCACACAAATCTCGATGTCATCGGAAATATGTTTTGAGGTCCCCTGAATTAAAACAATATAATTTTTAGAAAAGTGTAGGTGTGTGTATGTGTGTGTTAACAGCATAATGGATCAACGAAAAGTAGGCTAACCAGCAAACTTGATATTTAGGTTCGATATCTTCTAAGGATGCAACACCAATGTTTCAAGAAAATCCCTCCGCTCGAAACTACTCTTTTTTGGAAGATTTTCGATAGTTTTGATTTTATAAAAACTGCCTCTAGCAATGTTGATTAAAATACTTTATATTTAAAATATTTCCATTATATACATATATACAGAAAATCATATATTTATTTCTCTGGGAATAGCCTCTGAAAATATCTTCATTCTGGATGGTTTTTTTATAACTGGTAAACCGTAAGACAGACAAAAACATACTAAACAAAACTGTATATCTCGTTAAAACACACAACTTATGCCATTTACATCTTTTGGCAGAGTTAACCATTTCCGAAATATTTCTTGCAGTTAGGTTTCAATTTTAAAATATTTAAATTTTTGCGAAACTCTCGGTTTTGGGTTATCATATTCACAGACACACCACACACACATACACACAAACACACACACGAACGTTCTTTTTTTGGTACAGTGGAACCTAGAACGTGTATTTCGGTGAAATCTCGGTATGATATTTTTGGGTGGATTGCAATAACGTTAAAGAGATCATATGTTATGTAATGCGTTTTAGTCTATCGTTTAACACTTTTCAGTCATAAAATATAATAAAAATCCTTTCGGAATGAAGATTACTTCACAGACAGGCCCCTAAAAATTCACGCTTCAGTTTATTTGTCGTGTAAATATCATTAACATGCCATATTTTTATCAAAGTACTTAGATCTTCTTTTAATCAATATCTTTGAATCGCATCTTTGGAAGTGAAATTGAAACTATTGTGAAATTAAAAATATAAAATAGGATTAGATACCTATTATTACTTTCTTTAGTAGTGTACGTGAAATGAACAAAAAAATCGATGTCGATATTTCACAGAAATACATGTTTTGAGGAATTCAAAAATAAAGTTTTAGAAAAAGGTCAGTGTGTGAACAGCTTAGCTTAAATACGAAAATTTGGTATAACACCAAACATG
This sequence comes from Hymenopus coronatus, assembly GCA_030762935.1. Classification (NCBI taxonomy): domain Eukaryota; kingdom Metazoa; phylum Arthropoda; class Insecta; order Mantodea; family Hymenopodidae; genus Hymenopus; species Hymenopus coronatus. Next base: position 127,251,053 of record CM060881.1, on the reverse strand, counting down.
CTCTTCCAAGCATGCGACACAGAGTTTCAGAAAGTTTCTCCAATTCCAAAATAATTTTACATTTTTCGACATTTTCTATTTTGTAAATAATGGCTTTAACAATTTTGATTAAAGAGTTTATTCTCAATTAGGATTAGCCCCTAAAGTCTTCTATGAAAAGTCTGTCTGCGAACATCATAAATCAAAAACAAAACGTAGGATAAATACTAAATTGGTAAACTTAGATTGAAGCACTTCCAAGAATGTTACAGAGACTTTAAAATCAATTCCCTCACCCAATACAAACTTTGAGTGGAAGATTTGTTATCCTTTATTTTCTAAAAGGCTGTTACTACATGTTAATAAAACACAAATCGGTTAAAATATGACGTTAAAATTAAATTTGAGTCTTCAATAGCCCTTTCATTTGAAATTTGTTTTATACGCTTTTCTATAAAGCTAAAGCTTACGGCATAGAGGTTAACGCTAAAAATGTCACGACTATAGTTCTATATATCGCTCTTGCTTGCAACCCGTTCATTCATCTGCATTGAGATCATGTCTCGGGCGGAGCAGAAAGAGGGCGCGATCAGAAAACCAAAATCCACTCGTTTATCCTCTTCTCTGCGGCTAACTCAGTAGCGGCAGGTTATTCTGCTCCCGAAGAGGGCGTGCCAGAAAACACAATACCCTACTCTTTTGCCACATACGTTTTCAAGACAGAATGCTTCATCTTATGATCTAAATACTACTTTATAGTATATTGATTGCCACTATCGAAATACTATTTTATAGAAAATGGAGGTTGAAACGCTAAAAAGAAATTTAATTTTTACTTGATCTACACATACTATTTACATAGTGTATAGAGAAGGTATTTCATTTCACCCAAAAATTCGATACCGAAATTTCACCGGAAATATATGTTTTAGATGCCCCTGTATCCCAAAAAAGTATTTTCAGAAAAAGATCAGTGTGTGTTTGTGTGTGTGTGTGTGTGTCCGTGTGTCAGTGTGTCTGTGTGTCCGTGTGTCTGTGAACACGATAACTCAAAAACTAAAAGTCGGTAAAATACCAAACTTGGTATTTAAGTTTAGTATCTTTCAGGGATGCAACACGACTATTTTGAGAAAAATTCCCCTACCACAAACTACTCTTTACATGGAACTTTTTTCGAAAAATTTGATTTTCTTAAAAATGGCTCTAACGATTTTGATTAAAATATCGTATATTAAAGATATTTATCTGACAAATAATATGTATATCTTGAATGTCCTGGAAATAGCCTCTGAAAACTACTTTATTCCGAATGAGTTTTACGGATTTTTTATAACTGCTAAACCGTAAGAGATAGACAAAAACACACCACTCAAGAAAAGTAGCACACTTATGTTGTACACATTTTTTTTCGTGGGGCTGATCGTTTTTGAGATATTCCTTGTTTTTGGTTTCAGCTTTGAAAAACTTAAATTGTCTTATACAGGAATTTTTCAACTCCTGTCCATACAAACAAAGGAACTTCAGTCACATAGCAACCAGCTTTTGGCTGTCACTTTAATCTATGGTACTCCCTTATTTCTCTTTTACTTCCAAGGAAGCAAGTAATTAGACTATTTCTGATGGTTTTTTGTCGATTAGTATGAAATAAATGGAAGCATAAGCTTTCTAACAATAATTTGTTGCAGAGATGTAGAGAAAGTCATGTGAATGGAACACATCATCTTTTTTATTTTCTATTTGATAAGAAGCATATCCGGCTTAAAATGATCTGCATATTATTGGACTTAATAATCCATTTGGTCCTTTAAATTAAACATTTAAAGATCCGTAACCACACCCATTGATTGAATGAATGAATTATTTTATTTGAACACGTTTTCTTACATATTAAGTGCTAATTACTCTAATCTCTATTCTTTTACACATTTGTTGCTAATTCTAATTGTATTGTTATCATGGTATACCTGACTCCCTGATTTAACTAGGCAGCTACATTAAACTCTACTTCCTTCCTCATATCCTTGTAATACTCAATTTTCTTCTTTCCTTTCTAATCCATTTCCGTTTTATTCTACTCTGAAATTTCCCTATTATTACTCCTATTTCTCTTTTCTAATTTTCCCATTAGCATTTTTAATAGCACTATTTTATATTATTCTATTCCTCCCATATTTCTTCCCTTCAATTTGCTAATGCAATATTATATATTGTGATGTGCTCTCTTTCCCCACACAATTTTCATATTTACCTCACTTTTTTTTTTTATTTTTTTTCAATTTTCCCCACGTTTCTGTTGTTTTCTGTTTTACTTTGTCAAAGATACCTAAACATACAAAAATATACATGCCAAATGTGGGACTCAAACCCGCGATCCCCTGCGTTTAGTACCACTTGAGCGATTGCGGCCAACGTTAAAAAGTTCCCATGCCGGGAATCAAACCCGGGGATTCTGGATGAAAGGCGGCGCGGTTAATTTTCAATCCTTTCATAAATACCTCTCCCATCTTCGTTCATGTTATTCCTTCCTTTCCTCCCTACACTCATTTTAATTTTCCTTTATTCAATCTTCCGTAACTTCACTTTATTCATACGCAAGGCGCAATAATTTTCTCAAGGTATTTTTTTATTGTTTCATTTATATAGCCCCCTTTAACATCTCAGGTCATATCGGGAGCTTTGCATTTGAACCAACTCGTTGTCTGTAGGTTCTTTACGTTGGTTTAAATCATTTTATTTTTCTCAAATACACACACATTCACTCTCACATACATACTTCCAGACTCTGTGGGGGATAGGGAATAAATCTGGCTAAAGAAAAATTCCCCGCCCCAGTGGATAATCGAACCCGGTACCTCCGGGTGAAAAGTCGGACCACTCGACCACGGAGGCAGTCGATTTCTGAAGGTATTAAATATCTATATACACCGCATTTCTACCGGATATTTCTGGTAACTATCTATTTATTCAGAATGTTAAAAAATATGAGAATAAAAGGTTCTTTATGAGACTCATTGCACTATCCTAGAGACATTTAATTATTGTTTACTCTCGAAAAGCTATTGAAAACTATTTTTTTAAATATAAGATTATCTTTTATATGAGTTAGGAAAAAAAGACGATCATAATTGAAAAGTGCATGTGAAGTATGAGCTGCAATGCAAAAAGCTAAGAAACAAGGTGTCACTAATATCAGCGTTGCACAGCTTTAAGTGAGAATTAACTTATTATTTGCGTAAGTATTTCCAGAAACATATAGTCCTTAAGTAATCAGAATTAAAGCTACAACCATGATTTTGCTTCCTTAGATTTCTAATGGCCTCTCAGTGCTCTTAATACTCAGTACCATTTTCACTAAGTTTACTCGTAAAATAGTACCTCAGTGAAATTTGGAAAATCGACAGATGTAAGATGTCTTATTGGAATTTATACCAGTTATTTTAAACAGTAACAGTGACATTTTTGCATGGATAATTAAATAATAGTATTTTATTATCTAAATTAATTGCTCAAATAAAAATGAGCCTAATGATCCATTTTAAAAATTATTCACATTACAAATTAAAGTTTTATAGCAAATGAATTTCTAAATAATCCATCATATATTTTTATATTAAGCCTATTGTGGAAAAATTATTATTTTTTGTACTCTACAAAATTCTTTATTTTTCAAACTTTAATAATGCATTTCTTAAATTAAGAGCATTATTTAAAATAAATATATGATAATTTTCAGCCCCTTTAGTGAGGCAGCATACAATTTTAAAACCAATTAGAACATATTGAGTAGGAAAACTGCAGAAAAACGTTTTTGAGAAAACTAGCTTAAATTTGAACGTGCCAATGAATTAGCATGCATCTGCCCATTTATAACTTCAGTTAATTGGTGGTTAAAGTGTAGTTAAACTCTACTTTAGAAAAAGTTTAGAATTCATATTATTTTATCGTGAAAAATAATTTTATTTGTTCACAATTTTTGGTTAAATTTCACAGATACATTGTCTTAAAGCACTGTGAAAATTAATAAAAACATCACTTGTTATATTCTGATTGATATTTTGAGCAGATAGTAAGTAAGTAAAAGCAGACATATACTGCACACAACATTTTAAGGAAATATGTTAAATCGTTATTTATATGCTATTCATGTGATTAATCACTTTTCGTTTTCTCTACTATGTATAGTAGCGAAAATACTGTACTACACCCGAAAATTTACTTCCAGATTTCACTGGAAATACATGTACTTATCGAAAAAAGTATTTTTAGAAAAAGGTTCGTAAGTGTGTGTGTGTGTGTATCTGTGTGTTTATGGACATCATTGCTCAAAAACGAAAACTTCCGCTAAATACCAAACTTTTATTCAAGTTCGTTGGACGCAAGGATGCGACTCGAAGATTCAAGAAAATCCTCCACACCAAACTTCCCCTTTCATGGAACATTTTACGAACATTTTGATTTTCTGAAAACGATTTTGATTAAAATTCTATATGCTTAAGAATTTTATAACGAATTAAATGTATGTAAGAATTATGTGAAGTACTCTTCATTCTGGATGACTTTTACATAACTGGTAAACCGTAGGAAAGAGACAAATGCTTGCAGCACAAAAAATATATACGTTGTATGTCCGATATTATTTTTGTGATATTAACCATTTTCAAGAATATTTCTTGTTACTGGTTTCAGTTTTCCCATATTTACACTTTTCTCAACGGTACCTCTTCATTCGTTTTTTTTTCTTTCTGCTGGTAAAGCCAACAGAACGGAATGACAATGCTATTACTTAAGTGTACAGGTTTTAAAGATTTGAGTATCGCTTTAGTTGAGTGCATTCCCTTATTTCTTTCGTAGCGGCAAGGAAAAATTAATAAATCAACTTCTCTCTATGTTTACCTTGATTAGAATTCGCTTTTATAAGAATAATTTATCTACTAAAGTCATTCTATAATATACGTTTTTATAAGGTTATCCATGGAAACAGGAGTACATTCAAATAATTACCATCTAAAGCTGTATATATACCCACGATTCTAATCTATCGTTGACGTCCTCGCTTTCTCGAATCGTTCTTACTCACCAGTTACACAATTTCATTTTATTGTTTATAATTACAACAAAAATAAAATTAAATATTAACTATGCAAAAGTTATACTGAGGAAATTTTAATGTATCATATAGCTTTCGAGCAGTTGTAATGTTCTTCATAACAAGGCACTAGTATAGCAATAGCGCTTGGGCGGTTGGTTATACTACGGCTTCTGGACACCTACTGGCCTACACTACTGAGCAGAGGGTATTCCAGACTGAGCAACATGTAGCTATCATGTGTCAAACCGCTGTTTGGAAGGGAAACGTCAGGTGTGCCGAGCAGGTGGGCAGTCGAGGTGGGCCCTATACGATACTGGTAGTTTTTCAGCCCTCCGCTAAGTCTCGACAGGAAGCCGCCAGCCCACATACGAGTTCGACACTGCCCGCTCTTCTTTCGGACAGACGACCGCCATGTCACCCCAGCAGAGAGAACAGTAGTTACAAAGCGATGTGTTATCACCTCGGCCGAGCACAATCACCGACATTTCTACCTGGAAAGACCAAATGAAACGAAATGAAGGAACGTGAAATTCGGGGATGAAAGAAATCTCCTCAGCATTCGCCTAGCAACCCGGGAAAACCTACAGGCCAGGAAGTTTGGCCGCGGGAAAGAAACCCATGACCTCTCGAATGTGGTCCTCATGCGGTCCTGAACGCCTGAATAATATTGTGCAGGATAGTAATGTTCTTCTGAAACCCTCCTTTTGCATAGAACCAAAGGTGTTGGTAAGTCTACTAAAGCATTATTAAACTGTTTAATTAAGGGATGAATTTTACTTAAAGGTTTAAAACAGTTACGAGTATAAAATGTAGATTCCGGGCTTGTAGGCCGTGGTCCAGCAGATGAAAGTTCACCCGACGTTTCGCCCATAAATTCGTTGGGAGTTTTCATGGGAAAGTTGACTTTTCAAGTACGGTCAGAATGAGAATGAATCAACTTTCCCATGAAAATGCTCAATGAAGCTATGGGCGAAACGTCGGTTGAACTTTCATCTGTTGGACCATGGCCTACAAGTCCGGAATCTAACATTTTATGGTATAGACGCCGAGTAGTTTTATCAGTTAATTTATTTGTCGTGAGGTTTCCAGACTGGTCTATTTTTATGTGATATAGGCAATGGTGAACCAGTTCTATCAGATTCTAGCGTTTGGTTTATTATGATCTATTTCTAAGGATATATACATTTTACAATTATATTTAATCTTGGAAGATAGGTTTTTCTCCGCTGCCTCATTTTGCAGATCCTATGCACAGCAGCCACATTCATCTCTCAATAGTCATCCGTTGTGCAAAAATGATCAGCCTCTAATCTGTCCTTCTGTGGCAGACGAAAGTTTGGTTCGAACCAAGGGTTTGAACCCTGGACTAACTCAAGTCTCGGTTTATGAATGAGAAAATCGAAGTCCTTGTTAATCCACCAGAACCACCAAAATCGATATGAATACTCCCCTTTGTGACAATAACACATTTTCAAATATTTGAAATAAGACTTGATTGTGGGATCTAACATGTCAGTTGATATAGATTGCCAGCTTTTTAGCTGAGAACTATCATATTTATTACCATTGTGTTTATTTTTCAAAGCTTTAATACCTTAGATAAGCTGTCTCAGCTTATTTGCATGCCACAAGAACATGGAGTAGCTCGGGACACACAAAAATCTACCTACAACATGCAATACAGCACAGCATTGAGGCCAAAATATAATCACAGCTGTATCAAATGTTGAAACATAGTGGAGGACACAAGTATTGTAGTATGGTTTGTCCACTGATAACTGCCAACCACGCTCGCCCCAGAGTATTCTGGTTGAGTATGAGGTATACACTTACCCAGATGAGTCGACTTGTAATAATCTGTCTTAGACCTTATTATGGCGAAGGTTATTTGTTAGTTCTTTGATTCGCACATGTGCCGAGAAAATGCTCTTGGTTGTGTAATCGCTTTCTTGTACACATTGCTGAATTGCTTCAGGTTCATCTATTTAATATATTGTTATTGAATTAACCAATCTGTTTTATACGATCTTTTACTCTGTGATATCCAACACTACGAACAGAAGTCTCATCTATCTGGCATCATTGGCGATAGTGAAACTGATAATATTGATTCTTGAACCCCCATTCTTCATTGCAACTTAGCCCTTAATCTTCTGATTAAGAGTTACATGCGCTACATTTCGTTTTAATATTGTTTTCCAGAGGGTATTTATTGGGAATAACGACTTTAATAATTTTTAGAAGCAAGCTTATATTAGAGAAAAATATCCCAAAATATATAACGGAATTTGGGTCTTATTAAATTAATAGCTATTTTATAGATAAATAATGGGGAATAATGTCATGCATCAAACTAATACCGATGTTTCATTTTTCTAGATACAACTCCACTCCACAGAAAACCTTTCAAAAATTTTATTAGCATTCTATATAATCTATATCTGCCTTGCAAATACTATATTAATGTTAAATCTAACCTAAGGATTTACGTATTTAGATTTTAATGTTTCCTCGCGGTATTATAATAACTTAGCCTTCAACACCCACTACTATTTTTTCATGTTTTCCTTCAGCCCTCATACACTGAGTGCCTCCAGTTGCTTTCTTATTATATATTTAACATAATTTGGGTGTTTACATTGGGTGTTAATACTTACTTGGTCGTCCGCTAACAACAAGGAATGTTCCCTGTTTGACTGCCACTCCCATACCCTCAAATGATTGCACGTTTCCTATATTTATTGTGTATAGATCTTGAACAGAATGTGGTACATACCACAAACTTGTATGAGACGTTCTGCTGTTCGAAATGGCGCAGATAACATGTATCCTATGTTCACTGATACCCAGTACTCTCTACGTAACCTCTTAATAATTTGATATTAATGAAAAGTCAACTCCTATTTCTACCATTGCAATCCATTGTTAGTTAATAGGCACTGAATCATATGTCTTTTCTAATTTCTGATCTTTTCCAAAAGTTGTGAGCCAGAGATTCTTATATCCACTGCCACGCATTTATGAGACATGCAATACCTCCCACTTCTTCAGAGCGATGTTTATGACATTCAGATGCGACCTGGTGGGAAAAGTTAGCACTACTCGTTCCTCCGCTCTTCGTTGGGCCTTCGTGGGAGAGAGTGATTCAGTCTAGCTGGAGATTCGCCAAGGGACAGATAATCTTTAATTATTATTGTAAAAACCCATTTGCTAATCGGGACAATCAGGCTCTCCTTTGGTTACAACATTTATGTTTCAAAGTGTTAATTCAAGGTCTGTAACTTACAAGTGTAACGAATGTAAAACTTATTCCAAATAAAATACAGTAAAATCAGTTATATATTTAATGGCTGTTTCTTAAAAGTTATACAGCCAAAAAATTGGGAAACTCTGCCAATGTTTCTTTGTATGTTCTGGATTCTTTCTCTCTAGGCTTTTGAAGAAACTTTTTTGTTATTTAACGATTCCCTCTGGGCTTTTGTACATTAGCTATTTTGCCTAGGATATCTGCAGTACAGTTCTGAAATATCAGATACATGTCCTGCCCTTTTGCATATAATATCTCACTTAAATACCTAAGATTAATAATAGGATCCAGAAATGATTTTTCCGTGGTAATTGTGCCTATAATATAGGTGCCTGCTAAAATTTAAACGTTACCGAAAAATAAGCCACAAAACATTTCTTAGAATTAGCAGAGGGACAGGATACTTAGGACTCATATTTATCATTGTAGTTTTAAACATATTCCAGGAAAAATAAGCCCAAAAGTGACTGTAAAAGAAGAGAAGACCAACACTATAAGCGTTGCCGTCTTTTAAATTCACGAGATGTGCGGAAATAAACTGAATAAAGTCTGAGGGCAGGAAGAAACGCGGGAAAAGTGAGACACGTTTCCTTGGAAATCCCAGTGGACTGCTGGATTTATCTATATTTTCTACAGACCGCCACTGAAGTTGCTCAAACTCTATTCTGTATGGTAGTCTGACGTCAAGTTATGATGCATGGCCAAAACGCTTGCAGAATAAAAATTGCAGCGTCGAACAGGTGACGTATGAAATGCTGTTTTGAAATTAAAAAAAAAAAAAAAAATCATAGCGAAGCATAGAGCGACTTGAAGGTTACTTGGATAGATCATATTAATGAGGAATATATGATATGGATACTTTACTGCATTATAGTTGCTTACGAGGAAAGATTCTTATTTTTACATAGTGGTCACGAAAACCGGCTTACTAATAATAACCGCAACCAAATGTTTAATTACAGAACCTCATAAGCCAATTTTGAGCCATTATTTTTATTATTGCTTACCACAGTTTTGTAGAATATCTCCTATACTGATATTATTTGTAAATAAATGGTTTAAAGAACTGATTCCATCCAATGAAAAAACATATAAGCATTAAAGGGAAACATTTTGAAAAGTAATAACATAATTTAAAATGTTAAAAACTAATCCTTGTTTGATGTTATAAAATTGCTCAATATCGTGCTCTTGTGCTTTCCCCATTTTCAATATCTAAGAGCGAGTAGAATTTATAAATAAACCGGAATGTATTTTCATGTTTGCTAATTTGTATCTTGTTAAAACAAAACGCAGTTTTACGTATAACTATTGTTTAAAGAATTATAAGAGGTAAGTATGGAAATATATGTGTCAAGGGAATGCAATTTACTCGTTCGTCTCATTAATGAATTTCGTGAATAATAATGGAACTCGCTCGTTTCTTCCAGAGTAATTTATTCGAATAACAGCAACGAATATGCCTAGCTAAATTCGAGCTTCACGTACATTCGTTTGAACACTAGTATCAATGCCCTAGGACAAAATGAATGGCATTGCATGCCACGTACTTTCCCTCCATTTATATATATATATATATATATATATATATATATAAATTGCATTCCCTTCACGCATATGCTCGCTACAAAAAATTGAAAAATTGCACTAGGCATGACATAATTAAGTTAGAACACAGTATGCCTTTTTAATTTGTTTTCGCAGCTCGCTTATAATTCCTTAAAATATATAAGATTTTTTACTTTCTCTATACGTACTATATACATAGTGCATAGAGAAGGTATTGTAATGTATCCAAATTTCGATACCGAGATTTCACCGGAAATATATGTTTTAAGACACCCTGACTACAAAAAAAGCATTTTTAGAAAAATGTCCGTGTGTGTCTGTCTGTCTGTCTGTGTGTCTATCTGTGTGTATGTGTGTGTGTCTGTGGGCAGAATAGCTCAAAAACGAAAAGACCATTAAGCACCAAACTTGGTATTTAAGTTCAGTATCTTTCAAGGATGCGACATCAAGGTTTTCAAGAAAATCCCTCTACCTCAAACTACTCGTACCTTTCACATGGAAAATTTTTCGAAAACTTTTATTTTCTAAAAGATGGCTCTAACGATTTTGATTAAAATTCGTATATTGAAGATATATACCTGACATGTAATATGTATTTCTTGAATTTTCTGGGAATAGCCTCTGAAGATTACTTTATTTTGAATGAATTTTACGAAATTGTGTATAACTGGTAAACCGTAAAACATAAATAAAAACTTGCCTCACAAAAATTGAAGAGTACATTAAAACACAAAATTTATGTTACATGTCTTTTTTTCGTGGAGTTGATCGTTATTTAGATATTCCTGGTTTTTGGTTTCAGCCTTGAAAAACTTAAAACTTTTCTTATACAGGACTTGGTGAACTCATGTCCATACAAACAAAGGAACTTCAGTCACATAGTAACCAGCTTTTGACTATATCTTTAACCTATGGTACTCCCTTTTTGCGCTTCTACTTACAAGGAAGCAAGTATTAAGACTATTTCTGGTAATTGTTTCTCGATGAGCATGAAGTAAATAGAAGCATAAACTTTTTGACAATCATTTGTTGCAGAGATGTAGAGAAAGTTATGTGAATGGAACACATCAGATTTTTTTCTTACACTAAATCAGAAAATTGTACTAGCTCTTAGATATTGAAAATGGGGAAGGCATAAGAGCACGACTTTGAGTAATTTTATAAAATTAAAGAAGGATTAGTTTTTAAAAGCATGTTATTACCTTTCGAAATATGAAATACTTCAAATACCAAGCTTTTGTAATATTCTACTACTTTATCTGATTCAAAAATTGATTACTTGTATTTTATTTTTACTTATTGAAAACAATTGGAGGACAGGCTCAGGGTCCATTGTTCTGATCTTTAAGGCATCCAGATACTTCATTGTTAGTTTTCTTTTATGTGACGGCTGTCACGATGTGACATTATTTTTCCTTTTGTCGTTTTCACTAAGTTTTTTTAAAACAAAATTGCGGTAAACAGATATTTTTGTAATATTCTTTCTTCTGATGCCAAAGTAGCACTGTGGTTAGTTTTAGAACGAATTGTGGACGCGAAATAGAGAAATTTTGCCCAGAAACCTTCTTCGCTCTTTTGCGTGCAAATAAGCTTTCCAGGGGCCCACCGGCTAAACTTTCCTTCTGAAGGAAGCCAGCTTAGAATTTTGCGTCCGAAATAATCCATCAATCTTCGCGAGGTTTGAACCTGCAATCTCAGACTTTAGAAGCTAGCAAGGTAACCACTACACCACAGAAGGCGACGAGGTATTAGATATAGATATTGTGTTTACAGCCGTGTAAATGGAAGTTATACAAAAAGCGATGCACGGGCATATTCGCGTTTCATCTCTACACTGGGAGAAAGAAAAGTGAACTATGCAAGTTAAGAATATGAGTGACACACAGTCAGAAACAAATGGTGGTAGCAACATGACGGAGATTAATTACCCAGCATCCCCTGGGCGGCAGAAATGTGCGCAATTCTTTTCTTCAGCGCACTGCTGTTGTGCTATCTGCGTTATAAATATAGTTTTATTACGTTTGTGCTAATTTCCCTGGAGTACAATAAAACATCTTCCCCTTATCCGGCAGGTCTGCCATCTAATTAGTGCGGCACATATACCACTTTTTTAAAGGTGTTTGCTTTGGTAACCTACTGTTGAGGTTTGCCTGGTAAAAGCTGAATCTCGTTTGCAAAAACGATTTCGCATGCAGGCTACTTCTATAAATGGCATTTTGGAATAGTTTGATACCGATATTACTCCTCCAAATTACTGAGTCTAACATTTTTTTATGAAAAAATGCGTTTTGTGTGTGTATGTGTGTGCAACATAGTTCAGAAAGGAAAAGTCGGTTAAATACCAAACTTGTTATTTAAGTTCAGTACCCTGTGCCGTGGTTGAATGGTTAGACCGCTCGTCTCCCATCTAGGTGGCCCCGGTTCGATCCCAAGTGCCCGCATGTTGGATTCCTGGTAGACGATGTTTGTGTATGTGTGTGTAAAAAGTAAAACAGAAATTCAGTAATCATATAGGAATGACAGTAAACAAATTAGGTAAATAAAAAGTAGGGTATACAGCGCCGGAGTCCCGATCAGACTCCGGAACTGTATTTAAAAAAAGAAAAAAAAGTGGCGTCTGCGGGTTGTCTCCGGGTCCTCCGGTCTACCCCGCCTCTCGTTCCATCAATTGCTCCACCGTTACATTTCCAATCATCAATTTCGCTTACATTTCATATCATCCACTTCCTCATGTTACTTCCTCATGTTCATACCTGGCTGCAGGCCGACCCCTCGTAACAGGTTCTCCATTCTGTGGTTTCGTGCCATTGGCTCACCGACAGGCTTCTGACCCCTAGGCATTGGCTTGTAAGACCTAGAAGGGTGTCAGTCCTAAAAATACGGGAAGGTTAAGCCGATAATGAAACGAAATCTTCCAGGGATCCGGCGCAAAAATTTTCAGGAAAATCCACCCATGCCCAAACACTTTACATAGAATCAATTTCTGTCAAGTTTTCTATTTCGCCTGGAAGAAGACATTTCAGTAATACAATAATTTATCTAGCGCTTACCCAAAGCGCTGTCCTAGAGGAAGTATTGCATTGGGATTTCACTCGAAAAGCATATTTAGAGGTCTCAAGAAAAATATTCTTGTAAATGCTACACTACGTGCAATAGTTGGCCAAGCAGTGATTTAATATTTTAGTCCATGTTTCTGTCTTGTCATTGTTTTTTTTATACTTTTTGGTGTTACTTAACCCCCATTATTGAACCCGTGGTAGACTTTAATTAGACATGAAATTAAATGTTGTATACTTTGGTAAAAGGAAACCTGGGCAGCATATGTTGCAGGTCTAACTTAGATATCTCTGAGTTTAAAATTAATGTGATAATTTATTCTGCAAAGATTGTGTGTCCAAAATTTGTTATAAAATAAACTAAATATTGATATAAACTTAACCGTGTGAATTAATAATAAATTAATTTAAAGTAAACAATGTGCTAAAATTTCTGGCATGTTACGTATAGTTTAAAACTTTTTTTAAATGTTCCATATTGCAATTCTAAAATTCTAATTTAATTTATTATTCACTTTCATACTGATACGTGGTTATGCTATATTATTTTCTCAACCATATATGTACATACATATAACAGGTAGTGGCGGTATTTTATTCCTCGCAAAATATATTTCATATATGTTTCGAGACCTTCTGAAAATGGTCCACGTGCACTCGCGAATGTCTATGGTGTATCCGTGTGTGTCTGTAAACAGCATTACTCAAAAAACTAAAAGTCCGTTAAGCATCAAACTTGGTGTAAGTCAACGCTTTCCAAGGATGCAATATGGGAATTTTAATAAAACTCTACATCTCAATTACCTGTTGATTCTTTCAAAAATTGCTCTAACAATTATGATTAAAATGTCACACTCTTAAGATATTTTTATCATAAATAAAACGTTTTGTTGAATTTTATGGGAATAGTCTCTGAAGGCCTCTTCGTTTTGGTTGAATTTTTATAACTCGTAAAGAGAAAGACCAAAACTTCTTATACAAAAATGTATATTTCGTTAAAACACAGAATTTAGTTCATAGACTTTTTTTGTAGAGTTAACTGTTTCCGAGATATTCATTGTTATTTGTTTAAATTTTAAAACACTTCAACTTTAATCAAGGAGAAGATGTCACTACCGCTTTAGCCTAGCGTATTCTCTTATTCCCTTTCTGCTTAGAAATACGCAGGTATTAAGATGAACTGTGCTAATGTTTGTCTCAATAAAGATAATCAGAAATTTTCATTATTTTTTTATTTTTTAAGAAATGCTATTATGATTTTCATTACAATACCGCATGTTTAATATTTTTGCATGACAACTTTCTGAATTTTCTGCAAACAGCCTGAGAAGTCCTTTCAGTGAAAATTACTTTTGTATTATTAAACCATGAGAGACAGACAAAATCTTAGTGCATTAAATTGAAAATCTTGTTAATCTATCTAAATTATATCCAATTTTAGTATTGAGCATTTCCAAAACTATTCTTGTTATTCCCTGGAATTATCAAGTGGTAATTCTTTATTTATTTGCTTTTTATGTGATCACTCAATGCACACATTATTTCAAGGATTTGTTTTAAAAAAATTGTTGTTTTTTCAGTATTTTTTTCCTTACGTAATGTAAATTTGTAATGAATATTTTGATATTGATAATAATAAAAGAAATTTAAAAGCTCATTTAAAAGAATATCAAAGAAACAAATTAACACAAATGAAAAACCAGCCGATGCTAATATCTTAGGCTACCAAGCATTAAAATATTATAAGTTGCTTCTTTGCTATCATAGCTGGATTCCTGGGGAAAAATGCTATATCAATAGTAACAGTGCAAATGTAAATTTTGAAATACTTATAATGTTATACTTCAATTCATCCATCACCTTAAAATTGAGCTGAGGACAGCAAACAGCTCGATGGCTATCCAGAGGTTACCCCAGTCTCCCAGTAAGAAGACGATCCATATACGAGTAAATCCACCTCAACCACTAGAGGTCAGAAGAATTACAGCTCTACCTATATGTATGATTGTTAAAGAAAACAGATCATACGATCAGCTAGCAATACTCAAAGATCGAAGGGAACCTTTCCTAAACTCACCTAAAGTGTTACAACCAGAACATCCAGCAGATATACTACTGTGTTAAGAAAGTTCCGGGAATTTGCCAATAAATCACACAAAAAAAATGAATTATTCATCCAATTTTATTTTGTCGCCTTCAAAGAGGCCCCTTTTATGCCAACGAATAATCCAATCATCAAAGCATTTTTGTAGGCACTTTTAGGAATCGATGTTATTTGTCGCCGCGAATTTTCCTTTATGTCTTCTATCGACTGAAAACAGGAGTCTCGAAGTGGTAGCTTGAGTTTTGGAAAGAGAAAGAAATCAACAGGAGCCAGAGAAGGTGAATACGGTGGTTGTTCGATGAAATTTGTTGAGTTTTTGGCCAGAAATTCGTTCACAATAATAGAATTGTGAGCTGGCACGTTATCGTGGTGCAGAATTCATGAGTTGTCGTTCCACAAATCTGGCCTTTTTCGCCGTATTTGTTCTCTCAGACGTCGCATAACGCCCAGATAATAGTCTTTATTTACCATCTGACTTTCTGGCAAGAACTCTGAGTGCACTACGCCGCGATAATCCAAAAAAAAACTGTCAACATGACCTTCAATTTTGATCGAGTTTGACGTCCCTTTTAGGTTTCAGTTAGGTTGGAGGGCGCCATTCGGAAGCTTGTTGACTGGTTTGAGTGTCAAACTCGTAAAGCCACGTCTCATCACCAGTTACATGAATGTGGGGTCGGAACTGGCTCGTTCTAGCGTGTCTTCAGCAATCCTTACGCGATTGAGTTTTTGTAGAAAATTCAAGTCATTCGGAACTAACCGAGTTGCAACGCGTGTCATGCCCAAACAATCATTTAAAATGGTACGAATCGATTCGTGAGACACAGAAAGTTCAGTGGCAATCTCTCTCTGACCTAAATGACGATTTTCAGTTCAGTTGAAACCGTTGATGGCCGACCAGAGCGCGGCAAATCTTCCACCACATCTCGACCACTTTTAAATGCACTGTACCACTCATATGCAGGTGTTTTTGATAAAGTCGATTCACAGTAAGCCCTCTGTAACATTTTCAGCGATTCGGGCATACGAAATACCATTTGCAATGCAAAATTTGGGACAGATTCTTTGTTCAACATTTGTATCCATCGTAAAATCGCAAATCACCTTTGAGATGAACTAACAAAATGGCGTACTGTAAACAAACTAGATGACAGATGACCATCAAACTCCGCGTGAATATAGAGGAAAGTTGTACCAACTTAGCGACAACAATAATTTCAACTCCCCTTTTAAACAGGATTTTTAAATGATCAATTCCTGGTACTTTCTTGATAGAAGGTATGCAAATAATGGTTGTCCTACATAGTTGAGAATTATGGAATCTTTGCTTTTAATACTACTTCTTTTACCTTAATATTCTAATGAATGTTTATACGAATTAAGAATAACGAAATTGTCTGTTAGTATCTAGAAATAGTGTGTAGAGACAGTCGTGTGAATACATCATATCAAGCTGGATAGGTTAGATGTGTCATAAATGAATAGTGCGTATTGGTGCATGGAATGCTGGGAGCTCGTTAGAGTAGCAATACCTAAGAGCCTCGTGATTTTGTGATGTTGCTTGATAGGTTGTCTTACTACATCTTATTTGCTTATTTTCTGCATTGCTCACGTAAACCATACAGTTTATTCTATATTCTTTAAGTTACCTATAATATCAGAAATGGATTTTTGCAGATTTGATTGACACTGTTTGCTTTGTTTTGTTTTAAACACTGACCATATCACTATCGCTTATGCTGCAAACAAGGAAATAGTGTATTTTTGGGCAAATAACCATTCTTTCAAGTCTTGTCCATGGCTTGCCTTGTTCACAGCGTTAATGCTGTTCATATGTCCATCGCATCTTCGGGCTACCTGACATTCTGAGTCCTATTCTTGGGTCCCGCGCTGTAGTTTGTTGGTGCATTCTGACGACGTGCCAGCATCCCCATCTCCATTTCAGCTGCTACGTTCCTACCACAGTGTCAGTCATGTCTGTCTTCTTCTTATTGCTTTATCATCTCGTCCTGTACTCTTATTTTCCTCTTCATCTTGATAATTATATACAAATATATCAGACAAAATTTAGTATCAATAACAGTACTGGTAATATGTAAATTTCTATTACGTCTTTATTTAGGATTAGCTTTATAAAGCTTTCTCAGGATAAGCTTCAGGCTCTAGTATTTATTTCCCGATTGGTTTTTATCTCTGTTGCAAAGTTGTTCGTGAAATAAACGTGCCAAATCTGATAAACTATTCAGATGGTCTCAAGAGTGTGAGGAGATAGATACTTTTATTAAATTAAACCAACATAAATGCTGTTAGTTAATGATACATTAAAATGTTATGATATTTAAATTAAACTTTACGCTTTGGGAAAGTCATGAATTGTCTCATGACATAGACACAGAACGGGCTGGACGCCAAGTAACTCAGTCACCAAAAGCAGAACTGGATCTCTAGACAAAAGGGCTACCATGCAATCCTGTGCCTCAATTTTCACACTCACCTTGAGCTGTCCAGATTCCGGGGCGTAAAACAAAAACGCAGACAGAAATTCGTATTATTCATTTCAAAGATTGCTTAGAAACTCGGTGATTTGAATACACTGAAATCATCGAAAAATATTCTATAAGTAACAGCAAACATTTATGATGTGTCCATTTATATTACGAGCTGAAATGCCTCGTGTTGTACGATGGTTTTACGGCTTAGAAAAGAGAATGATATTTGAAAGTTTGTTCACCTCTGTTTGCAACAGTTGATTGTATGTTTCTAGGGTTGCACCTTTTCGTCCAAATGTGGAAGTCGTCTATTTTAAGATAAGAGTAAAATATTATTAATGACATAAAAAGCCCACACCTGATGAGCAGAAAAATATTCGGGGATTTAATTTGGAGATTTTTAAGTACAAATAAGGCTGCTATATCCATAGTTTACCTAAGTAGAAATCATTGGTTGTTTTTTTATTCCTTTCTGAAGTGACGGAAGAATACTCTGATAAAACACATATACATTACCTGTAGGAAATGCAGGATGAACATTGAAACCTCCCAGCACATTTTATGTGAATGCGAGGCATTCGCTTTTCACATATAGAAAGCCCGGGAATATAAGAGGGGCAAACATCAGGGGCGTGGTCCGATATTGGGACTATTGGACTTGATTGAAGCCCATTTTATGAGGCCTGGAGGCTCTAGGAGCCTACGTGCGAGAGAGGCCATTTAGTTATCAACATGTTGTTCTTCTTCTGAGATATATTTAATTTCATTTTTAGTTGTTTTAGCTGGTTAACTAAGAGTGCTCAAATTCCTTTTTCAGCTTGATTACCAGCTTCTATAGCAGCTCATACTCCTGTGTCTGCATTAGTTCATTCTTAAACTTTAGTTACAGCAGGAGTTTATTTATTAATTCGGTTTAGCCCGCCGATGCGATCGGATCATCCCGTTTGGAATGGCGCGTCTCTATCGGCCGGCCTACCAGTGCTGTGACTCCATTACCTCGTCGTTTCTTCAGGTGGTTGGGAACACAAAGAACCGCGTTGGATCGAAGTGTGCGAGGTGTCCCCTGATTATAGCCATAGGCATGGTTTATTTAAATGCTTCGTTATTTAATTGACTAGGTAGTACATTGAGTAGTGCTTATTATATGAAAATTAGAGATAATATTACTTCCTCACAAAATAGACAAAATATTCATATGTGTAGAACCTAATGTATTTGAATAGACTGAAAAATGCCATAGCCGGGATTTGAACCACGGATCTCCCGATCTTTAGCCGGTTGCTTTGCCTCTGAGCTACTATGCCAACATAGCATTGTACATAGTACACAGAGCACAAATAGTATTAGACATGGAATTTCTGATTGTCTGTAGGGAACTTATAGGGCGTGTCTTCTGATATCCGCTGGCCCCTCCATCACTCTAATTGGGAAAGGAGGAGCGGTTGTAGCCTACTGTTGTAGTACACGTTACCTAATCTCACTTCCAGTTGAGTAAGGTGGCTATTTCTATTAGCGAATGAGTTGACAAACCCAGCATAGGTATGCTCTATTGGTTCGATATAGAACACTCATCAGCAAGATGACAGTATCAGCCAATAAAATAAAAACATGACGTAATAAAGTACCCTACAGACGGTAAGGAATGCCGTGTACGGAACAAGACCGGTTTCTTTCTGTGCCTTGTGTGCATAGTACTTTAAAGTAGTTATAGCATTGTAAGTCGCCATTGGGGTTGTCATCTCAAAATAATTTGAGATCACCTTGTGGTTTACCGGGAAACATGCGAATCAGTTGAGAAATTCAATGCTCAGATCGGGAGATCCGTGGTTCAAATCCCGGCTATGGTATTGAATTTTTCAGTCTGACTCTACCTATCTATCTCCTGTCCTACAGACGGTTTGTGTAACAAACAATTAAAACCAATACCTAACATGATTCATTTCTGGGGGTATTAGAATTACACATCTCATTTAGCAGCTAGTACAACAGTTCCAGTTTTATATGGTACTCATTTTAAGGTAGTTAGCTTATGGTAACACTGGCAGCTGTCACAACCACATCACCACACGTGTATGTCTTTCGGTTTGTAGCCCGTGTACACTTGATGGAATTCCTGTAGCTCCCGTTTGCAAACGCAAACCGCAGGTATCGACGAAATGTCAGGTTGTCTATTCCGCTTGGAAGAAGGCATTTAAGCCAATACGATACTTTATCTAACGCTTACCTAGAGCGCTGTCTAACCCACAGGAAGCATTGCACTGAAACCAAAAATTCTATCCTGGGATTTTACTTGAAAATGCATATTTAGAGGCCTCTTTGGTACAAGGAAAATTGTTTTTGGAAACGTTTCATGTTCCCGCAACTCTGCGTGCCATAGTCGTTTAGTCAATGTTTCTTTCTTGTAACGTGCCTTTTTTTATGTTTCTCATAGGTGCTTAATATCCATTATTGAACCTCAGAAGGTGGACTGAAATTAGACTTAATTTGAGAAAAGAAAATTTGCGCAGCAAATGTTGAGGGCCTAAGTTGGTTATCTTTCATTTTAAAATCAGGGTGTTAATAACAGTTTAATAATATTAATCCTCAAAGGCTATGTGTCCAAACTGTATAACAAAATACACAGTTATAAGATTAACTGTAACAATTAACAGTAAATTAAGAAAAATTAAACAAATTAACAACCTTTTTGGCATGTGCTGTATAATTTATTAACACGCTTTGTTAATAAAGTTGACAATATTTCCATATTGTGACTCCTGAATTCTAATTTAAATTTATTATTCATGTTCTTACTCACACATTAGATACCCTAAATTACTACCACAGCCATATATGTACAATGTACATAGTAGGTAGAGAAGGTATTGTATTCCGTCCAAAAATAAATACATGTTCAATATATCAAAAAACACCAAGATCCCAAGTGTGCACATGTGAGATTTGCGGTGAACAAAGCGGTGCAGGAGCGGGTTTTCTCCGGGTTCTCCGGTTTCCCCCGCCATTACATTCCACCGTGCTCCATCTTCATTCATTCTCTCATCAGTGTCATCGCCTGCAGTGCCAAAGTAGTAAGAGCGGGCGTTGGACATACAAAAAAAAATCCAAAAGTAACTTTTTACAAAAACGATCCATGTGTGTGCCCGTATTTGTGTCTGTGGACAGTACAACTCAAAAAACAAAAAGTTCTTTAAATAATAACTTTGGTGTATAAGTTCAACATTTTCCAAGGACGTAACACAAGGAATTTAAAGAAAATCTCTCCACCGACAACATCTTTATATGAAACTTTTTTGAATATTTAATTTCTCAAAAATGTATCCAACGATTTTGATTAAAATAGGACATGTATGACATTTTCATCGGCGTAGGAGCGGGTTTTCTCCGGGTTCTCCGGTTTCCCCCGCCATTACATTCCACCGGTGCACCAACTTCATTCCATCTATCACAGTATAATCACCTGCGGTGCCAAAATAGTAAAAGCGGGTGTTAAACACTATCAAAAATATATATAAAAAAAAAAAACATTTTGAAAAAACGGTTCGTGTGTGTGTACCTGTATTTGTGTCGTTATGTCTTTTGAGTTGTGAACAGCACAACTCAAAAAACGAAAAGTTCTTTAAATACTAGCTTTAGTGTAGCATTTTCAAAGGACGTGACACAAGGAAGAAGAAAATCTCTCCACCCTCAACTACGCTTTATATGAAACATTTAATCTCTCAAAAATGTATCTAACGATCTTAATTAAAATAACACACGACTGGAATTTTCATCAGAAATAACATTTATATCTTGAATTTTATTGGAATAACCTCTAAAGAGCTTTTTTTCATGCTGACATTTGTACGTAGATCAAAACTTACTGCACAAAAATGAAGATCTCGTTAAAACACAATTTAGTCAGTTTTGCCGAGATGTTCCATATTATTGGTTTTAATTTTAAAACGCTTAAATTTTTCTCAGTCGGGAAGTCAACATTTGTTTTGTATCTCTTATGTTTTACTCCTAAGTAAGCAAAGAAAAATGAATTTCAATTGTAGCGCATAGTGACCGCCTTTAATAAATATTTTTAATTACTTTACTTTTATAACCTCTTTTAACTTGTTTGGTCATATAGCTTTGCTTTAAAAACAACTGATGGTGCTTTCTCACTGTACTGTAAGGTTCAGTACAGCAGGAACAATAAATGGAGAAACGAAATGGACTGTAAAAGATCGATATTAAGGTTGCATTATCAATTTCAAATCCACTTCAGACTCTTTGATTATACGTGTGCATACTTCCAGACTCTGTGGGGGAAAGGGAATGATTCTGGTTAGGGAAAAATTGAACCTAGGAGGCTGACCACTCGACTGGAGTAGCAGTTATTTAAAATATTTGGCTAGCGTTTTAGCTTAGTGTACTCGCTTACTTCCCTTCTACTTATAAGGAAGCAAGTAATAAGACCAATTTTGCTAATTTTTATCTTGGTTATCATGATATAAATAAAAGAATAATCTTTTGTAAGAATTGTTTTGTTTGCAGAACAGGCAGAGAAGGTCATGTGAATGGAACGCATCATATTATTTTGTAATACAGTTCTAATAATCCAGATTATTTATTGCCCAGAAAAGAGTATTAATTCTAGTATGAGAAATACATAAATTAATACTTCTATCAATTTTCATTTTTAAGAGCTTACATTTTTTAAATTAAATGAGAAAAATATTCTAGAAAATTTATAATTTCATAATTGTATTGCGGGATCTGCAAATATGAGTGCCTTTTAAAATCACTAAATTGTGAAATCTGAAGTTACTCAGCTACTCTGGCATTAACTTGTTCAATAATTACCATTGTTAACACGAGCATTGCCTTACAATCGAATCAAAGTAAAAGAAAAGAAACATTTTAACCCATTAATGTTTTATTCAGGGAAAGGCTTTTATATTACGGTATGTAAAGTGATAGTTGGAAACATGCCTGAATGTAATTATGCTGCATTAGAAAATTTCATCTACACATCCAAAGTAATATCAGAAAGCAAGTAACTTTAAATACCACTAAAACACAGTTTTGAGTAGTATATGTAACAAAACATTTTGATATCTGAATCAATAAGAATTTTGACCATATGTTGAAACGAAAATGCTATACATTGTGTTCAGTTCCACTTTGCACCAATAAAATTGTTTATTATTCACGAGCAGGAAACCCGAAATCAGGAAGAAATGTTTTTGCCATGACTAAGAAATATAAAAATATATTGGAGAAGTCTACAATATATTCTTTCATGGTTTACTTTGACCTAATTTGAACTATTGTAACATGTTGTCAGTTTTCATGCTGAACTTTTTTCTAATGTCAAGTCGTTGACCTTATTCAACGTCATTAAAACTGAATTTAACGTGTGAAACATTATTACGTATTTTATAAAAGGTGATAGTGAATACTATGTTACCCAACATAATACATTTTTTCTTAAGCCAAATTAACAATCTTTGGGCAAAAATAAAAACTTCTGATCATTTTATTCTAAGTATTACACGTTTTTCGTTGTCATCATTATCATTTTAATGTGACTATACTTTACTGATGTAGTTGCTATTCTTTATGTTAGCGTGACACTGCAATTAGAAGTTTTTTGAGCTTTAACGCAATGATTTTGACTGTCTACCATTATCACTACGATGTTCTATTTCTATGTAATACAGATTAATATAAATAAAATCTGTTAGTATAATGAAAAACCTTTAATGAGATGTTTGACTTAACACTTCGTTGCGAGTATTACGTGCTATGTTTCACTAATATCTTCTGTAAAGTAATTAATAAGCATATCTTAGTTCTTTTCAATATACACATTATATTTGTTCCACCTTGGCAAACTTATTTAACCAGGCATATAAAAGTATCTTATTTAACCTTAACAGTATTGTCCTTTTGATCTGCATATTTCAGCACTCACAAAAAAGTAATTATTTTTAATATCTATGCTATCATTAATCTCTTTATGCATGACAGATTATCCTATTAATACACTCATTCAACATTCCGATATACAAATTTGAATATAAGGTTCTTAACAAATATTTATATCCACCATCAACACAATGCTTTCCTTCAGTTCATACTAAACAATGACGTCACACCTTCTCAAGTAAGAAGGTTTTCGGGAGCTTTGAGAATGGGACGTTAAAATATTTTTATTGCTTTCAAAACAAATAACATTAAAATGACGTATAATTTTATGTTGCTTTGGCGAGGAATTTTCATTGAAAATATGTTTGGGATTCGTATATGTTCTCCATTATATATACGTTTACTATAGTTTTAATATGTTATTATAGTGACGCGCATATTCATTACACATTATGACAATGTTATGAAGAATAAATAAATCATGTGAAAAATCTGAAGAAAAAAATTCTCAGGTGTTATACTTAGATGACTTTCACTAGCTGCTCTACTAACAAACTTCTTATAAAATATTCTTCTTCTTTCTACACCATGAAAATCGAGATAAGCATTAGCTCTAAGGGAATGCACTATGCTAAGGCGATAGTCAAAATTTTAAATGCAATCGTTATGCGATTGTCACTGCAAATAGCTTCTTTGCTTGGCCAGGAAAAGAAAAAAAATGAACACCTACATTCTATCTGAGAAAAGTATAAGTACAATTGAAAACAATAGCAATGAATATCTGGGAAACGGTTACCTCCTCAACAAAAATGCAAAGGACATAAATTGTGTGTTTTGGCGAGATCTACATTTTTGTGCAGTAAGTTTTTGCCTATGTTTCACAGTTAATCAAAATTTGGCAAAGTTCATCCAGAATAAAGAGGTGTTCAGAGGCTATGGCCACAAAATTCAAAATATAAATACAAATTTAATACATAGAATTTTAATCAAAATCATTAGAGCCATTTTTTAGAAAATCTAAATATTCGAAAATTTTCCATATAAATTGCAGTTTGTGGTGAGGGGCTTTTCTAGAAAATCTTCGTGTTGCGTTCTTGGAAGATACTAAACCTAAATACCAAGATAGGTATTTTACGGTCTTTTCGGTTTTCGGTTTTAGCTATGCTGTCCGTAGTCACACACAGAACTTTTTCTAACAATTTTTTTTTTGGACTCAGGGGACCCCAAAATTATATTTTCGGTGAAATCTCGACAACGAATTTTAGGTGGAATACAATACCTTCTCTATCTACAATGTGCATTGTACATGCCGTCTAGAGAAAGTAAAAATTAGGAAGGAAGGAGCTGGTGGGATTTGACACGCAGACTCCTCTTTCACGAATCCATACCTTAACTTATATGAACAGTATATGAGAAAAACAAAATGTTTAATTTCTTATTTAAGCTATTAAATCTTTTAAATACATTGGACGATTTCATAAGGCTATATTCTCACTAATACTTGAAACACTAATGTTCATCACTTGAAAGGGGGAAGTTTGAAGTTTTAGTTTTACCTTGGATGCGCTCGATATAATACGGCAGACGTCCAGCCGGCGATCCCATCATGCCACACCCTCTCAAGTATGTCTTGCGTGATGTTCTCGATGGCTGCCTTCTCAATTCAACATCACTGGAAGTGGAGGGATGTAAACACTATCGATGATGTATTTTTCAAATAATGTGAGCAATGTAAAAATGATGCGCAGTGTCATGAATTGATGCTAGATTCGGCCGGCAAGTTGAAAGCACGTAGCGAGCGTCAGCTTGAGCAGCACCACTGTAACTTAGGTATCACTCCTCGAGAGACGCATAGCAGAGATAAGAGCAGACTAAACAATACCACCAGTAAATTACAGGGAGAAGTCTTGCATCGCCTAATACGAGAAGTGATTGCTAATGTGTATCAATTTATGATGAGAGAGACTGCAGACGGGAAATCTATTAAATTCAAGTCTGCACAGAAATGTAGCAACAGCCACCATTATGTCCGTAGAATTAAATCTGAATTAGAACGTATTCAGAGTTTTCTCCGGTTTCCCCCGCCATCACATTGCACCGGTGCTCCATCTTCATTCCATGTATCCCCAGAGTCATCGCCTGCGGTGCCACAAGTAGTAAAAGTGGGTGTTAAACACTATAAAAAAAATTGTTTCAAGTCTTCTAAGTCTCTCAATGTAGTGCATGGCTATCGCTTCAACTCTGCCCCTCTTCCCCCCACTCCGTGTACTGCGCAACTGAGTGCTCTCGCCCATTTGCAAGGATAATAACCCTACAGGAAGAAATTACACACTGTAAGGTAAGGTGAACGGGATGGCCATGTGCCGAAGGTATTGTCTGCGGCTGTTGCACGTCCTCTCCCTTGATGACATCCTGTGTCGTGAAATTGTTCCTTTCACCTACGGATTGACGATGCAGGACATCTAAATGCCCGGCGAACAGCTAACACACCGTTTATTCACGTAAATTCAAGCACACACCAGTAACGATCGGTTGGTAAAGCAGCCATTTCCTACCTTAACGTTTCTCACTTAATGATGAATGAAAATCAGATGTACAACACAAAACTTCAAACTTGCCTCCTTCAAATGCTGTTATGACAATTTCTTTATGCTATGTATTGGTGAAAATACAGCCTTATGAAATCGTCTAATAATTTGTGGACACTTCAAGGATTTTTCAAGAAATACCTCTCATAAGAATAAATAATGCGTCGAAAACACACATTTAAAGCTGATCTTGTTGCCTTTCTTCTTGCTCACCCACGCGTTTCTATCACCTCCTCACCTTGTTGGTGGATTCGTTATTGTAACGAGAAAGAAGCCCATAATGAATGAAGTTTACTCTCCTGACAACAGCCCACAAATCTTTCAAATTTTGATGAAATGTTGATTACTTGATAAAAGAGTTAAATATTCTTAATAAAATATATTTAAATATAAGCACCAACACCTATAAGATATCCTAGAGTGTTTTCTTTGTTCTTATCAAACTTAAATATTTGAGGAAGCACAAGGAATATAAAATATTTAAAATAAGAACTAAAACTTTCCTGGCGACGTGTTAATTCAAAATCTTCTCGGGCTTCTAGCCAGGTAAAAACTTGGCTTGACACCAACGTTTCGAAGAAGTGCATCTTCCTCGTCTTCAGGGTGAACTGATGGTTTGAGCTTGCGGAGACTGGTATTTATAAGAGCTGGGATGAAGCTAACATCTGATTGGTTCGCGAGATATAGCTTTTTTTTTTTTTTTTTTTTTTTTTTTTTTTTTTTTTTCGAGTGGAGGAAAAATCTACCTTATAGACTACCCGGGCACGTCCGGAGTGTCGGGTTCTGCCACGTGGCCCTACCGACTAAAAAACCTCCACCGGTGCTGGAGTGGATAGGGAGAAGGATTTCTGCGGTACCGCTGTTGCACCCGCGTAGTACTGGTGGTATTAACTGGCCCGCTGTGCGGCCGCCAGAGGAGATATTGGGTGCCGGCAGGCAGGCTTGGCCTAGACCCAGCCTGCCCCCTGGCGAATTTCAGGAGATTGTGAAGTAGAATTTTAGGAGCAGGATATTTGGACGAGTGGGAGGGATATCGTGCTACCTAAGTCTGCTAGGTCTTAGTGGGTGCTGCTACGCTGGCGCTGCGTCTCTGAAACAAACTAACTTATTGTTAATTGTCTGTCCTAAAACTACAATCGCTTATTATTATAAGGTAATAGTTGAGGTCTGCCATTGGCTCCGTCTGTGAGTATTTACTAAGTTTAGAGTTATAATTATGCTTAGCTTTTGTGTGGGTTCCGCCTATGTAGGCTTCATCTTTGTGATATTTATACAAGTGTTGTTACCTATTTTACGAGTAATACTATTACATATACTGTTACATATATACATGAGTTATTCTGTTCAACCTGAGACATCGTTAAAGTGTGTTAGAAATTATATGATATTATTCGTCCTAGTCATACTCCATTTTCTGGGCGTTGTCGTATAGAGTGCGCACATGGCTGGCTGCCTGCCTATCATATTACAGGTGCGGACCCGTGCCACTCGCGGGGGGGCCCTCTTCCCCCGGGACCGCCTTGGCTGGGTAAGCTCAAGGGCTTAGAGGGCTGCTGAAAAGGAAGATTAATAATGAGTGTGGATGTGTGTGTGTTTGTTGTGAGTGAGAGGCAGGAACTGGAAGGATTGTCGCAGTCACTGCCCTACGCTGTACCAGATCTAGATTTTATACCCTAATCAGGGTGTCCAGGTATTCTTGTATGTTGATTTCAGGCTCTCCTATTCCGATGGTTCTGTCAAAGACTGCCAGTGGGCGGGGGTGCTTATCGTGCTCGGTGTCGTAATTTCCTAGGTTTTGGATGAGCTCGTTGTGGTTATTGTTTTTGCGTTTATAAAGGTTGAATGCCAAGTGTTTTATGTAGGTCTCGATGGAGCAGATTTTGAGCTCCTCATGCAGAGCCCACGTTGGTGCTACTGCTGGTAGTTTAGCTATAATGCGCAGTATACGGTTTTGCATTGTTTGTAGCCGTTTGATGTGTGTTTTGGCCGCATATCCCCATACGGGTGCGGCGTATGTTAATATTGGGCGAATCAATGTTTTATATAGTGTTAGCCCCATGCTAAGTTTGAGGCCGCTATTTAAATTTATTATCGGATAAAGTTTGTTAAGTTGACCGTTAGCTTTTGCTCGTACCATGTTTATGTGTTGTTTCCACGTGAGGCATTCGTCCATCCTTACCCCTAAGTAAGTGACTGAGCTCCCCCACTCAATAGGCTCTTGCCTGTACGTAAGCGGTGGGAGGGCATGCCTTCTTTGCCTATGCAAGTGGCGCTTCGTGAAAACTATTGCTTGGCATTTTCTGGCGTTAATTTTTACCCTCCATTTTGTAAGCCACGGCTCCAGTTCGTTTAGAGCATTCTGGAGTCTTAGGTGAATGATCCGTGGTTGGGTTGACTGTGTTACGAGTGCTGTATCATCGGCGTAGATGTATTTTTCTACCCGGATAAGTGGAGGGAGGTCGTTTATGTAGATGTTAAACAGCACAGGCCCTAGGATACTTCCTTGGGGTACGCCTGCTTGGATAGGACGGAGGGATGACTCCGCCTCCCCTACTGCTGTTTTGAAGGTCCTACCTTTCAGGTAATCTGCAATTAAGGTGATCATTGAGTCTTGCACTCCGTACGTGCTTAGTTTTCGTATGAGGCCCGCGTGCCATACCTTGTCAAAGGCGCGTTCTATGTCAAGTAGAACTGCTCCTGTTGAGCGGTTGGTGTTAAAACCCCTCGTAATATTTTCGGTTAGTCGCAATAGTTGGTGAGTGGTGGAGTGTTTGGATCTAAATCCAAACTGTTCCTTGGTCAATAGGTTATTCTTGATTATAAATGTGTTAAGTCGTTTGTGTATAATTTTCTCCAAGAGTTTACTCATCGTGTTTAGAAGGCTGATAGGCCTATAGCTGGTGGGCTGAGAGAGATCTTTGTGTTGCTTAGGGAAAAGCAAAATTTTTGCTTCTTTCCACTGAAGGGGAAATCTTCCGTGTTCTAAGGTATAATTAAATATTTCCGCAAGCAATTTTATTGCCTTCATCGGCAAGTGTTTGAGCACAACGTTCGGGATTTTGTCCGGTCCCGGTGCTTTGCGGTTGGGAAGGTGCATAATTAGCCATTTAATTTCCCCGGCATTCGTTTTTCTTGTTTTATTGTGCGTTTGTGCTGTTCGCAAGGAGAGTGCCAACCTTTCCGTGTCCACCGCGAAGTTTTGGTCGCAGGGATGAGCGTTTGGATGGAAGGTATTTTCCAGCGCGTCTGCAAATGCTTTCATATTATATTATAGCCTGGTATTTAAGATGACTGAGATATGGGCACGGACTTCGTAGAAAACTATTTATAGCATTTTTTTTTTTTTTTTTTACCGTGGAGGGGAAAATGCATTACGCATTCAACCCCCAGCCGAAGTGCAATGGCTGGGAGGATATGTGGGACTCTCAGTCCTGCTGCGGCATACCCACTAAAAAACCCCTCCACGTTGTATCACGTAGTTTGCTGTATTTCATCGAAGCTTTGCGCGGTCCCGCAATTGCACCCGCGGTAGTAAGTGGAATTTGGGATGCTGCCGCACTATGTGCGGGAGCGGGTAAAGGTTATTTGTAGGCTACAGCCATGAAACCTGACTGCAGCCTAGGGAATTAAAGGTGATATTGGGAAGGAATGTAGGTGAAGGTTTTGCAGGAGTTTTAGGTGGTGAACTTACAAGTGAATCTGACGATTCATGTAGTCATGTGCGAGCTTTGACCCCGTTGCCCTGGTGTTCGAACGGAGCTGTACAGGAGCGTTACGGAGTTCAGTGTTGTATCTGTGCCCCTCAGCCTGTGCAGGAGGAGGAGCGCTGTTTTGCTGGCGATTTGCTCTGAATAACTCGGCGGAGTAGGAGGCCTGCTGCAGGAGAACCTGTTTGAGCTGTGCTGAGATGCCTTCTACACGTGCTGACAAGTCAGCTGCTGTAGACTGCAATGTTGTGATTGCTGTGGTGGTGGAAGCTTGTAGTTCCTGAAGCTTCTCGTGTATGACGCTGGAGAATGCCTCTTCTAGCGCAGCTAAGTGGGCGCCGACGTTCAGGATCTCCGCGTGGAGGTCCTGAATAGCATCCCGCGTCGCTGCGTCAGTTGAGGGTTCAGGCGGTGTGGCGTCGGTGTTGAAGTTCTGCGGTGTTTTCCCAAGCCTCGGGTATTGAGGGCACTGAGATTGTCCCGTGAAGTGACCTGTGCCACGACAGGTGGCACAGAACCGGCGGCGGTGACGAAGGTCATGACCTCTACAGTCTGCGGTGGCGGAGTTGGCACCACAATAGTGGCACCGCGGCGGAGAGGTACAGGCTTCGGCCGTGTGGCCGTAGGCACAGCAGCGTCTGCAAGGCTTGTGTCGTTCCCTTTGGCTCGCCTCAACAACAAGAAGTTGCCCTAACAAGGGCAACCCAGTCGCTAAGGCAGCCTCCAGATCCGCACGATCTCGCAGCTCGACCCTCATCAGTGGTGTTGGTCCCCGGCCATTGACTATGCGAGTAGCCCTCAAGCATGAGGGCCACTGCAACTTCGCTGCGGCGGTGAAGAGCCGGGTGGAAAGATCCCTAGGGACCCCCCGAACCACGGCGCTGAACCGGGAAGTGGAGCTCTGCGTAGTCGGCGACTGCGGCTGCAATCGCCGAGGTGAAAGGCAGCTAGCGGTCGGTGAAGTAGCGGCGGCTGGCGGAGGCGATATAATCAAGGCAGGAGTTGCCTCGGGTATCACCGTCGATGTTGAGGTAATACTCTCGGCGGAGGTGGCCTTCCTAGAGGCTGCGGCTCGGCGTTGCTTGTTCTTCCCCATCGAAGCAGAGACGAAGTGTGTGCCCTATACTAAACGAATAAAATGAAATATATAGGAAAATGTTGATATCATAAGCATTTTATTATGATAGTAAACTAAATATTTTGGATATCGGTGAGGTTGTAGATGATACGATCGGTGTCCAATGGTGGTACAGGTTCATTCTGCTTAGATAGACTTGCAAATTTCTTAGTTTGCCGCTTAGTGCAACGCAGTAGAGTAGCATTGCCTTGTGCAAAAGAGGAGTGGTCGACTCTGTCCCAATATAGAGGTGAAAGCTTGCTAGAAAGAAGCCAAAAGTATTCCAGTAACTTTTGATCAACGATAGACAGTTCATGTCGGGTATGCTTGATTCGTTCCCTTACCAGGGCTAAGCTGGCGCGTCTAAGTATTTTAGATGTTGAGGCATTTTTCACTGGGTAACGAAGTCTCACAAACTTGGGCGTAATTTCTTTGTCTCGGCACCTGGATAAGAACGCCAAGGAGCTGAGTAATTTACCTTTCTTTTCGCGTAGGTCTTGATGTTTCTTAATTGCCTGGTAAATTTCTTTCCCGTAAAGGAATTTAAAATAAGAACTAAAACTTTCCTGGCGACGTGAAAGGTTCAACAACTGCTGGACGATCCTGCATACAAAACCATTAAAAAGGATCCTACCAACTCTGTGGAAAGACGCACCATCCAGCTAATTAAGAAATCCAGCCTTCCTCCTGATGTTCAGAAGACGGTCTCGCCATCTGCCTCCATACCTCCCAGATTATATGGTTTGCCGAAGATCCATAAGCCTGGGATACCTCTAAGGCCCATAGTGGACGCTATTGGCAGCCCTACCTATCGCCTAGCTCGTCATCTGGCACATCTGCTGCAACCAATAGTAGGTAAGTGTGTACACCATGTGAAGAACTCTATACAATTCGCTGAAGTTCTTGACAACATCAAAGTGAAGCCATCGGACCTGTTAGTTAGTTTCGATGTGGTATCTCTCTTCACCAGAGTTCCCCTGGCGGAAACAATACAACTATTGTCAGAACACTTTCCACCTGGTATTACTGCACTGTTTAGTCACACACTTACTTCCACTTATTTTCTGTATGGCAACACCTACTACGAGCAGACAGACGGTGTTGCGATGGGCTCTCCTCTGTCACCAGCTATTGCCAACTTCTATATGGAGTTTCTGGAGCATGAAATACTTAACACAGCCCCATTAAAACCTACACATTTTTACAGATATGAAGATGATACATTTGTAATTTGGCCACATGGACTGCACACTCTTCCAGATTTTCTTGCACACCTAAATAGCCTTAGATCACAAATACAGTTCACAATGGAAGTTGAGAAAAATGCTTCCCTCCCATTTCTGGACATTCTGGTTACCAGAAAAGCGGACGGAACTCTTGGTCATGCCGTCTACCGAAAACCTACACACACGGATCTTTATCTCAACGCAAACAGCTTCCACCATAAGTCACAACGAATGGGCATTCTAAACACATTGGCACATAGAGCAGTTTCTGTATCAGACCCAGATAATCTGCAAACGGAATTTCAACACCTAAAATTCACACTCCAACAAAATGGATATTCAGCCAAGGACATCACATCAGCGCTGAAAAGAGCCGGACGAAAAAGAAACCCCAGCAAGAACACTCAACAAAAAGACAAGCCAGCCGCCATAGCCTATATACCGTTTACCGGCAATTTTTCGGGAAAGATTAGTAGACTACTCTACAAATATAATGTCAAAACCATCCATAAGCCACCACCTAAAATCAAAAATTTGGTCAGGCCAGTTAAAGATAATTTAGCTCTCAGAGTACCTGGTGTCTACCACATTCCTTGCGAATGCAGCGCAGCGTACATTGGCCAAAGAGGACGCACTATTGCCACACGCGTTTCTGAACACCAAAGATCAATAAGGCTTATGCAACCCGAAAAATCTGGACTGGCTGAACACTGTATAGAACAGAGCCACAGAGCTAACTTTACTAACACCAAGATAGTGGCAAAGTGTTCGAACTACTGGGAAAGGAGAGTAAAAGAAGCTTTAGCCATCTCATCTGAAACAAATAATCTAAATCGCGATTCTGGCCTACAATTAAGTTCAGCATGGACACCGATGATAAAGAGCCTTAACACCTAATCCTGTACCTGCAGTCTTCCAAGACTTATTTTCTAGCAGGTGCGTGCTCAAACACAAAACATTAGCCGAATAACTGCTATAAATAGTTTTCTACGAAGTCCGTGCCCATATCTCAGTCATCTTAAATACCAGGCCATAATATCTCGCGAACCAATCAGATGTTAGCTTCATCCCAGCTCTTATAAATACCAGTCTCCGCAAGCTCAAACCATCAGTTCACCCTGAAGACGAGGAAGATGCACTTCTTCGAAACGTTGGTGTCAAGCCAAGTTTTTACCTGGCTAGAAGCCCGAGAAGATTTTGAATAAAATATTTAGTTTACTATCATAATAAAATGCTTATGATATCAACATTTTCCTATATATTTCATTTTATTCGTTTAGTATTCCTCAGATTTAAGCAGTGCACTATTAAGGTTTGATATGGTCAATTATCCTTCCCGTCTAATAAACAGGTTTAATATCAGTAAAACAGCACAATGATATATAGATTTGTGGTCTATTGTCATCGTTTTTCTATGTAATTGTCTAGCTGAACTCATCTTTACTTTCTCTACACGTACGATGTATGTAGTGTATAATGTATACCGAGATTTTACCGGAAATACGTTTTGGGTCCCTCAAATTAAAAAAAGTGTTTTTAGAAAAAGATCCGTGTATGTATGCGTGTGTGTGTCTGTGGGTAGTATGTGTGCGTGTGTCTATGGCCAGTATAGTTCAAAAACGAAAAGACCATTAAATACCAAACTTGGTATTTAAGTTTGGTATCTTCCAAGGATGCGACACGAAGATTTCCAAGAAAATCCCCCTTCCCCAAACTACCCTTTACAAGGAACATTTTTAAAAATTTTGATTTTCTCAAAAATGGTTCTAACCATTTTGAGTAAAATATCTTAGGTTTAAGGTATTTTTATTACAGACGAAATGTATATCTGGAATTTTCTGGAAATAGCTTCTGAAGCCCTCTTCATTCTGAATTACTCTTGTATAAGTGGCAAACCGCAAGAGACACACAAAAGGTACTACAAAGAACGTAGGTCTCATTAAAACACACAATTTACGTCATTTACATTTTTTTTTCTTTTTTGGAGATTTAACAGTTTAGGAGATATTCCGGATTATTGGTTTCAATTTTAGCAGCTTAAACTTTACTCAAACGAGAATACATCTTTCTTCTCGTTTCTCACTTGTTTATTCTTGCAAACAAAGAGATTGGAATGTCATTTGTGTCACATAGCGACTGGCTTTTACTGGACGAGACTATCACTTTAACTCGTGCATTTTCTTATTTCCCTTTTACTTACAAGGAATTACTTACGTGTAATTCTGCTTATATATTAGCATGATGTAGATAACATCATCTTCTCAATAAAAGGAGCAGCTAAGGGACACCATGTGAATGGAATACATTACATTTTTTCCCTTCTACTTATAAGGAACCAAGTAATAAGGGCAATGTATACTAATGTTTATCTCGATTATCAGGAAATAGAATTAGCTTTTTAACAATAGTTTGTTACAGAGAAAGGCATGTAAATGTAACACATCAGATTGTTTACAAATATTAATCACGATGAAGAAGAATATGGAAAAATGACTTTTGTAAACATAATTTTGAATTTATTTGAAGATAATAATGTTTATATCATGTCGTGTGGCATTTAAATATCAGATTTGTAAAAGTATTTCGTAATAATTTGTCCCCTTTTGCAATAAAATTATGCTGATCCTCTACATTTCAGTGTCAGCTTTTTAGAGTGTAAAATGCATTCAAAGCAACGAAATTAAAATGTTTCCTTTGAAGGTCTATTTTAGTACACCGTATATTCTTCAAATGGAGCCAGTCTCTTAAATGTTTATTTTTCGACCAAAACTTTTGCTATTCCCTTTTTAATTTTATATGCATTTTCATTTCTGACACAAACGCAGACATTTTCTGTTTATTCAGTGCAGTTAGAAACAGCAATGTACACGACATCGTTTTAGCCCCGTGTAATTTTCGTTCAGCGTTTACTGCACAACAAGCCATACAGCCCGTTAAAATGGTGGCAGATGAGAAAAGTTTGCAGCGGTTTCCATGGTGACGTATAATAAATTCTTATCCCCTGAGAGGTTCAACTTTAACCCTCGACATAAAGGCTTGGCAAATTGTTGGTTAGTGCTCCACTACACAGGGATATTCATACCTACGTCATCAGGTTTTCATTTCTTTGCTTAAGCCATACCCGTGGTATAAAAGAAATTGGAAGCCGAAATAAAGACCATTCACTCAGGTTATAAAGCTGTAAAGAAAGAAAGAAACAAAAGAAACTTGGAATGTTTGATATCGTGAACACATTCCATTATTTGCCTTCATTTAATTAGAAGTAAACAAGTAAATGTATACATACAAATATAATTTAGAGTAACATTTTTTTTAACGATTGAGCAATCTTTATTAATTTCTAAAACAATCACGTAAATCACACAACATAAATATGATATTTCTTTTTTGTTTTTAAAGTTTTGAAAATATTTTTTAGTTATGGTATTTTCACAGTTTTCTAACTTGCTTTCTCAACTGTTACTTTTTTGACGGTTTCTTCAGTTTCCGGAAGAGACTTTTCTTCTGCCTCCGTTTTGTCTTCTTCCGGTAGAGGTACAGATCTTTCTTCCGGTTAAGTTCCTCTGAGGTACGTCATCCTCGGGTTTATTATCTGGTACAGGTAGAGATTCTTCATCTTGTTGCGATTATGTTGTTGAGTTATCCCGAGCTTCACTGGCTATGGTCTCCTCTTCCGATTCCGTGGTGTCCTTTGTTATCTTCGTATTTGCGAAGACCTCTACATTTCGTTTCATGAAGTTGATAAGTGATCCAGTAGACATTTTCAGAGGTGGAGACTGACTTTCCTCTTGAACAGATTCAGGAACCTTATTATATGAGGTTACGTTGGCCATTATAAAACTTTAAATTCTTACTAAATGACGAAAAATTAAGCTGTAAAGGTTTGATTCCTCTAAAACAACCAGAAGTGAAAGATCGACATTCAGATCAAGGTTTGTATGCCTGTGCAGTATAGACCTCCGCGTAGCTCAGGATAGCACTCCTGCCACTGGCATGGTGGCCTAGAGACTTTTCCTTACCAGGATTCTTCTTCACTGCTTCCCAGGTATGAGTGACGTTCTCGCATCTGCATTCCGCGGAAGGTCAATGGAGAAACCACTGGAGTATTGTCTTGCCTAGTCGCCTCGGTCGGGTTAGGTTTCTCCCATTATTCCTGCCCTGTTCAAACTTATTTTAGAGTTGCCCTACTTCATCATTATCATCTAATGTAATTATGTATGGTGTATGTAGCAAGTATAGTAAATGATTTAAATTAATAACCTCATAGAGCCCCCTGGTGTTCGTAATAACAAACCATATGTCTTAAACTGAGTAAGATTGCTCCAGTAAAATGTAGGCTTCGGGTTTGATTCCCCTTGGTTTTGCGACTCTAAAATTAGGTATTTTTGAGCTTTACCCTATTTGGTAGGCGAATGCTGGGAGTAATATTTACAGGGTGTTTCATAACGACACCAAACGAAAATGTGGATCTTGTTGGTCATACCTTACGTGATACATGAATATAATTTTCAGCTCTAAATTCGGCACCTACAAAACTGCCATAAAATCACTATGGATTAGGCAGTTGTACATAATTAGATGGCACGTGCCTGGCCCACTCCAAGAGAGATGCCGATTGGTAGCGAAGGTCCCAGTCGCGTGGTGTAGGCGTTGTTTGAAAGACACGCCGGCGCGGGACAGGTCACCTTAGTAATAGAAAAACGTAGCATGTGCGTGTGGCGTATGACAACCGTTGTTCCTTCGTTCCCTGATCCCAAATGTGTGTGCTTTTTAATCACACATAATACTTTAAAATGAAGAGTTTGAAAGTTGCAACATCAAGTTTCGGACAAAGTGTAAGCTAATCGACTGTTATCTTCGTTTGGTATCGTTTTGAAACAGTCTGTATAATACGGTGTACTTTTATAAGGAAGACCCCTTTGGGGTGGAAAGCTCTATACGGCGCGGGTCCCCAGTCTCTCAGCCGGAGAGTCTCAATCTGATAATGTCGCTCCTGGCTCCGACCGCCCGATGTTTCTCATTAGTTCAACCCTCCCTTCCTCCGTTCATTTCATTTGATGCATAAGTACAAGAACTTTGGTACTTCAGATCTGAGTCCCCTCAGTACTAAAATGTTTGTAATGTTTTTATTTACTTCTTGAAAAAGGTTGCATTATATTTATTGCATTGCTTTTCATGCGATTATAATATGGAAGAGAAGGAATACTGGCTTAGCTCAGCATTATAAACAATTAAATAAATAGAATATAATATGTGACTCATTAAATTGTTCTCGTTGATGTTTTGGTTGGCTATATATCATATACAAACTAGTTAAACCAGATATGGTGATCTTGAGCCTTGTGGAATCACAACAATACTCCTATGGTATTGTGTACCTGACCTGTCACTACGACTGTCAGTGAAGTGTAGAAATGATTCGCTTCATAAAACCTGGGAAAATGATTACCTTTATGTTCAGGATAGCAATGAAGCTGCTTATTTACTTCATTCTACACGATTCTGTAATGTGGAAGGAACATTATACTATTAGACATTTATAAGCTTCACATGCAAATAATTACATCCACGTCACTATCAACTTTTATGTGTAAACAAATTGCATATTAATTCTGGACAACCATCACAAACAATTTGAAGAAACAAGAGCTAACTGCAATAAAAAATATAATATTTTCTAATTCTTTGGAGTTAAATTGCTATACAACATGGTCGTCTCCTTAGCGTGGTGGTAGCGTTGCTGTTTGCCAAGCGCGAGACCTGGGTTAGATTCCCAGGAGACCTGGACCGGGGTGCACTCAGCCGCGTGAGGTCCCTGGGGGGCCAATTGAGGAGCTACTTGATGGAGAAGTAGCGGCTCTAGGTCGAGAAGACCGCATCAACTGGCCGCATTAACATTTCTCTACTGCACTCCATTCATGACGTCTGTCATGGACCAAGATGGGGGGGGGGCGCACAGGCCGGGCGATGGAGTTGTTGCTTTACATATAATAATTAATAATTAAAGAAAAATAGAGCTTTAAACTCTACCTGATGTTGCCAACCTGAGACAGCTTGCGAACAACTATTTTCGAAATTGAACTATTCTGTATCTAGTTTAAATGATGACATCATTATCAAAATTATTTCTGTCTACGAGTAGAATTCACCTGACACTATATAGATGCCAGGGTCTGCTATTCGCCCTTAACAAATACAAAACTTAAACTCGATTTACGCACGACTGTGTAGTCTGCAGGTTGAAAATATGTGCCACTACTGATATATTGAAATAAGTGAAACAACTGGTTCTAGTATAGTGGGAAGTGAATGGAGAATGAAGCCAATACCAATCCTCTTGAAGCAGTTTGTCATTCCTGAGTTTAAAAAAAAAACAAAATCTCTCTGTTTTAGAACTAATTTCAACAGATTAAAGCGCTGGTGTGTCCACTCACGTGAGTTTCTCTACAAACTATTGTCACAAACGATTATTTCTTTATCTACATCGTGGTAATCGAAATAAATATTAATAGCACTGGTTCCCCCTAAGTAGAAGGAAATTAAAGTATAACTAGCGCACCAGATCTGGACATGTGAAAATCTTATTGAGAGCTAGGAAGCGATAAGCAGTTCACCAGTTGATTCATGTATACCTGAAGAGTGCCTGTCACAGTCAATGTCAAATAAATGTCACCTCTTGTGCACCTGCACTATACAGCGCTGCACTGATAAACATGTGTTTTCATATGTATACTCATATCTACAAAACATTTATATAAATGGCCTACTACAGAGTGATTTATATAAAGCTGACACATTTCTTTCATTAATTGTTTCAAAACGTATTACGCTAGCGAAAACTTATTATACCTAAATTGCAGAGGAATTTTGGGAGATTATTTACCTCTATAGTAAATATTGAAAATGTCCTCCATCCTGCATAAGACACAACTCAACACGTCGTTCCATGTTACTGGCCACTCGTTGTCAACAGCATGGATTTCCTTTGTGATGTTATGCTTTAGATCGTACAATGTCTGGGGACGTGAGGCATAAACCCTGTCTTTTAAATAACCCCATAGAAAGAAGCCCGGCGATGTCAAATCCGGAGATCTCGGTGGCCACAGGTTCCTGGAAATTATCCACTCGTCAAAGAAACTTACAATTAGATTCATGGATTCATTTGATGTATGGCATGTAGCGCCATCTTGCTGAAAATATCCTTGACTCAGCTCTACATCGTACTGCATTTTCAAGTTGACTACAAGAACAAAATGTCGAAACAGCTGCCAACAATGCAATTAGGAATAAAAATAAACATATGCGCATCTAGTAATAAGGAATCGAAACTCCAAAACATTCTGCTTAATTTGGTGCTAAAATTGTATCATTGAATGAATTTCCAACGGGATAATTAAAGAAAGAAATGTGTCATTTCTACATATATCGCTCTGTATAATGTCAATCGTCTGCCTCCAATGCTTCCATACCTGTCTTCGCTCACGCCATTGTCATCACCACTTTCTGCACCATTATCCTGGATTAGAATTCTTTCTTTTTGATTTTATACAATTCTTTCTAATGATTTTCAATATTCTGAACATGTCGACATACATTTTCCCACTCTGGTCTGCCAATTTCTGCAATTCGCTAGTGACACAACTGTTCCACATCTTTTAATTTAAAAGTGATTATTAAGTTTTATTTTTCTCTCTTTCTTATCTTTGAGAACCCCGGAAACGAAATTCAGTGAAATATCAGTTGCCTTGGCTACTCTTTCATTCACTTTCATCAGGCTTTTGAAGAACTCGGAGAACATACATTTTCTTCCTTCATCTCTGGCTCTTGTTTCATGAAATCAAGGAATTTACAATTATTTATCTGCTCTAAGTAATACCTTGCCACTTAACTTTAAAAATGTAGCAGCCATGGTTAAAAAAAAATAAAATAAATAAAATGAACACTATTTACTGCCCTCTTTGAATACAAACATATGCGGAACACTTTCGATACAGACAGTACAAAGTTTGCTCGCTGTGACTTTAAGTAAGCAAAGTAGCATACAACAAACTCCGATAAGCTAGGCTCGGTAGCTGGGTTGGCGGTTAGCGTCACGATTCCAGAAGTTTTGCGCCGGCAATAATACACTGCACTGAAGCGAAGGCCAAATCATTTAATAAGCCGATGGCCATGTACGAGAGAAATTTGGAATTCGCTTCAAAAGAGTAAAACAAAAGATAAACTCCCGTTTTATGATAATTAAGTAGCTTAAAATTGAAATAAATTACAAGGAATATATTGGAAGTGTTAGCTCTACCAAAAAAAAATTATGACTTAAATTGTGTGCTTTAACGAGATCTAAGTTTTTGTCTAGCAAGTTTTTATTACTCTCTTACGATTTACCAATAGTTATGTAAAATTGAACCAGAATGAAGAGGTCCTCAGAATAGGTATTCCGAAAATTCAAGATTATTATTTTGCCATAAATGTCTTTAAATTGCGGAATTTTAATCAAAATCGTTTGATTCGTTTTTGAGAAGAATGAATGTTTTCAAAAGGTGTTCCATGTAAAGTGTAGCTCGAGGTGGAGGGATTTTCTTCATAATTTTCGCTCCGTATCGTTGGAAAATACTAAACTTAAATACTAATTTTGTATTTTACGGTTTTTTCATTTTTGAGATGTACTGCCCGCAGACACACACACACACAAACACGTGTATACCTTTTTCTAAAAATGTGTGATATTTGTTGTTTTATTCAGATATTCTTAAAACATGAATCCAGTGAAATCTTGGTGATGAATTTTTGGATAGAATACAATATCTTATCTATATACTGTACTTAGTACGTGTAGAAAAAGTAGAAATGTAAGTGTTTTACAATGTAAATGTTTATATTTGCTTCAATGTGTTTTATTATATCTCAATAATAGTGGGAAACCAGAATATTAAACACGGTTTTAAACAAGCTTTTATCAATGGTTATGATATTTAAGCTAACGGGTGGTGGTTAGATAAATCTTTAAAAAGTAGTCACATTAATTTATTCCTTCTGTCGGGAATGGTAAATTCCGAAGTTGGCAAACCTATACTTGAAGGTTTAACAAGCAAATTATTTTCTTTGCGGTGCGCTCAAATATACATATTATTCATGCCATGAAGTACAACAAAAGGTTATGAAATTACGGGTACCACCAAAGCTTAGTTTACTCCATGCTGCTTCCGAAAACCGTTTCCGCTTACATGGGGTTCACATAAAATGCATTATGACGTGCGAGGTGAACGAGAGCTGGAGTACTGGTGTACAGCACCGTGTGAAGGAAATCCTGCGCTAAAGGAAACAGGATACGTAAATAAAACCCACCTCTGAATATGAAACTAGCTTCGTAACTTAGCTATGACTGGAAAGTATATTGTAACAGTGATTTAAAAACTGCTATTGTTTATATAATAGATGTCTATAGACTGGATTACTAAAGGACCGGTGGTTTTACATTACTGTTAACAAAGGAAAGACGGACAGGAAACATTTAAACTATTCAGAGAACATTTCATTAAATTAGCTTCAAAAACTCTCTTTCAAGAGAGTCCGTGGAACATATGATCGGCAGAGATGCCAAGTTAATTATTTTTGCACTAAACCTAGTAGTTTTGAGTACCTGTCTGGCGTGAAAATTTGGCATCTGTGGCATGTAGGAATTATATGGATTTAATTTTTTTTTTTTTTTTTTTGAGGTTATAAGGTAAATTCATTTTTACTTTCTTTAGCCCCGTATGTACAATGCACATAGGGATAGAGAAGTATTGTATCCCATCCAAATTTCGATGTTGAGACGAAAAAAACATTTTTGTAGCTCAAAAACGAAATGACCGTTAAATACCAAACTTGGTATTTAAGTTTAGTATCTTTCAAGGATGCGACACGAAGATTGTCAAGAAAATCCCCCACCACAAACTAACCTTTATATGGAAAAATTTTCGAATATTTTGATTTTCCAAAAAATGGCTGTAACTATTTTGATTAAAATCCTAAAGACATCAACATTGCAAATAACATGAATATCTTCAATTTTCTGGAAATAGCTCCTGAAGAGCTCTTTATTCTGGAGGAACTTTGCCGAATTTTGTTTAACTGCTAAACCTAAGAGATAGACAAAAGCCTACTGCACAACAAATTTAGATCACCCAATTTATGTCCTTTACATTTTTTATTGTGGAGGTAACCTTTCCGAGACATTCCTTGTTATTAGCTTCAAATTTAAGCTAATATACTTTATACCTTTCTCAGACAGGAGGTTTCCGTTTTTATTTTGTTCTACTCTTGGCCAAGCAAAGAAGCTATTTACAATGACAATCGCATAAAGACAGCTTTTAAAAAAATTGACAATCACTTAGAATAGTGTATTCCCTTAGTTCCCTTCTACTTATAAGAAGTATATCACTATTTATGTTATGCTAGTACCGCTTAAGTTTTTAACATCTA
The DNA here is from genome assembly GCA_030762935.1 of Hymenopus coronatus. Taxonomy (NCBI): domain Eukaryota; kingdom Metazoa; phylum Arthropoda; class Insecta; order Mantodea; family Hymenopodidae; genus Hymenopus; species Hymenopus coronatus. The sequence goes on along the minus strand of CM060881.1, from coordinate 127,208,466 downwards.
GAGTGGAATTTAAATTACTTTAGGATCCTCACAGTTCATTTCGAAGTCTGAGGAAGCAGTGATTTCTTTGGCAATGGTAATGACCGTGCCTCACCGCACAACTCCAACCAATTAGGACCTCTTTATACCTTCTTATCTTGTAATTGATGTAGTTATGTGATGAGCCGTGATCTCCGACGTTCCCTCTCTTAGCCTGTACTGGCTTTTATTCCTTTTGGTGTTCTAGAAAGATGGGGTCGTTTGAGGCTGTTAATAACTTAGAATTTCTAAATTTCCATTACAAAGAAGATTAAATGATTCAATTTCACTGTTGTTTATTTCACTATTAGAATTTAGTTTACATACATGTCTGACCATTATCTATTTTTTTTAAATACAATTAATAATTAGAAATGACAATATAACGTTTTTTTTTTCGTGTGTGGCTCCTCGTTCCACTTAACCAAATGACCAATTTGGAATGGCCAAAACTTGTAATTTATCCCCAAAAGGTTGATACCCAAAATGTTACCTCTCATACAAAATGGCACTGAGCTTGTGTTCCCCTCGATGCACTCACTACGTCGTGTTCCGTGTGATAAACAACTGGAAGTCTCTTACCATATCTGTGAACACGTCCTTGTAAACCCTGCTGGGAGAGTGTTCACCACCAGCCGCCAAAACTGCTTAGAGAAGTAAGAGCAATGTGCTCTATCCACTTTAATTAGAACTAGTGTTGTAACTCTTGAGTATACCACCAGGAACGTATGACTGGTAGCCTTTAATCACTTCGCAGACACAATTTCTGGCCACTATATGTTTGAAGCCGGCCGCCTTAGCTACATGGGGAAGTACTAACTTATTGTCCTTATAGAGAGGTGTAAACGGTACAAGCTTTCGAAGTGAACTGCCAGGATCCTAAAGTAATCCAAGTTCTACTGCAAACTTATAACAGACAGTCTTACGTCTTTATTTCCATATTGTTATGTTTGCTCACAGAGTAAAGTCAAAGATTACTGATACTGAACGCCTTTGATTACCTGGTTTTTTATTGCTTAAGTAGGTTTGAGGGATAGCTGAAACAGCAGAGATGATATTCCATCTTATAGACATATGACATCACCCTTGTGCGTTCAAATTTTGTAAGGCGAAGGCAAGAACCTGTGATCTTAATGAATAATGATTGATTTAAATTTTAGAAATCCTTATGTTTGTACACTGTCACATCATAACGGTCCTTTAATTGAAACAGATTATTAAGGAGTCAGTATATGTGAAATGTGTGGTCATGCGGTGCGCGTTCTAATATAGTAAATAGATTTATGACCCCGTGCTATTTATTTTCTGTTTGGAATGTTATATTACTAAACTATAGCATTCACTAGCTGTAATTTGGTTTCTACAACTAGGGGTTATATTGACTCCGGCCGTGAAAGCCTACGTTCTCTCATAATTTGGTTTGTCTCATATTTTTGGCTGTTCGACAAATTCAGCTCTCAAAAAAAAAAAAAAAAAAAAAAAAAAAAGTCTGATGTGCTCCATTCACATGACATTCTCTGTATCGCTGTAACAAATCTTAATCTTCTTCGACTTCATGGTAATCGAAATAAACAGTAGCAGAAATGGTTTTATTTCTTAGTTTCTTATAAGTAGGAGGGAAATAAGGAAATACACTAGGCTAAACCGACAGTCAAATGTTTTAAAATGTGGTTGCTATGGGATTGAAATCCGTTTTTTCCGTGGCCAGGTGTTGACAAGTTCCCGTATGAGAAAAGTATAAGTATCTTAAAACTGAAACCAATAACAGGGAATATCTGAAAAACGGTCAACTCCTCGAAAAAATGTATATAACATACATTGTGTGTTTTAACGCGTTCTACCTTTTTTGTTAAGTAAGGTTCTTGTCTATCTCTTACGGTTTACCAGTCGTGCAAAATACCGTAAAATTCATCCAGAATAAACATGTCTTCTGAGGCTGTTTTCAGAAAATTCAAGATATTCATTTTATTTGTTATGTAAATATCTTAAATAAGAGAGATTTTAATCAAAATCGTTACAGCCATTTTTGAGAAAACAAAGTTTTCGAAATTTTTTTCCAAGTAAAAGGTAGTTTGGGGTGTGGGAATGCATAACTGGAAAACCATAGGAGATAAACAAAAACTTACTACACAAAACATTTAGATCACGATAATACAAACAATTTATGTTATATACATTTTTTTCGTGGAGTTTGCCGATTTAGAGGTATTCCTTGTTATGGATTTCCTTTTTAAAATACTTAAAACTTTTCTCATACGGGAACTTGTCAACGCTTGTCCACGCAAAGAAACGGAATGCAGTCCCATAGCAATCATATTTTAAAACTTTTGACTGTCGGTTTAGCCTAGTGTATTTCCTTATTTCTCTTCTACATAAAGGAACTACGTAATAAGACCGTTTTTGTTATTGTTTTAGCATAAATGCCCAGAAGAATAAGCTTATTAACAATAATCTGTTACAGTGATGTAGAGAAAGGCATGTGATTGTAACACATCAAATTTTTTAGAGCACATCGCTGACTACCTCGAATATATTCGTCATCAGTAACGTCAATTCTACATAAATCTGCTAAAAATTAATTCAGAATTCGGGAGATAAAAGGTACAAAAGCAAGTTATAAATTAGCACTGGATAATGCATTTGTATATTAATACTTTTTATCAGTTCCTTTATTCATATTTTTAGATCTACCTTATATATCACTTTTATCCAGTAAGTAAGAATTGCTCGCATAAAGCTTCGATTTCTTTTTCCGCTGGTAAGGTTGCTGACATTGAATATTGAGAAAATTAGGAAATAGTGAGCAATAACGTTCGAAGTATATCTCTCTTTGATATGGCCAAGAGCGAAACATTGCACGCATTTGCTGTGCAATATTCTTAACTTCGTATCGATCAAACGTTGCCATTTATCAAAGGTCGCAGTTGCCGTTTTTAATCAAACATCATTTAACAAAACAATAAATCACATCCCGGCGTGGCACTTCACAGCAATCTAAAACGTTCGACACATCAACGCCAGCTATATTTCATTTTTATCATTTTTCAAGTACTATACATATCTCAGTTATAGCGAATGTGATCAAGAAATACTTAGGTTTTACGATTTGACTTTGGATAATGCTGATTTGCACTTGGTATTATTTCTAATACAGAGAAAGTATTGTATTCCACATAAAAGTTTGCCATCAAGATCACCTGAAAATTTAACTTAAGTTAAACTTAACTCCATAGCACATCAGTCCGCAAGGGACCAAGGCGTACCGACTAGCCGCTGCATCCTCCATCTCGGCCCGAAGGCGTCACTCCCGGCCGGTTAATGCGGTCTTCTCTATCTGGAGCCTCTACTTCACAATGAAATAGCTCCAGGGACCTCTCGAGTCTGAGTGCACTCCGAACCAAGTCTCCCAGCAAGAGAAAATTCCCCACAACGGTACTGGGTCTCAACGGAAAGTTTAAGTATCTTATATTAAACAACAATCTTATTGTTACATTCACACGGCTTTCTCTACCCACTGTGTAATAAACTATTCTTAAAAAGCATATTTTTTTAACTTTTCAGTTAATCCATATAAATGTTTGCATATATGCTTTTATTATATGCAAAGGAGCAAGGAAATACACAATCTAAAGAAATAGTAAAACTAGGTTTATAATATGTACGCTGTGTGATGGTTTTTACTGTTTGTTTGAGTAGAAGCAAGAAAACCGAATAAAGACACCCATTTGAGGAAAGATATATTTTAAAATTGAAACCATAAATAAAGAATATCTCGGAAATAGTTAAATCCTCAAACATGTAATTGACACACTACACAATTGACAAAATTGTGTAGTATGTTTTTGTCCATCTCTTATGGTTTCTCAGTTTTCCAAAATTCATCCATGAAGAAGAGAGCTTCACAGGTTTTCTCCAGAAAATTCAAAATAGACATTTCATTTGTCTTATAAATAGTATTAATATATGGTATTTTAATCAAAATCATTAGAGGTATTTTTGAAAAATCACAAATCCCAAAAAAAAATTCTATGTGAAGGGTAGTTTGAATGGGGATTTTCATGAAAATCTCAACTAGCTCCAGGAATAATCTGAGCTTACATACCAAGATGTTTTCGTTTTTAGTTATGCTGATGACAGACACACAACCTCACACAGACTGATACAAACTTACTTTTTTAAAAAAAAAAAAAAAAAAAAATATATATATATATACAATTTCGAAGTCCATGAAACAGGTACTTTCGGTGAAATCTCGGTATCGAACTTTTGGGTAAAATACAATACTACTCTACCTATCATGTGCATTTGTCATTAAACTGGTAAAGAAATCAAAAGACAGCACTTTAGGAAGAACAGTCGTGCCTGGCACCTGTGTGTGTGTGTGTGTGTAACAGCATTCCTCAAAACTGAAATATTGGTAAGATTGCTAGTTTTATTTAACCATTTTCCCCCCATCCCGTAGTTACCCTTTAATATTTTATAAGTTTTGGTTTCCTGAATATTGACTCTAATAATTTGCATTAAGATAACATACGAGTATATTTAAGATATTTTCAAACAAAATCCATATCTTGAACATTCTGAGAATACCTAGCGCGAGGAAGATCATTCACAGTACAGTTGTTAGGTAAAGCGTGGAGGAAATGGTCCTAAAAGGGCGGTTGTTGGAAATCATCCCATATCGTCTCGTCGGTCGAAGATCCCGGTGCTGCTCGCAGTCCATTGTTGATGGTTCTATCCGGGCTGTCAGAGTCGATGGTTGCTTACTCGGTGAAATATCCTGTGCCTCCACAGCCGGCGGCGGAAGTCGTGAACTCCGAGGTGACGACGTTGGCACCACAGTAGTGGCACTCCGGGCGAAGAGCAGGCTTCAGAGTTATGCCCAAAAGCACACAGCAATGCTGACGTTTCTGTCGGCGAGCAGGTTACGCCTTAATAAGCGTAATTCTGACGTCAAGGCAGCTTCCAGATCCGACCATGCCTGACGAACGGCGTTGACCCCGATCGCAGTAAATGCAGGTGGCCCTCACAAAATTATGGCCACATGCTGGGCTGAGAGATAACGAGGAACCCCTTGCACCACAACACTATACCGGGTCGACTAAGTACAGTCACGGGGAAGTGGTCCTAAATGACGCCGATCTAACGGCCGAAGCGTAGCGTGGTTAGGGTGACGGCGATGGGGTTGCTGGCCTCTCGGCGTCTATCCGAGGAGTGATGCTTACCCTTTGCTACATGAGGATTAAATGCAAAAATCCTCTGAGCATAGTAAAGTTTCTTACTGAATAATATAACCCAAAATAAAAAAAGCATCTAATCTTTCTAAACAAATAAGAATTAAAAAGATGCATAAATCAACCATTAAATCAGACGGCCTGTGCATCATGATTGCACAGTAGATGACGTAAAATCTCAAATTGCAAACATTAGAAGCTAAATAAAATGTTTTCTGTATACGTAATACAAGCATGATGTTTGGAGTTTACACACTCTTGCATTACATAGCCAGTTGCGTGACTAAGTGAATGATTCCAATAAATAACATCGGGGCAAAGTCTTACTTTTCAATGTGAATGGTACTTAAGGAAATAGAAATCTACCTCGTTCCTCAAAGTTGAGGAGTTGGGTTTCCCCTATCAACCGTGAACCTCTTGCAACTTGCGCCGTGCAATGCGGCGCATGCCCCCGAAACGGAAGGTCGAGTTGATAACTTGAGTAAGAGTTGAACAATTCATCATGATCATGCAGCAGTACTTGCTGCTTTCCGTGACAATACTCTACCACTGAGATACCATGATTAAACTTAACTGATTCACACGATAAACCTGAAAAAAACAGTTATTAAAATATTCCTCATACATTTAAATTCCATAAATCCACATTTTTGTTCTTATTCTTTTGACAGTTTTCTTCCTTTACCACGTAAATGTTGCATTCCATCCAAAATGTTGTGATCGTAACTTCACCGGAATGCATATTTTGGATCCAAAATAAAAATAATTCGCGCAGAGGATAGTTTATAAAAAGAAAAGTCGGATACATACGAAACTTGCTTCTTAATTTCTGTATTTTCCAAAGATACAATGCGAAATTTTTCATGACAATTCTCCCAACCCATCTATCCATTACATGGTACTTAATTTATATTTTTATTTATTCAAAAATGGCTGTAGCAATTTTGATTATCATATTAAAGATATTTATGTCACAAATAATATGAAAATTTTGAACTTTCTGGAGACAGATACTGATTTCCTCTCCATTTGCAAAAGTTTGTACATAGAATAAATGAATTAGTAAACAACAGAAATTATAATAAACCATGCAAGGAAGTATTGTACAGATAAACCATTCATTCTTCCTCCCGTTACCCAGAAATGTTGTGTAATCAAATATAAACGACAAACGTTAAGCCATAGACGAAACTGTACGGTACAAATACGGCAAATCTCTTTAAAACACAGCTTATTTAAAATAACCTTTTTGACAGAAGCCATTTCCAAAATATGCTTTATTAATTGTTCTAATTACTCAATAACCCGTCCTTGTTTTAGTCCTGTCTTCATTCAGTTGTTTTTAGCAATTTCATGCTAAGAGTATGCCATTATAAGGCAAATATATAGTGTTCAGTTCTTAAATATAATATATCAGATATTCCGATTGTATTTATAAGAAAATGTATAATGTAGCTATTTCTACAAACGTTTAATTCGATTAAATTAGTAAAGTTCTAAATAGAGCACGTGCCCACAAAAACTAAACCATTGTAAATATAGTAATTGTACTATATACATCACTTATTAATCACTATTTCTATGGAAATATAAAATGTCATTTGAACCTAAATTTGAGCTTAGTATATAAAAAAACGACATTTTTGTTCGGGCATTTCTTAATTTCAATAAGTTAGATATGAAAATAAATATTATATATACATAGAAAGAGAGGAGTACACAACAGTTTTTAAATTTACAGTTCCTGAAGCGCTACTAAAATATTATGATATAAAATTATACATTTTGATCCAATAATCTTTCTGAATACTGAAAAAAAAAATTTAAAATGGAATTGAGAATAGCTATATCGTTGCTTTATCTAAATGACAAAGGATCCTTATAGTATATGTTTTCGTAAACTTCCACGGCCAATATTAAAATTATCTTGGTCCAGAGTTTCCGGTGTAGACCGCGTCTTAAGGCTAAAATCTGCCGACGTTTCGCCCTGAGGAAGCCTTATCACAAGATGGGCGAAACGTCGGCAGATTTTAGCCTTAAGACGCGGTCTACACCGGAAACTCTGGACCAAGATAATCCTTATAGTAGTTTTAACTTTGTTGAAATCAAAAACATATTTTTACACATAGTACGTACTGTTGTCAGTGCGTAAAGAGAAATAACCCGTAAGCGTAACAATAGCAAGCTGTAACTTTGCTCGCTATCTTGAAAAAAAATACTTTAGGAAACATAGTGTTTATTTCTCATACTAATTATTATTTATTTACTTTTTAATAATACATTACCTATCATTTGCTATCATAGCCAATATATCATAGACCATTTTACTTTCTTGGACTCTTCAAATAGCATGTTTGTATTCATGTATATTTTTCTTCGCACACCACTCTTTGAAATTACCATATTGCGATTTATAAATACTTGATAGACTTTTTAGGTTACAAATCTCCTACAGGAAATTCCATAACTTCATTTATATTAGCTGAACTGTAACCTTATATAACACAATCCTTTAAGTGTTGTTTAATTATTCAACATTTATTGAAACAAGTAACTAAGCAAAGAAATTGAAAAACGTCATAGCTATCTTTAAATTAGTTCCAATGTTTGTTTAAACACACACGGCCAACCAAATAAGAGCTATTGTATATGTCAAGAAAAATGGTAACTCCTTTCTAACGTTTAATTTGTTTTTTTTTTAATTCTTGTGGGGTTATGAGACTCGGTTATGTCTTATAAAATGCACACTCGATTAAAAAATCTGATGTGTTCCATTCACATGACTTTCTCTATATCTCTGTACGAAATTATTGTTAAAAAGCTTATTCTCTAAGCTATCCAGATAAATATTATCAGAAATGCTTTCTTGTAAATAGAACGGAAATAATGAGACACTATAGACTAAATCTATAGTAATATCTTCTAAAAGCTGGTTGCCATGTGGATGAAAACTGTTTCTTTGCTTGGAAGGAGTTGAAAAATCTCCATATGTGAAAAGTTTTAAGTATTTTAGAACTGAAACCATGAACAAGGAATATCTTAAAAATAGTTAGCTCCACGAAAAAAATGTACATGACATAAACTGTGCTTCAAAGAGATTTACATATTTTGTGTTCTAAGTTTTTGTCTATCTCTTGCGGTTTAATAGTTATGCAAAATGCAGGAAAAATCAATTAGAATAAAGAGATCTATTGAGGCTATTCCCAAAATTCAAGATATATATTTTATTTTTCATGTAAATATTTTTAATATACGGTATTTTAATCAAAATCGTTAGAGCTATTTTTAGAAAATAAACCTTTTGATGATATGTCCATGTAAAGGGTAGTTTGTGGTGTATTCTTTTTTTTTTTCAAAATCTTCGTGTCGGGTCCTTGGAAGATTCTAAACTTCTATACCAACTTTTTGAGTTATCGTGTTCACAGACACACGAGCTCATACTTACGGGCGTTTATCTAAAAATGCTTTTTTTTTGCACACAGGGACCCTAAAACGTCTATTTCCGGTGAAATCTCACTATCGAATTTTTTAGTGGAATGCAATACCTTCTCTATGCACTATGTATATAGTACATGTAGAGAAAGTAAAAAATGACTTTGCCACCGTGAGTCATAAATAAATTAGCATGACAGTATAGGTTGTAATTACATATAACAAGAATACAAAGCAAAAATCGACAATTTTGACATGATTTTGCAGAACTTAACAGATATATTACCATAATATAAACAGATTTCAATGCTTGAAAATACTTTCACTGTTACATTTACGTATGCCTTTGTTGTAGTAAGAAGTAATACTAGCTGCGCGTTGGCGAAATGTTACCTTTCGACATTCGTTAAAAACGTCACTAAAGATCAGAGATCTGATTCTGCTAATGAACTACGCCACTCTCGAGAGACCTTTGACAGGTACCCACATATTCTCTTGCCTTAGTTAAGTCGGCATCAAAATAGCACTGCTTTCCCGAGCCACCGTTTTGTTTTCTCCTTTTCTTTTTTCCCTGTGAATTTCTACCTTCATACCCTTATGATTTTTTAAAAACATGAGAGGTAGTTAGAGAAGGAGGTGTAACTCTGCTGGAGAGTCTCTTCATTTTTGGTTGATTAAACAATTTTACCATCAAATTCAATACCGTTTTTCACTTCGTATCAACGAATATTCTATGGTGTATAGCAGAAGTCGTTTTGTGTTTCAAAACGAATTAGAAATAGGCGGTTTTCAGGTGCTTTAATACCTTTTTAGTATGTATTGAAACAATCAGCAATATTATCCGACTCGGTACATTAGCAATTCGATTAGCCGCCAACATAATTGCAGGATTTCCCATGTAATTTCTCATGAAAATGAAAAAAAGAAGTATTTAGAAATTATGGGACAATTTGAGCTATATCAGCCATCAATATACAATAATACACAGACTTACCAAATGGGATGGCATAGGCGATAACGTCTGTCAACCACATGCAGAGATTCCGGATTCGATTCCTGGTGACCAATCCCTCTGACTAATAGGCTTTTCCTGATTACGCCGAAAGCGTTAGTTATAATAGCAAGATACTTTTATAAATAGTTTCTCATCTCTCTTGTTTTCTGCAGGACATACAAAGCGAACTGAATTTAATTCTTTCACAAAGGGTCCAGTTTTTAAAATATTTGACTATCGTTTTAGAGTATCTCTTATTTTCTTTCCAGTTGCAAAAAGCAAGTAATAAGATCATTTCTGCAAATGTTTATCTCAATTATGATGATGTAAATAAAAGAATAACCTTGTGTAAGAATACTTTATAAATGGAACTGCTAAAGCAAGTCATGTGAATGGAACACATAAGACTTCTTATCAATGTAATTCTCAAAACTACATACCAGTAAAATTTGTGTCATAAAGTGAAACCAAATTTTAAAATAGAGTTATAGTTATATTCTTCAATCTACCTTAGAAACTGCGATATATACTCTCGTGAGTTTGCGTAACCGTGAGCTAATCTGTGTTGAGGCAAAAATTTTGTAATAGGAATTTCCAAGCAGTTAAGTCAGGACGAAAGGAAATGATGTTGACTTGTTACTGGATTTAACGCAGTGACGTTACAGATAACAAACCAACATTTCCTGTACATTCTATTTAGTTAGCAGACCCACTCAGTAAACCGTGTTTACTTACTATCAGTGACCACTAGACTCAGGCTGTAGTATTCTGTGTACTAATATATGATTGTGGTATAGCTAACTTTAACCCAACTGCTTAAGAATTATATGACATATCTATTGAAAGCATGTTACTTTAATGTAAAAAGTTAGGTTCACTTGGCACTATAAGGTGGTCACGCGCATGCTTAACCCCTCATTTGCGTTTATTGCTATGTTATTACTGTACATACTGATCTGTATGATTAATTTGCTTGGTTGGCATTTGTAAAGATGGGCTTTACTCTGTTCTAATAGCATGATGGTTAGCAAACACAAAGATTCAAAGTAGGTAGAATGAAAGTCAGAAGTATGCAAACGTCACAATGAACAATTACTAAACTCATTGGTAGAGGCATCTTAAACTGCAGTTTAAGAATAAGAATTTTGAAAGTAGAACAGTTCGCAGAATATCCTTTAAATCAACTGAGGAAAAATAGCATAGAAATCTGAAAAAATTCCAATCATGGAATTAGAAGCCTATTCGCTTAAACCATATATCAGTTACAGGATTTGTAATTCCTTTAGACTGCGGAATAAAACCGTGAATTGCTCATAAACAGAGGAACAGCATTCCAATCGATGGATAACCGCCTAGTACTTGATACTCACTTGACCGCTTTATAATCCAGTAAAGACGATCGCAATTAAATCCTAGAAAATTTAAAAAGAAAATAAGTTGTGTCTTTAAGGAGACGGTGATTGAAATGAGTAAAACTGTTTCATTTTGTTAAAACGCAAAATTATTATTAGCTGTTACAGATAAACAATACATTTTTTACTGCTACCACTAACATTACGCACATACATACACACATGTACATATGCATTTTAGTATGTGTATTTGATAATTATATGTCATTAGTAAGCAGCTTTATCCTGATACATAAGTGTATATAAATAATATTTATAAAACAATACTACTTTACTTTTGGTTTCTTTAACAGAAGCTGTCGAGAATACAACTTTAAAATTTAATACGCAGAATGTCAGTGATATGTTCTTTAATTTGGATCACTGTGAATCCGATAGCTTAATTACACCTACCATAAAAGTTATAATCAATCAAAAAATATGTTTGAAGAAAAAATATACACATGTTAGCAATAATTTACCGAGCCAAATGGCTCAGCCATTTGGGGATTAACATTCTGGAGGTCATGGGTTCCTGACCTTTACGATCCAAGGGTTTTTCAGGTGGCTTCCCGTGTCACTAGGGGAGGTTTCTGCATTCCCCGAAATGCTTGTTTCTTCGTTTTATCTCCATTCCATCCTGTCTCTTTCAGGGTTGTAAATGTTTGGAAAGACTGTGTTGGTGGCATCCAACTATGACGGTGAATGGGTTATGGAAATACAGCTCTCGGGGGCAGCGAGGCCTTGGAATCGTTTATGAAACTTGGGTTGTTCAGTCTGGCACTGGCTTCTGGCGTCGAAATTAAGAACTGCTTGCTATTAGGAACCTAGTACCCACCACGGTGGCTCTCTCCCCGTGGTCGCTTTCGGCCGCCTTTGAAAATGCTCTCATTTCTTGCTAATCTTCTGGAAGTGGACACAAATTAAGCTGTGCGTTAATGACTGAAGTGTGGAACCCCCTGCGGGATGTATCTACCGACCCACCCACTACAAAAAACAACCAAACCTACTAATAATGTCACTACCGTCCACATTATTCAAGATAAACATATTATTATACCCAAAATAAACATGAATTATATTGCATCTTCTTGCAAGGTTTCACTACGATGGCTCGCTTCTTTCAGAGAAAACTATATTTAAAGCAAAGAAAATGTACTCTCATATGGGCTTCACTAGTAAAACACATTAATAAACTAGTCGCCCTCCGTGGTGTAATGGTTACCATGCTAACTTCATATACCCAAGGTCGCGGCTTCAAACCCGGCGGAGGACGATGGATTTTTTTCGGGCCTAAAAATCCTTAGCATGGCTTCCTTCGAAAGGGAAGTAAAGCGTTGGTCCCGTGTCGTAGATTTACGGCACGTAAGAGAACTTCAAGCCTGCTTGAGAGGCCTCTGAGCAAAATTAAGCGGTCTTTCACGCCCAATTTAGAATGGGACGCTGAGAACCACAGTAGTTAAAGAGCGTTCATAAATAAAACTCCATTTATTTCCATATATTTTTACATTAATAAACTTCGAGTTGTAACTAATTCTCATTGGTTTATCAGAAGCATTAAACTATATCAAGAGTTTGGCATCCTGTCCATCTAACAGGTACACCAGATCTCTCTCAAAGACCTTCTACTCTAAATTACTTGGCATTTCAGGAGCCGGTGTACAAATTGGGAGAAAGAAGCCGTCAACAGCCAAGTTTAAAGAAGGTTATCACAAGATATCTTAATATCCGATTCCGAAATTGAAGAACAAGAATGATACAACCTAATTTGTGATAATGATACCTTTTTTCTTCATGTTAATGTTGTTAATAATATATCTTCATATTTTAATTCCTGGTTTTCAGGCTTGTTGATGTTATTTTCATTTTAACTTTGAATTTACCTGGAATTTGTATTCCTATGCTTGTTATAAACTTCACCATAGTCATTGTTAATTTATCTTAACCTCTATACTTTTCAGACAATGTACATATGTTAATGGTATCATATGACCCATTTAAATGCTATTGTTATTCTCTGTTAAATGAATTACATAGCTTTTAGTGGGCCGGTGAAAATAAATAATTTAAAAAATATGCTTTTGGGAAGTAATTTAAAGTGGCAGCCATTTAAGAGCATATTTAATATCCCAACAATATAAGTCCTTATACTAATGTAAATCTCTACATATAAAAAAAAAATGTTTTTTGGAGAATTCAGTCGAATATCCCCTTAAAGCAATGCCATGATTTATGCCAAGAATCCAAAGTATCGCATTAGAGCCCAAATGCAACTGTGTATTCAAATGAGTTGAGCCAAGCCTCGCACCATCTCAAATAGATAATAGAGTGGCCAACAAAATATGGATACAAAACGCACTAAAGCCTCATACGAAACTACTAATTTATATAAGGAACAATTAAATACATTTAAAATGTGATAGAAGCTTCTCTGCCTCCGTTACAGTAAAGCTAACTTAATATGACAATTATAAGTTCTTCAACATAGCGATGCACTATGCGTTTTCTCCACTCTGTAGATGCTGCTGTGTCTTTTCCTTTTGGCTTTAAGCATGCTTTCTTATCTTCAGGATAACAAATTTAACTTCTTTATCCACTGCCTTGAGTGCTCTAATCATTTTTCCGGAAAGTCCTTTACGCGCTAATTTAACCCACAGAGTATCAAACGCCACTTTAAAATCTGCAAACACGGAGTATATCTTACCTCCCTTATTTCTCAAATTATTATCAATTATGGTTTTTAGAACAAAAATATTGTCAATGGTCGAAAAGCTTTCTGTGAAACCCACTTGAAATTTAGAAATCTTATCGTTTGTCATGACCCAACATTTAATTCTTTCGTATAATATTCTAGTGTATATTTTTCCAAATGCAGAGAGCAGCGAGACGCCCCTATAATTTTCCGGATTGCTGTAACTCCCTTTGCCCTTGTAAAGAGGTTGGATAATGGCGGTTTTAAATGTTTCCGGATATTCTCCCCCTTCAAATGTTTTATTGAAATTGGTTGCATATAAATATGTCACTTTACTAATTTCTAGAGAGTTCTTGAAGAACTCAGCTGAAAGGCCTTCTATACCTACTGCCGTCCATTTTTTAAACCTTTTATTGCACGGACTACCTCAGCTATGCTAATTTCGCTATTCAACATTTCCACAGTCGGAGCTCCAGCAATTGTTTCAACAGTCAAAGGAATTGATTGTTTGTCTGCCTGCCCTCTTTCATAAACAGTTTTAAAGTGTTTTATCCATTCCCCAGTGTTTTATCCATTCGCTTGCTTTCGGATCTGTCTAATAACCTTCCACATGTCACTGACCTCCCCATTTTCGATTACCTGACGCACCTCTTCCACCTTTGCTTCCTGCCACGCAATTTTGTTACGCTTTAGAATGTCTTTATAAGTTTTTCTAAGATTTAGGAAAGAAGTTCTTCGTTTTCATATTTAACAAGGGCAGATTGAGCTGCTTTTTTCGCAATTTTACATTCAGCATTGTACCAATTGTTTGACATTGACCCGTTTGATTTTTTACCCCTCCTTATCAGCATGTGCTCGCTTGGCTTCTGTAAGTATGTTATATTCTTTATGCGTGTAAACCCTTCACATAGCGCTACTACTAAAGCTACAATTTCGGTTTCTAAAGTTCTAATAAAATTCTCCTTTCCCGCATCATGTTCTAATTTACATATTTTTCTTTGTTGCAGGTAAGTCCTCAATTCTTGGATAGTGAAACCGTAAGTAATAGCATAAAGAGAAGTTAAGCATTTTAAGCTTATTTCAGAAATAGCATAAGTCAAGGAAAACCAAGTCTTCGGCAGAAGAAGAAAAAAAAAAAAAAACTTAATTACATACCAGGTGGCCGAATTTCGAGTGTCAGATAACCCTTTGCGCGTTATAAAGAGTGCAGAACTTAACGGGGTAAATGCATATGCAGGTCAATGGCGTTGTAAGCGAGAGAGACCTACTTTCTTCTCCTTTGGCATATCAGCATAACCGGTGAAGGAATCGCGGTTATTGAGAGGCGGCGGTTCTCAGGCTTGTACTACAGTCCGTGATGATACACAAAAACAGTGTAAAACCACGGAGAGAGTTAACGTGCTTTCCATTTCAATTACAAGTCTTTATTCTTTAGAGAATCGAGTCACATTGAAGTTCATAATTAATTAAAATTCCTATTTCATCTGTCAATTGCCGCCAATAACTAGTGTTAATACGCCGTTATTATTTTACATTAGAGATTGGACCCACTGAAGACCCACATCAAAAGATAAGGTTCCCTAACAAAGGAATATGAGCACGGTTTCACTGTATTATTATTATTATTATTATTATTATTATTATTATTATTATTATTATTACACATTATACCCTAGCAGGAAAACAAAATATCTAAACATTTTAACCAAAACATGCAAACTCAAAGGCAAGTAAAACCTCACAGTACAACGTGTCCTCAAAATTGCATGTTCTTCGCTATGAATATTTATTCTGCCAAGCGAATTAATAATAATGTTGATATTGGAGATGATAATAATAATAATAATAATAATAATAATAATAATTTTTGACACTGATGATACATGAATGAAGATGGAACACCAGTGGAATGTGATGGCGGGGGAAATCGGAGTATCCGGAGAAAACCCGCCCAAGCGCCGCTTTGTCCACCACAAATCTCACATGCGGTCGCTTGGGATCGAACCCGGTATGTCTAGGTGAGGGGCGAGTTGTCTAACCATTCGGCCACGGCTCGGCCCAATAATAATAATAATAATAATAATAATAATATTACAACGAAACACTAAGTGCTCTCGTGCCGGTTTTCTGTATTGGTTTAACACTACAGTAGGCCTAGTCGTCTCTAATGTTAAATAAGAACAGTGGATTATACAATTACTATTACAAACCTTCTTATTGGTGGATATTTATAGGTGAAATACATTTTTTAATTACTTGTGAATCTAAAACTGGCTTTATTCTCTAAAAAATAAAGGCTATGCAATTGAAGTGGAAAGCATGATAACTTTCTCCGTGTGTTTACACTGTTTTTGTTTATCATCACGGACTCCAATACAAGCCTGAGAACCGCCGCCTCTCATTAAGCGCGATTCCTTCACCGTTAACGCTGATATGCAAGAGGAGAAGAAGAAGATGGCTCTAGCTTACAACACCACTGACCGCCGAGCGCTTCGAGTTTCCAAGTGACAATCTGCAATTTTTATAACGCACGAAGAATTAATTTCACACGCAAAATACGACGCTGTTGGACCACCTTCAGATATTTACAGGAACCATTATGACAATTTTTATTGAGTTTACCACCACATTTGGGGTTAATCTCGCATTAAGTATAGACTATGGAATATATATAAATCTTTCTTTTCTTAAGTGAAAATCGCTGATTTATGTTGTTTTTAGAATAAAACATTTTTCACCCAATAACTTCTATCAGTTTCCTTTATATGTAAGAAGTTACAGTTATATAAATACATAATTGCAGATATTATTTCTGATTTATAAAAGTATTAATTTTTTCTTTAGTTTTTAAAAGTGTACATGTAACATTTTAAAATATTTGTTTCCAAGTCTGTGTGATTTAATTCAACCACCACTTGAATATCTTTTTATTGGGTTATGTATCAGATTATCCACATAAGCATTAAATAATTAAAAGGTTATATTATACTTTTAGAAACTAAACAGAATCTAATACTCTTTACACCTCATAAATAGTCACATTTTGGAAATCTGTAGTGAAAAAACCGATTACTACAAAATGAACGCAATACATAAAATCCGCCAAAACGAACAACTTGTTTTTTTACAGTGTTGCCATGAACATTACAATTTTCCTAACCTGTATAGTGCAGAAACAACATAAGTCGCTGACTTATGGTGTTTCTGCAATAAATGTTTCTAATGTAAACACTACTTATCTGGGTGTAATAAATTCAGTGACTGAGGATTTTAATAAATAAAAACCAAATGTAAGCTTTTATGGAACTTTATCTCAGAAAACGAGAAGCTTAAAATTAAGATAGGTAAATAATTTAAGCGACAAGGCTTCCTTCTATAAAGTTCTTCTATTTTCTTAACATTTTATAGTTTTCAATAAACGTTGATCGAGTGGTCAGCGAGCTGACTTCTTACCCGGAGGTCCCGGGTTCGATTCCCGGCAGGGGCGGGGAATTTTTCTTTAACCAGAAGTATTCCCTATCCCCCACAGAGTCTGGAAGTATGTATGTGAGAGTGAATGTGTGCGTGTTTGAGGAAATAAAATGGTTTAAACCCAACGTAAAATCTACAGACAACGAGATGTTTCTAATTCGAAGCCCCCGACATGACCTTAGATGTTAAAGGGAGCTCTATAAACGAAACAAAAAAAAAAATAAATAAAAAAAAAAAAATAAAAAAATCATTCACAATAAAGAAAGCAAAAATATATGTAAATGAGAATTTAACAAAATTTAACACTGAACAATGCTTTGATTGTTAAAAATACACAGAACTGCAAATATTTAAGTATTACGACATATAAAGATAGTGGAATTGAAAAAGGAACGTAGAATAGAACACATAGGGCAAGAAAGCGATATGGGGCAGATGTACAGGTGTTAATGAACTACACTGAAATAATTTGCGAGATTGTGCACGTGACCAATATAAGTAATTTGATATCGGCGATGCATGGGCCCATAACGCAGCTACATAGCGTTAAACGAGTAGGTATCAGGTGTTGATAAGTCGGCTTTAAAGCAAAGCAGGTTGAAAAAATAGCTCAGAATGTCTTTAAAACAGCTGCCCGAATATAGAAATATCTATTTTTAGCAGCTTGTTACTAGCGTTCTCAAGATTTAATGTCGCAAACATTTGTAAAATCTCGAACTAATCACTTGACAGTGCGACACTGATTACGTATTTGAGTTATGTAGGCTACTCTGGAGACGTTTTTTTAACTGCTCTGGTGGCTTAATGCGTAACGCGGGAAGCTGCTATCCCAAAGGTCATGTGTTCGATTTCTGTCATAGAGTAAACGTTTTTATTATTATTTTTTTCATTCCAGACGAAGTTCCGCGATACGTGGCGTACTGGCACTTCAGAAACTTATAGCCGCTGGTTCGAAATTTCAATAAAAAGCCATAAGTCTCCTATCTCAAATTATTTATTTAAGTAATCTACATATTCTGTGAAAATATTTCGGTATAGATCATTAAAACCGTGCATATCACTAAAAACTAAACGCAGTACGTTTATTATTCGATGATTGAGAAAATAGTACAATATGGCTAAAACATTTGAGAGTGGTCAAAAGAGAAATTGTTAGTAAGAGGAAATTATTTATGGATAAGAGTAAATAGAATTTCTAGGGTGAAAGGCGTAAGAAGTGAAGTGATTCAAGAACAAATGGAAGGAAATACACTATGAGCCAGAAACGAAATTAGAGAGAGAAAAAAAACTGCTATGTCATGGGCATGTGAGAAGGAAGGAGAGGAGAGATTGCCAAATAAGATCTCTCCACCGGATAGAAGACATGGTTTTATGGACTGCAAGGAGATGTGAAGAAAAAACTTCCTGAAAACGCATGACAAGAGTGAAAAACTTAGACATTGAGAACAAAAAATGTAGACGTACATTATAAAAAATCTTATGTGCTATATTCACAACTTTCTTTACCTTCGTTAGAGTAAATGATTCTTGCAAAATCTTATTCTTCCATCTTTATGGTTTAACGATCAACATTAGCAGAAATGGTTTTATTTCGATATTATTTACTTGTTCAACGGGAATAAGGAATAACAATAAACTAAGATTAAATAATTTAAGAGAAAAGCTCTCCTTTATGGTTTTAACGATCAACATTAGCAGAAATGGTTTTATTGCGATATTATTTACTTGTTCAACGGGAATAAGAAATATCAATAAACTAAAATTAAATAATTTAAGAGAAAAGCTCTCCTTCTGGAAAATTGTTCTCTTTTCTTAACATTTTAGATATATCAATTGAAAATCAACAAAGAAAAGTCAAAATACATGCAAATGGAGAATTCTATAAAATTTAACACTAAACATACTTTGATTATTAAAAACACACAGAACTACAAATATTGCGGCATAACTAAGCGTAGTAGAATTGAAAAAGGAATTTAGAATAGAAACACACTAAAAGCTAAACGCAGTACGTTTATTGTTCAATAGTTGAGCAAATAGTACAATATACTCCGAAATTTGAAAGTGGATAAAAAAGAAAATTATTAGTAAGAGAAAATGATCTATGGAGAAGAGCAAATAGAAATTTTAGGATGAAAAGCGTAGGAAGTGAAGTGATTCAAGAACAAATGGAAGTGAAACGCACTATGAGTCAGCGACGAAATTAAAAAAAAAACTGCTACGTCATGGCCATGTGAGAAGGATGGGGAGGAGAGATCGCCAAAGAAGATTTCAGTCCACCGGACAGAAAGAAGAGAGGCACACCCCAAAGGATATGATTTTATGGACTGCAAAAACTTCCCGAGAACGCATAGATTGAGATGCTTAGCGAGTGAGAACACAAGACGTAGGCGTACATTTAATAAAATGTACTGATATACTATATTCGCAACCTTTTCGACCTATGTTAGAGCAAATTATTCTTATAAAAGCTTATTCTTCTATATACATTATGCTTATCAAGATCAACATTAGCAGAAATGGTTTTATTGCGATGTTATTTACTTGTGCAAGTGGAATAAGGAATAACAATAAACTAAAACGACAGTCAACTCTTTTAAAAGTCTTTCACTAATAATAGTATTGAAATATCGTTCTATTTGGTTGATCAGATTGGAAAAATAGAAAATAATGACTTTCCATTAAGACAAGTTTAAGTATTGAAAAATGTAAATTTAAAACAATGAATATTAAATTATGCATTACATATTTATTAAAATTAAGACATGTACCTATTGTGTGGTTTGACGAGATCTACATTTTTGTGTAGTAAGTTTTATTTATCTCTTGTGGTTTACGAGTATGTAAAAGTCATTCAGAATGAAAATGACTTCAGAGGTTATTCCCAGTAAATTCAGATATGTTATTTGCCATGTAAATATATTAATATATTGTGTTTTAATTTGTTTTGCAGCCATTCTTGAGAAAACTAAAATTTTCTTGACAGCCTTCATATCCTTGGAAGAGTATTTATCTATTAAGCTTTTCGTTTGGGTTATGCTGTCCACAGACACACGGACATACGGACACACGGACGTATAAACGATGTTTTTGGATTCATGGGATCCTAGAAGTGTATTTCCAATCAAGTTTCAATATTGAATTTTTAGACGGAATGTGATACATTCTTCAACCATGTATAATATACAAAAACGCGATATTAATAGTGATGATTATGGCATTTCGGGCATTAATACGGGTGTTTTGTGTACTCAATAAAGAGCATAAGTTGTTGTTTAGTTTTCGGTTTGTCTTAAGTTTTTCTAAGATGCTAAATAATATTTAATCTAAAGTAAGCATACTTTATCGCTACTGCCATTTAAGATATAGTTCCCCTGTAGCTCAGATGGCAGAGCTCCCGCTTGCTGCACAAAGGGCCCCGGGTTCGATTTCCGACTGCGCGTGGAAATTTTTCTTTAGCTCAGATTATTCCATATCCACCCAGGAGAATAGAAGTATGAGGAGATGTGTGTGTATATGTTTGTGATTTATTAAACCAAATTAAAGAAAATTGTATTACAAAGACAACAAACTTCACGAGTTACTAGAATTACCAATAGACAAATATTCCACAGGGAAATGCCGCTGATAGGACATAGCAGTTAAACACGGGATATAAATGGAACAATAAAAAAATCGGATATGTTCCATTCACATGACTTTTTCTACCTATTTCTACCAACTTCTTACTTAAGATTATTCTTCTTTCTACTCCATGTTAATTGAGATACGCATTAGGTTTTTATAATAGGTAGAGGAGAACTAAGGAAGAAACTTTATGCTAAAGCGATATTCAAATGTTTTTAAAGCTGTCACTTCGCGATTGACTTTGAAACTTGCTTCTTTGCATGGCCCGGAGAAATACAAAATAAACACTGAAATGAAATGAAACCAATATCCAGGAATATACCGGAAACAAAATGTAAAACAAAAATGTAAAAGATATAAATTGTGTTTTTTGACGAGATATACATTTCTGGAACATTAAGTTATCTCCTATGGTTTACCAATTATGCAAAAGTCATTCAGAACAAAGAGGACTTTAGAGGCTATTCCCAAGAAATGTATGACAGAAATTTTATTGGTCTTGTAAATACCTGTAATATACGGTATTTTATTCCAAATTTTCGAAAATATTTCCATGTAAAGCATAGTTTGGAGAGGGTTGATTTTCTTGAAAATCTTTGTATCCTTGTGAAATACTATACTTGAATACCAAGTTAAGAATTTAACGGACTTTTTGTTTTTAAATTATGCTATTCATACCCGGATCTTTTTATAAAATTGCCCTTTTGATGTAACAAAACATATATTTCCGGTGAAATATCGGTATTACATTTGTATTAGAATACAGAATCTTCTGTATCTATTATCAACGTTGTATATATGCGCTAGAAAAAGTCAAAAAAGTAGTTTCCATCATAGTCTGAATTACTTATAGTTAAACTTCTAGCATTTTGTTTTAAATAAAATACAGTTCCTGCAGGCTTGTAATGACTCCGGCGCTATATTCCTTTTTCCTCTTTTTTCCAGTTTCTTACATTTTCTTAGTTGATCTATTAATTTAACGTTTTATTTTTACATATACATACACAGACATACCTATACACATTTAAAACACATAAACACATAAACACCCATGCCCAAGATCCTCTGCGCCACGAAGCACCAAAACGAGACGCTTTAGGAGCGCGGCCATGTGGACCGGCAATATAAAAGGCCATCGTCCTCCATTGGGTTTGAACTCGAGACTTTGGGTATATGAAGTTAGCATGATAACCATTTCACCACGGAGGGCAACGAATAACAAATCAGTGGTGCTGAAAAGTTTAAAATATGTTTGAAAGAAAGGTACTAATGAAAAATGTACTTGTTTTAGACATCCATCTCTTTTAAATAAATATCGTTTATTCCTTTATATATCGTACATTTTATTTTTGTTTACGCATTTGATGTATTTTCTTTTAAAATGCATAAATTTAGTTAAGAAGTGTCAATACACTGGATCGAATAATATTTATAAATGATATTTACTGTGAAATTTACAGAAAAGTAAAGTTGTTAGCCTATGGCAATGTTTAATATTTATTTCAGCGGAGTTGGATAAATATTTAGAAACGTCAGCCATTTTGAATGCCAGTGGCAATGAGTAATAAACGATATAAAAGCGAAATAGCAGCATCACCTCCTTGTTATTAATGGCTTGCAGCTCACCCTGCGGCTGATGTTAATTTGCTTTACCTATTTTCTATCTTTATGTTGTAAGTCACACAAAATGGCGTAGAATGTCAGTTCTGAAGTCACCTGCGGCAACAGGAAAATATAGAGCGCAACTTCTGGTTCATAATCAGCATATAATTGCTGTGCTTCATCGGTTAAAATGTCGCTTGCGAAGATGAAATGATATACAAACCAGCAACAACTATAATAAAACCCAAAATCTACTGATCCATGCGATGGTTGCTAAATCTAGAGATTCAGTGACCTTTATTTAAATATATTACGATAAAATGTTACATAATGAGTAATTAACACACGTTAATAGATGTGCTATAAATGCTGATACATAACAATCAAAATACAATTTCCCTTAAAGCAGAACTGTGATTATTTAATTATGTTTTCTATTTAGTACATGACACTAGGCGGAGAAGATTTTTTCTTCCCAAAAATTTGATACCAAGATCTAACCGGATCTCCTGTATTCCATAAAAGACATTTATAAAGAAAGGTCCGTATGTGTGTGTTTGAGAGCACATAAATGAAAAGTAGGTACAATATCAAAGTTAGTATTAAAATATCAAATTTATTTATTAATATCTTTCAAAATGTGACATGAAGATTTTAAGGAAAATTCCCTACCGCAAAATACCTTTTATATAGAAAAATTTCAAAAATGTTGATTTTATCAATAATTGCTTTAATGATGATGATTAAAATACTGGTATTATATAAAACATATTTACATAGCAAACAAAATGCATATCTTTGAAGTTTCTGGGAATAGCCTTTGAAGATTTTCCATTCTAGACGACTTTACAAAATAAAAATTTACTGCACAAAAAATGTAGATCCAGTTAAAATACAATACAATAATTTTGCTGGAGTTGACAATTCCCGAGATATTCATTGCTATTGGTTTCAGTTTTAAAATAATTAAACTCTTCGTATACAGAAATGTATCAGCTTCTTAAAGAAATTAATTTCTATTACATCAGCTTTTAAATTATTTGACTATCGCATCAACCCAATGTGCTCCCTTATTTCCCTTCTTCTCACGAGGAAGCAACAATAAGAGCATTTCTGCTAATGTTTATCACAATTAGCATGAATAATAAGCTTTTTAGCAACAATTTGCTTCAGAGATGTAGAGGAAGTCATGTGAATGTGACATCAGATTTTTCTTTTTTCAGTAAGGCAAATGAAATGCAGATGTACAAAGAATAAACTACTTGCAGCTTTTGATTCCCTTGTGACCGAATACTTCGCTGATTACTATTTTATTATTACTTTACTACTTCGTTGTACGGAGCCACTATTTATTTTTTAGGCCTTGGCAACACTGATTGTTGTAGGTTCCATCTGGTGTATTAACTGGAAACCTTGACAGTGTTGACCTTAACCTACTTCCGATATATTTTTTTTTTTTCAATAGAGCGTGATATGTGTTGGTTACAATGACCTTAACATTTTG
Organism: Hymenopus coronatus; assembly: GCA_030762935.1. Classification (NCBI taxonomy): domain Eukaryota; kingdom Metazoa; phylum Arthropoda; class Insecta; order Mantodea; family Hymenopodidae; genus Hymenopus; species Hymenopus coronatus. The sequence continues at coordinate 127,184,501 of CM060881.1, read as the reverse complement.
TCTCAGCGAAAAACTGGAATTAAGTTGCTCATATGTTTGTGCGATGATTTATTACTTTCTCTATACGTACTATGTACATAGAGAGTATGGTATTGCGCTCCACCCAAAAATTCGATACCGAGATTTCACCGGAAATATGTTTTAGGGTCCCCTTTATCTAAAAAAAAGCATTTTCGGAAAAAGGTCCGTGTGTGTGTGTTTGTCCACGTGTCCGTGTGTACGTGTGTCTGTGAACACGATAACTCAAAAACGAAAAGTCGGTAAAATACCAAACTTGGTATTTAAGTTTAATATTTTCCAGGGATATGACACGACGATTTTCAGAAAAATACCCCCACCCCCAACTACCCTTTACATGGAACTTTTTTCAAAAATTTTCATTTTCTGAAAAATGGGTCTAACGATTTTGATTAAAACATCCTATATTAAAGCGCCGGTCCCCATGGCCACGCTCGCTAAAGCGTCTCGCTTTGGTGTTTCGTGGGCAGGGGGTCGTGGGTTCAAGTCCCGCCTTGGGCATGGGTGTTTTATGTTTGTGCAATGTGTATATGTTTGTGTAAAGGACAGTAAAACCAGTAATGATACAGTAAATTTAGGAGGGCAATGTAAACAGGGGATACAGCGCCGGAGTCCTGACAAGTCTCCGGTATTTCTAAAAAAAATTAAAAAAGGACAAAGTAACTGTATATCTTGAATTTTCTGGGAATAGCCTCTGAAGAGTACTTCATTCTGGAAGAATTTTACGGAATTTTGAATAACTGCTAAACCGTAAGAGATGGACAAACTTTTACTACACGAAAAATGTAGAGCACGTTAAAACACACAATTTATGTTATATACATTTCTTTCGTAGAGTTCATCGTTTTTCAGACATTCCTTGTTTTTCTTTTCTGCTATGAAAAACTTACACTTTTCTCATACAGGAATTTGTCAACTGCTGCCCATACAAGCAAAGGAACTTCAGTGACACAGAAACCAGCTTTTGACTGTCACTTTAACCTATTATGGTACTCCCTTACTTCGCTTCTACTTACAAGGAAGCAAGTTATAAGACTATTTATGCTATTTTTTTTCTGATTAGCATGAAGTAAATAGAAGTATAGGCTTTTTAACAGTAATTTGTTGCAGAGATGTAGAGAAAGTCATGTGAATGGAACATATCAGATTTTTATGATTTTTGATGTGGATTATCAAGAGAAGAGCATAGTGATCAACTTACTATTACATTTGGTATGAAACGCCATCTTTGCCACTGTGGAATTTGTTGAAACGAGTTTCATTGTGGCCAACGTTCTCTCACTAACAGAATTCCTGAAGGTAGTTCAAAATCAGTTGTTGTCCAGAAAACGTAGATGCTGTGCAAAAGCTAATGATAATGATAATTTATTTCACCATTTGGGTTGCATACAATGCAATAGGTTTCGTCAGCAAGTCATTAAAACGCATCTATGTTTAAATATTCTTGTATGTTGTAAAAATTAAGTTCCTTATTTCTGTTTTTACACTAATTTTAAAAAAATTGCATTTACAATTTGTCTTATATTTAAAGGTCATTTATTATACAATTTCACTCAAAGATAGTGATGAGAGTTTAGAGATTTCAGTAACCGAAATTTAGGAGGTACCATGTTATTTCTACATCTTGTATAATCCTTATGTGTATCACAAAAAACTAACTCATTTGTCTTTTGGAGATGAATAAAATTCAAGCATGCAAATACATACAAAGATGCCACAGTTAAATTCTAAATTCTTTAAAAATAGATGCACAATGTTGGCGAGAATTACAATTTTTTATTATTCTGAGAGCCTTCTTCTGGAGCAAAAATACTTGATTGCTACCCCAGAGAAAAATAGCATAGTTTAAATGGCAATGAAATAAACTATAATAAACAGATAATAAAGTGCTAAGACAAGATCGTCATGCCACATATTGTGAAAAGAGGCAATGTATAAAACATTGACGATCATTTTGGCGTTAAAACGTTCTGCTGTGTTTGGATCCCACATAAGAAAGCCATGTGAATGGAATAGATCACATTTTAAGAATAATTTTTTACAGAACAGGTAGAGAAAGTAATGTGATTAGATTTTTCTTCTGAATGTGCCGGTCCCCATGGCTACACTCGCTTTGGTGCTTCGTGGGCAGGGGTGCTTCGTTTCGAGTTCTGCCTTGGGCATGTTTGTTATATGTTTGTACAATGTGTATATGTTTGTGTAAAGGAACAGTCCTGACCAGACTCCGATACTGTTTAAAAAAAAAAAAAAATGTTACTTTATGTCGCGTCTAGAGATAGAAGCAATATTGGGCCCCAGTCGTGAAACACGTGTACAATGAAGCAGTGACAAGTCACGTGTTGTAGATATACTCAAGTACAGTGCTAACTATAGTATTCTTTTGTTACATTCGCCGGCCCGTTATTGTTAAGCTACACACGTAACATCCACCAGAAGAGTGTTTTTAGAAAGTCTGTTGGCAACTCTGTTAACCCAATAACAAAGAGAGGAGAAAGAGGACTCCAGCTCCTGTTTCATCTTGGTGGACAGTGCTGCCAATCTAGCGAAAAATACAATCAGTCTCAACTATAACAAATTTTCTTTTGATCTTTGAAATGTAGGGTTATGTGTTAGAGATCTCTTCCGGCTATAAAATGTCGACTTTTTAATTCGAAAGCATATTATGAAGTTTTAAACTTTCAGAAAAACCACACCTCTGCTGATGCAAAGGTTAAACAAATCTTAGCATTTATAGCAGCTTTCGAAAATTCCAATCTTTGAATCCGCAGTTTTTTATTTTATTTAAACGATCGTTTCCAAACTATTGTGGTTTTGTTATTTTATCTACCACGTACAATGTAAGTATATAGGTAGAGAAGGTTGTGTTGAATTCCACCAGAAACTTCGATTTCTAGATTTCACCGGAAATAATGTTTTGATGACCCCTGAGTTCAAAACAAGTGTTTTTAGAAAAAAGGTTTATGTATCTATCTGTATGTATTTCTGAGAACAGCATAACTGTATAATGAATATTTGGTTAAATACTATACTTGAAAATTTGATAAGTTCCTCACCTTCCAGGGTTGCGACACGAAGGTTTTCAAGAAAATTCCTCCAACCCAAAATAGTACAGGGTTACTACAAAAGAAATAGACAACTTTAACTGCCTGTAAAACAAAAAATATTAGAGATAGCAACCTAATTATTTTGGGGGTATGTTGAGAAACTCTCAAAGTTTCGTTTGTTACTATTGGTAACGTTGTAGTGTTTTGTTTGTTGTTGCAGAAGCTGAAATGGCGGAAAATCCTGTGGAAAAGGCATATTGCGTGTTGAAATTTGCTAGAACGCAATCAGCAACTGTTGTCCAACGACATTTTAGAATATGTTACCACAAAACGCCACCGACTGGACCAGTGTTTCCCAACCTTTTGAAGTTCACGGCACCCTTGGGAATAACATTAAACACTAGGGGCACCCTTCCTTAAATTGAAAGAAAATTAAGCTTAATGTGTTAATTTATTGAAATATTATATAATAATAACGCACACCATAACATAATACAGTAAACTTTACTACAATCACTGAATAAAATACATCAATAAATTTTGTTCGATTAATGATTAATGTGAAACTGGTGATTGATGCTTAGAGCACAGATATGTGATGTCGGGTCGTACAGTTGACAGTGAAACACGCAAATCATCCTCAAGGTTATTCAGTCTATTTCTTGCTTTGCATTTTATTGTCACCATAGCAGAGAAGGCTTGCTCGCATAAATAGGATGTTGAAAAGGGCAAAAGTGCGTTAATTGCTTTCTTCATTAGGTTAGGGCACTCCTCTCTCCGTTGAAGCCATAAACTAGCCACCGACGCCTCACTCTTGGTGAACTTACCTTTGAGTGTGGAATCAGCGCAAAGATCAATAAATTCATCTCGTTCGCAAGCAGTGAAATCTATTTCCTCTGCACTATCTACGAAATCAAATGGTGAGACAACCCAGTCGAGATTCGTAGTGGAAATAGTTGGAAAGTACGCATCTATTGCATCTTGCAATCTTGATAAGTGATCACAAATGCGGTCTTTCAGTTTACCCAGATCTTTATCTCCTGCCACATTAAGAAGAGATGGAAAGTTCGACAAATCTCCTTTTTGAACTGCAGACTTCCAAGAAATAAGTTTTCTTTTAAAACCTTTCATTTTATTGGTTGAGGAGATTATTGTTTCATGTCGACCCTGCATCGAAACATTCAGTTCATTCAGCTTATGAAAAATATCTGCCAGATACGACAGTTCAAAACACAAAGAATCACTTAATAAGAGCTCATGAAATGTGTCTTGATTTTCATCATTAAAAAAAGTTTTTAGCTGTTCTTTAAGTTCGAGAAACCGGTTCAATACATGACCCGCAACAACCACCTTACTTCTGTGTAAAGTAACAAAGAGGTATGAGCTGCATCCGTTGCGCGACATAACTGTTGAAAAATTCTGCACTTTAAAGGTCGAGACTTCATATAGTTCACCATTTTCACAACTTGGTTAAACACTTCAGCAAAATCTTCATTACACGCTTTTACGACTAATGCCTCTATACATAAAACAGTGAGTTATAATAATGGATGGATTTTCATTGAGAGCTCTGGCAGTAAAACCTTTAATTTTCCCAGACATAGATGGTGCACCACACACATCTTTCCATGAAAGATCATGGTCATTGAGATAGAAATTAATAGAAACGAAAATATCATGGCCTGTGGTTGTAGTCTCCAGCGGTCTACAGAACAGAAACTGTTCACTAATATCTTTTTCATCAATATATCTGATAAAACCAAGGAGTTGCGGTTTGTCACCAATATCGAGACTCTCATCTACTTGCAAAATAAATGTTCTTTAAGTTTTTATTTTCTCCGTGACTTGTTCGTTGATATTGCATGACATTTCAGATATCCTGCGGCTGATTGTGTTGTTGGACAGAGGAACTTTCGAAATTTGATTAGCTGCTCCTTCGCCAAGTATTGTTGAAACTATAACTTGACAGACAGGGCCAATGATTTCCTCTCCAAGAGTATGAGGTTTCTTTTTTTTTAGCTATCAGTTCTGCTACTTTAAATGAGGCTTCAAGAGCAGTATCACCTATGGTCATTCTCTTTACCATTCGCACAGCTGTTTTCTTCTCCCCTTCTAATATATGTGAAAAACACATTACACTTTTCTGTGACACACTAGGATGCCTTGTTGTAAGATGCCGCTTCAGTTTGCTAGGTACCATGGCCTCGTTGCTAAGTGTTTCGCCACAAACTAAACACACAGGGATAGGGTTTTCCTCGTTGTTATTCCACTTATATCCATACGCTAAGTAACTGTCCTGGTATGTTCTTTTCTTTCGTTTGTCTTCTTTATGTGGTGAATTCGACGGTCCGGGAGAAGCTGTAAGATTTGGCTTCTTAAAGCAAGCAGTAGGAGCCGACTGTTCACTTTCACTGTCCTGGCGTTTACGTTTAACAATGAACTTATCCATAGCTAAACACTGTGAATCAACGCGAGGAAGACAACTGAAAGCGCCAAGCGGCGAACACTTTTATATATTCATCTGTCGAAGTCTCGGGAATGTTCGTGAGGAAGCGAGTAGTCTCGGGAATGTTCGGCAGGGTATAGCTGTAATGCCATCTGTGGGATACTAGTATAACTGAATTATTGAAATGAATCGACCACTATCAACATCTGCTGTGCATGAGAGTAATTGATTTGACTTATTTTATTTCAAGACCTTAAAAGACTTAAGGCTTCAGTAGAAGGTATTTTTTTTTGTTTATCTCAATATCTCGCGGCACCCCTTAGCCAATCACATGGCACCCTAGGGTGCCGGGGCACACCGGTTGGGAACCGTTGGACTAGACAGTCAATCTACGACTGGTATAGAAAATTCGAGACAACGGGATGTTTGTGCAGAGGGAAGAGCTCGGGAAGACCAAGAGTTTCGGAAGAAAACGTTGAACGTGTTTGTTCTGCCTACATAAGAAGCCCACAGAAATCGACATCTAGGGCAAGCATGCAATTACAAATTCCACAGCAAACTGTATGGAAAATCTTGCGGAAGCGACTGCACATGATGCCTTACAGATTACAGATGTTGCAGTTTCTGAGTGAAGAAGATAAGGTCATACGGCGTGACTTTTGTATCGACATGTTGCGACATCATGAAGACGATGCTGGTTTTTGTGAGCGCATCATTTCATTTTTGTGGTAACGTGTTCTAAAATGTCGTTGGACAACAGTTGCTGATTGCGTTCTAGCAAATTCCAACACGCAATAAGCCTTTTCCACAGGATTTTCCGCCATTTCAGCTTCTGCAACAACAAACAAAACACTATAGCGTTACCAATAGTAACAAACAAAACTTTGAGAGTTTCTCAACATACCTCCAAAATAATTAGGTTGCTATCTCTAATAGTTGAAGTTGTCTATTTCTTTTGTAGTAACCCTGTATTTACCTTTTCTAATATTTTGATTTCTAAAATTAATTACTGTAACGATATTGACATAAATACCATATGTTTAATGTAATTTCACGCCAAATTAAATGCATATCTGGAATTTTCTGGAAATATCCTCTCAAATTCTCTTTATTTTGAATGACCTTTGTAGAACCAGTACACCCTACGAGATAGACAAAATATTATTAGCCCGCCTGAATATTGTGGGCGTAGCATGAGCGCTTCACATTCAACAACTCGAGAGTTCGAATCTAGCTTAGGGTGACTTATCCGGATAAAGCTTCTTTCGGGGTTTTCCCTTATCCTGAAAAGATTTATGTTGAGTAACTTTAAGCTCCTTGGACCCCGAGACCATTTGAGCATCATTTAGCCAATTTTATTCATCGTCCGATACGACCAACCAGATTAAAGGACGCTATGGCCCCTCCCCCAAGAAAAGTTATTACATAAATTTTATTACGTAGAGTTATTATGTGATACTGTTAAAGAAAATGATTTATATACGATACACCTCTTTTTTGCGAAGTTCCAAGATATTCTTTTTATTGCTATAAATTTTCAAATGCTTATTCTTTTCTTAAGCGGGAAATCATCTGTCGATTTTTTTTACTCCTAGTCATGTAAAGAGAATCGAATTTGAATGTCATCGCATAGGAACCGATACGCTAAAGATATGGCTATCTGTTTAGACTAGTGTATATGAGAGCATTAAATCCAATTTTCACAATAGATACATATAGAATAATATACACATGTGCATATTAGTAACATAGTATACTATCTTATGTTGGACTAAAGTAACCCATTAAGGGCAAAATTAGCTCCAGTTTATGGTAAAGGATTCAATAATGCAGTATGGTAACACTTTCTGTCTGTTATTTATGTACCAGCTAAGAGTGAACCTGATTTTCAAAATTTAAAGTTAATTTAACGAAACAAACTATTGAAATAAAACGAATTATTGACACTATTGTTTGCACAACTTGTTATATATGCAGCATACACTTCTGTGTCATTCTCCGTAATGTGGTGATTAGCATGTCAGTCTCATACATTCAAGGTCTCGGGTTCAAACCCGGCGGAGGTCGATGGATTTTTTTTGGGGGGGGGGCGTGAAATTCATTAGCATGACTCCCTTCGGAAGGGAAGTAAAGCCGTTGGTCTCGTGTCTCAGAATTACGGCATGTAAAAGAACCTCAAGCGTGATAAAGAGGCCTCTAAGCAAAATGTTTCACAATGGAAGACAAAGAATTGTATGTATAAAATGGCAGCGTGACGTCATCGCCTCACGATATGCAGGAAATTAGCCTGAAATTGAGTGTTTTTAGGGAAATTAACATAGCCAAGGTCATGTAAGGCATGCAACATATTATAGTGCATAGCATATAGCTTTAAAATGGTGCTTAGAAAAGCATAATTATAATAAAATAGAATCAAAAGCAGTAATATGGGAGAAGGAGAAGAATAATAAAAAGTATCCAAGCTGAAGCTAGCTGAAAAATACAGAAAACGTGGCAAAGCAGTACACAATAAGTAATCCGCTGCCGATAAATAAACTTAACGGCTCTAACAGTTAAGTCTGGCGCGACTAGCCAGTTACAGTTTCGCCAACAGTAAGAGCTACAAACTCCTTCTACAGCGGCAAATTCAAACCAGTTAAAAAGTTTTAAAATACAACACCAATCCACAGATACACATCACCACCCGAGGATCTTCTAATCGCCCCAATATGAAAATTGGTGAATTTATCTAGAACAGCTTAAGATATGTTAGCATTTTACTAACCGATATACTTTTGTCGCCTACAGAAGCTGTCCTAGCAGTACCCGACCTGACGTATACATAGCGGTTGTCGTTTCAAACAAAAAAGGTAAAGGGTACCAACCTTCGAAAGCTAACTTTAAAGTTTGACGATCTTACATTGTTTACCATTTGTTGGCAGCCATCATTTGTGAATGATTTCAGAAAATGTATGAACATGGATAAAACTGCTCATCGTTATGTGATACAATACTTTCATTTGAAATGTCTTAGTCCAAATAATATTACTATACTTGGGGGAATGTGTTCCTTCGTTTACAACAGTGAAATATTGTGTGAGAGCTCCCATGACAAACATCGAACAAATAAGGTTACCAGTCCAGAAATAGTTAAGAAAATTCACAGAATGGTATTGGATGACCGTCGACTGAAATTTCGCGATCTAGCAGACATTGCAAGTATTTCAAAAAGTTCTGTACATCGCATACTGACTGAAAATGTTGGATATGAGACTGTGGTGTGTATGGTGGGTGCCGTGTTTGCTCACAACAAAACAAAAACAGCGCCGTGAGGTTGTTTCAGTCTAGTGTTTGGCTTCAATAAAGCCGAGTTTTTGCGTCGATTCATAGCAATGGATGAAACCTGGGTCCATTACTTCACACCTGAGACGAAGGAACAATCAAAACAGTGAATTGGAAGGGGAGAATCGGCTCAAAATAAGGCGAAGACAGTTTCATCTGCAGGCAAGGTCATGGCGTCCGTTTTTTGGGACGCATGCGGGATAATTATCATTATCTCAAAAAAAGAAAAGTAATCAATGCGAATATTATGCGAACTTGTTACATCGTTTGAATAAAGAAATCGAGCAAAAACGCTCGCATTTAGCAAAAATGAAAGATTTGTTTCATCAAGACAATGCGCCAGTTAACACGTACATTATCGCTATGGTCAAAATCAATGAGTTAAAGTTCGAATTGTTTCCTCATGCACCCTAGTCGCCAGATATAGCCCCCTCTGATTATTTTCTGTTTCCAAACTTGAAGAAATGGCTTGGTGGTAGAAGATTTGCCAACAATGAAGAGGTGGAGTCTGCAGTTGATGTGTATTTTGTAGATCTCGATATTTCTCACTATAAGCTATTGAACATCACTGGGAAAATTGTACCGAACTGAAAGGAGACCATGTAGAGGAATAAAGGTGTTTTCCCCCCAAATTTTTGTACTTTCTTTGTTAAAACGGTCTGTAGATCCGTGCGGCTGATGGAGCTCAATGTATGTGCAATGTAATTTAAACAAATATTCATTCAATGTGCAAGAACTGCACCTATACTCACTTGACAAACCTTGTGTAAGACTAAGACGGTGGAAAACCACAGAGTTTGAACAATGTTGTGCAGCATAGCAGCAAATTACGTTATGGGGTGAGGCGAATACTTTCCAAACATGTTGTGGCATATATAAAACAAGGGCCACAAAAGCGAGTTTTCTCTCTTTGATGTAACAGGACAGCGTAGATTTAATTAGCGAGCACGCTCGTGGTCGGTGTTCCATGGTATGCGCGTGTTTACGATGGTAAGAAATGTTTTCGCAGAAATATAATATCGCGGTCATCCATTCCTGTGTTTGGCGAGAAAGCTCTTTAGGTATCCTTTGTACATTAGCTCCTAATTCTGTAGCTTGCTTCCATTAAAATCATACCCATTACTCTTTCACGAAGTTTATAGACATTCAACTAATATACAGCATTTTGTCTCAAAAAACCTTGAAATCTTGAATTAATTATCAAACTGCTTGTTATTTGACATGTGTAGAGCAATTTAATCCAACAAATAACATCCAAAGATATTTGCTGTGGAGCACGGAACGAAAATCTTACGTGGTATAGTTACCGCATTCCCTTTACGCATTACATACATACATACATACATACATACATACATGCATGCATGCATGCATACATACATACATACATACATACATACATACATACATACATACATACATACATACATACATACATACATACATACATACATACATACATACATACATACATACATACACACACACACACACATACATACATACATACATACATACATACATACATACATACATACATACATACATACATACATACATACATACATTCATACATACATACATTCATACATACATACGAGGGCCGTTCAGAAAGTAGCCTCCGATCGGTCACAGTGCGGGTAGTGGGGGGAGTAGCGACGCCATCTGTGCATTCACGCACTCAGCAGGTCAGTCGGCATCAAGCCGTGGTCGAGTGAAAGTCGTACCTGCGCTAGTTTAGTGTTTGTGGCCGTTTGAAATGTGTACTGCAATAGAAATCCCCGCCAAATGTGAAGTGCGTGCTGTTATAATGTTTTTTACAGCCAAAGGATATTCTGCAGCAGCTATTCATCGTGAGCTTTGTGCCGTGTACGGACCAAGAGTTATGAGTAAGGAGTGGTCTGTGAATGGGTACGTTTATTTAAAAGTGGACGAGAAAACGTTCATGATGAAGAGAGGAGTGGTAGACCATCATTGGTCACGGACGAACTCGTTCAGACAGTTGATGCAAAAGTTCGTGAAAACCGACGTTTCACAATGTCGGAGTTGTCTACTGATTTTCCACAGATTTCTAAGACTCATTTGTACGAGATAGTGACTGCAAGATTGGGTTACCGTAAGTTCTGTGCACGATGGGTGCCCAAAATTCTTACCGACCACCACAAAACTCAAAGAATGGCCTCTGCATTAGACTTTCTGTCACGTTATGAGGCCGAAGGTGAACCATTGTTAAACAGAATCGTGACCGGGGACGAAACCTGGATTAAGTACGTGAACCCTGAGGCAAAAGAACAATCAAAGATGTGGGCACATTCAAATTCGCCTACCAAACCAATAAAAGCCCGGCAAGATTTTTCTGCCCGAAAATTGATGGCAACGGTGTTTTGGGATGCAAAAGGGGTGTTGTTGGTTGAATTCATGGAACGTGGGACGACCATTAATCAAGATGTGTACTGTGAAACACTAAAACAATTACGACGGCCTATACAGAACAAACGCCGTGGTATGCTGACTTCCGGTATCGTTTTTTTGCGCGATAACGCCCGTCCTCACTCTGCTCGCAGAACAACAGCCCTTCTTGAGTCCTTCAAGTGGGACGTTGTCAACCATCCACCTTACAGCCCAGATCTGGCGCCAAGCGATTATCACCTCTTCATGCATATGAAGAAATGGCTCGGGTCCCAGCGGTTTGATGACGACGAAGAGCTCAAAGATGCGGTCACAGGCTGGCTCCAGGCACAAGCGGGTAATTTTTATGCAGAAGGAATTTCAAAACTTGTGAACAGATACGATAAGTGCCTCAATCGTTATGGAAACTATGTAGAAAAATAGTGCAAAGATGTAATTGTAAGATGTATATATTAAAATATTTTTATTTAACTTGGTGAATTTCTTGCAATCAAGCGGAAGCTACTTTCTGAACGGCCCTCGTACATACATACATACATACATACATACATACATACATACATACATACATACATACATACATACATACATACATACATACATACATACATACATACATACATACATACATACATACATACATACATACATACATACATACATACATACATACATACATACATACATACATACATACATACATACATACATACATACATACATACATACATACATACATACATACATACATACATACATACATACATACATACATACATACATACATACATACATACATACATACATACATACATACATACATACATACATACATACATACATACATACATACATACATACATACATACACACACACACACACACACACACACACACACACACATACACACATACACACATACACACATACATACATACATACATACATACATACATACATACATACAAACATACATACATACATACCCAAGTGCGTGTATACATGACTCTGAAGCCTTCTTCATTCTGGATAAAGTGTGTGCAAACGAAAACGTATTACACAAAATGTTAAAATAACAATTTGGTATATTTATTCAGTTGTTTTTAACCGTTTGCGAGATATTTCTTGTTATTGGTTTCAAAATTACTTATACGTTTCTCAAATGGCAAATTATCTTTCGTTTCATATTTAGCTTTTTTAGATTAATAATTTAAAATCTTATTAAACATTTTTAACTATATTAATTTCAATAGTATACATTCTCAGCAGGTTTTTATTCTAAGGACATAACTTTAGAGATAGTTTCTTTAAAAAAATGAATATATTTATATATCTCTTGACCTTGGAAAGAGAACATAATTTCAAATGCATAGCGACAGCTTTTAAAAGACTTGACTGTGATTTAGTCTAGTGATTTCCCTTATACTTATATGGAGAAAATAATACTATTTTTGGTAATGTATATCTGTATTAGCATCATAGATAAAGCATAACCTTAGGTAAAAATATAGAGAAAGTTATTTGAATGGAAGACGTGTGATTTTTATATCGTTTAACCTGAGAGATTAATTTTCTTTAAAAGTGTAAATATTATAGAGATAATAAAATCATACTAACCATATTTTGTATAAAAAAGGTCACTCTGATCAATTTGAGTATAATTGAATCGCCAGTAATACTAACACTCAAACCTGAGAATACCTAGTACAAATATTATATGGGAAGCATGACAAATGATATAACAAATTTACTCTGCAATACATTACTATAACACTTTAATTGAAATATATGTTGGGCCAAATTATATATAAAACAAGAGCTTGATTTCTGCTCCTCGCTGCTACTGTGAATGACTTAGTCGAACATATTATATTTCTATAGCGGGAAGGAAGACTCCTGTCTCAAACACAGGAAACAGAGGATATTGAATACTAAAAGAAGAGAAAAGAGCATACTTTAACGAAGAGAAATATACACAATTTTAATGAACTACACCGGAATAGATTCAGAAAATGTAGACGTGTCAGTTACAAGCAACTTGAGATAGGTTCATGGCTAAACATAGCGCAGTTATATGGTGATAAGTTGGCGTTAAAGCAAAGTCATACAAAAAGTCCGCTTAGAGTATCTTTAAACTGCTGCAAGAGTATAGAAATACTGATTTTAGAAACTCATACGTGTTCTCGAGATTAACTGCCACAAAAATCTCAAGTCTCGAAAAAATAAAACAATTTACAGTGGGATACTGAACATTGATAACTTTCTTTATATTTTATAGCCCTCTTTAGAGGATTTCTTTATTTTGTCGTGTGGTTTAATGCGTAGCGCCAAAAGCTGATTCTAGAAAGTTAAGAATTGTTTTCTCTCATGCAATTATTTTCATTGTTTTTAAATTCTTTCTGAATATGTATAATCAGGACGCAATTCTGATTGTCCAGTGCAATAACACAATTAGGCATCATTTGTTTGATTCTGATCACTGAAGTTAATACGTATGCTGAGGAATGTCTATAGGACAACATGCAGTAAATGTACATCTTTTCTAAACTTGGAGATATGCACCTTATTTACGGTGAATCGAGAAATAGTGGTTATTACTTACACACCAGAAACTTTGGACAGATGACAATCGTTCTTTCTTCGCTGTCAACCGCTGGTTTAAAACTGACGTTAAGACTTTGATGATTTTATTCTATTTGCACATTAAACATGATTCAACTTTTTGTTAGCCAGGATTATGATTTATTGTAATGATAAGGATATTGAAATTATAAATTGAAACATGGATTAAAAGCTTGGAATACTAAATTGTGGTCTACGTCAGTACTGGGCAGGTGGTAAATGCAAGGGAAGTTTGACGTCTCCACAACCCATCTGTATCAATATGCGTTATGCAAACTACAACAGTGGCTGAACCAACTCTTGCAATCTTTCTCGCTCAAATGAGAGTACACAAAACTCTATTCGTGCGTATTATAAAATGCTGGCACCTTTTTCTCGATACTGAAACTGTGGCGTGTATCACTTCTACTATAGTTCAGTTGTGTAACGGAAATAAACTGAAGATGAATGCATTTAAAAGAAAAAGGCATTGTAAATATTAATAGCCATAGCTCTACTATTTTTGCGGTATAAATGCGTTATATATGTAATGAATGAGTTAGAAATTGTGTATATGCTATGCTAATGTTTTAAAATGGTAATCCTTAATATTAAACAGAAAATACACAAAATAATCTGCTAAATCCTAAATTGTAATTAACAGGGAATCTTTTTGTGTATATTTTATTATGGAAACAGATATAATGCTTGTGTAAGTAATTAAAACATAGTTTAATATATTTGAATTAATAAAATAGCTACACATGTAGAAGAAAGATAAAAGAAATGAATGAAGATTATCATTGTTTAGGCATAGTAACGAAAAAAAAAAAAAAAAGGTTGAGAAATGTTATTGATTTTGTACAAGTCGAAGAGACGTCATTGCAGTAAGACGTTTCGGGTGCTGAAAATAGCGAGCGTTGGTATAAGTTATAATAGCATTAGATGTCGCTATTATTTGCAGTTTATTATTAAAGTGATAATTTTATTAGAGAATTGCTTCGTTGAATAGTAAAATTCATAATACGAAGTAAGTGTTTGAAAAATATATATTGTGCTATTGTAGTTAAAACGTTAAAAATCTCATAAATCCAATTCAATTTACAAACTACAACTCACCTTCAATAGTTTTTATTCCACAATAACAGCTTCGGAACCAATTACCCTGTAAAAGAACTCGTACCAGAAAAATGAATGAAATAAAATACTACTCCATGCCGAGGCAAACCACGCTGTAAACTCAGCTATACAATGAAAAAGGGAGACGTTGCAGTGAGAAACATTATATATATTGTTGCAGCGGAGGGAAGGTTTCCCGCCACAAGTTTCCTAACTGTGCAACTTAAATTTCCTTCCACCCTTTCGCACAGAAAGTTTAGAAGAAGATGTGATGTGTTCCATTCGCATGACTTTCTCTAAGTTTCTACAACAAGCTTATGCTTCTATTTGCTTCATGCTTATCGAGAAAAAATAGCAGAAATATTCTTATTACTTGATTCCTTGTATGTAGAAACGAAAGAAGGGAGTATCATACGTTAAAGCTGGTTGCTATGTGACTGAAGTTCCTTTGTTTGTATGGATAGGAGTTGACAAATTCCCTTATGAGAAAAGTATAAGTTTTTCAAAGCTGAAACCAATACAAGGAATATCTAAAAAAACGATCAACTCCACGAAAAAATGTATAGTACATAAATTATGTGTTTTAACGTGCTCTGCATTTTATGTGGTATTTTTTGTCTATTCCTTACGGTTTAGAATTATGTAAAATTTCGTAAAATTAATCCAGAATAAAGTAGCCGTCAGAGGCTAGTCCCAAAAAAGTCAAGATATACATAATATTTATCAGGTATACATATATATATTTAATATACAATATTTTAATTAAGATCGTTACAGCCATTTTTACGAAAATTTAAATTTTCGAAAAAATGCCATATAAAGAGTAGTTGAGGGTGGGGGATTTTCTTGCAAATCTTCATGTCGTATCCTTGGAAGATACGAAACTTTATAAAGTTTGATATTTATCGATCCTTTCGTGTTTGAGCTATGCTGTCCGCAGACACACGCACACATACAAACACATAGACACACATTCACGGACCTTTTTCCAAAAAAGCTTTTTTGGATTCAGGGGGACCCAAAACATGTATTTCCGGTGAAATCACGGTATCAAATTTTGGGTGGAATACAATACCTTCCCTATAAATATGTACATAGTACGTATAGAGAGAGAGAAAGAAAAAAAATTCTCACATGTATATGTGGAACCAAACTTTGCAACAATACAGCCTGCAAAATCTCTCAATTTAGAGTAGGTATCGGCTGGAAACAGTTGATACCATTGCAAGCCGTATTCCCTGCTGATTTAGAGCAGTGCTGCTTACGCAATTAGGTGTCCCTTCGTGCGTTAAAAGAGTTGCAGAACTCAACGGAACAAAGGTCAATCTGCCAGTTCATCACTGAAGGGTTTTAACTTAAATAGTCTATTGAATTTTGCAATTCTTTTAACGCAGCAAGGTATCTGCACATATAAACTGTAGAGTTGGGCCATGTGATGTATTTTTACTTTCTCTGCACGTTCTATGTATATAGTGTATAGAGAAGGTATTGTAATGCAGCCAAAAATTTGATACCTTGATTTCCCCGGAAATACATGTTTTGGGTCCCCCTGAATAAAAAAAAAACATTTCTGGAAAGAGGACCGCGTGTGTGTGTCTGTGGACAGTATAGTTCAAAAACGAAAAGACCATTAAATATCAAACTTGGTATTTAAGTTTGGTATCTTGCAAGAATGCGACACAAAGGTTTTCAAGAAAATACCCCACCACCAATTACCCTTTACAAGGAATTTTTTTTGAAAATTTTGATTTTCTCAAAAATGGCTCTTAGGATTTGGATTAAAATATCGTATATGAAATACATTTATCTGACAAAACATATAATTATGTTGAATTTTCTGGGGATAGCCTCTGAAGGCTACTTTATTCTGAATGAATTTTACGAAATTTTGCATAACTACTAAACGGTAAGAGATGGACAAAATCTTACCACACAAAAATATAGAGCACATTAAAACACACAAGTTATGTTATATACATTCTTTTTGTGGTGGTCATCGTTTTTTAGATATTCCTTGTTTTTGGTTTCAGCTTTAAAAACATTACACTTTTCTCATACAGGAATTTGTGAACACCTGTCCATACAAACAAAGGAACTTCAGTCACATAGCACCCAGCTTTTGAGTATCTTTTTAACCTATGGTACTTCCTTATTTCGCTTCTACATGAAAGCAAGTAATAAGACTATTTCTGCTATTTTTTTCTTGATAAGCACCAAGTAAATTGAAGAATACGCTTATTAAGAATAATTTTGTTAGAGAAATGTAGAGAAAGCCATGTGAATGGAACACATTAGATTTTTCCATACATAGGTGACTACACACTGTGTGTTGTTATTCATTATGTACTCAGCTAGGTAGGGAGAGTGGAGTAGGTAAGAGATAGGTGGCAATATATGTACTCCGATTTAAGCAAGTTCCTCAGTTCTGTCCTACGCAAAGAAACAAAGAAGGAAAGAAAAAAATATAATGATGGACGAGACTTGAGCTCGAAAATAAAGACTATATCTTATTGGAAAGGTAATGCTAAAATAATAACCACATCGGAGAGGTACTCACTGAAACGCTCATCATTTTCTGACTTTCTCTAGCCCCGAGTGTACAGTGTGCATAGTGGATAGAGAAGGTATTGCATTCCACTCAAAAATTCCATGTCGAGACTTTACCGGAAATATATGTTTTGGTGACATTAAAAAAAGGGATGTATGTGTGTATGTGTGTTTGTGGACAGCATAGCTCAAAAACGAACAGGTGGTTAAATAGAAATCTTGGTATTTAAGTTTGGTATCTTTCAAGGATGCAACATGAAGATTTTCAAGAAAATCCCCCAACCCTAAACTACCCTTTACATGAAAAATTTTTCGAAAATGTTGTTTTTTCTTAAAAATTGTTATAACCATTTTGATTAGAATCCCGTATATTAAGGATATTTACATTCCAAATAAAATATATATCTTGAGTTTTCTGGGAATAGCCTCTGAAGACCTCTTTATTCTGGATGAATTTTTCCGATTTCGTTTCACTGCTAAACCGTAAGAGATAGACAAAAGCGTACTATACAAACATGTAAATCTTTACAAAACACTTAATTTATGTCCTTTACATTTTTATTGTGAAGATAACCATTTCCGAGATATTCCTTGTTGTTGGTTTCAGTTGTAAAATACTTATACTTTTCTCAATCAGCAAGTGTCCGTTTTCTTTTGCTCTACTCCTAGCCAAGCAAAGAAGCGATTTGCAATGACAAACGCATAACGACAGGTTTTAAAACACTTGACTAGCGGTTTAGCCTGGTGTGTATTGCCTTAATTCTCTTGTACTTATAAGGAACTAAATAATAACGTCATTCTGGTAGTGTTTATCTCGATTAGCAGTGTAAAAATAAGAACAATCGTTTGTAAGAAGTTTGTTTGTAGAACAGCTAGAGAAAGTCATGTGAATGTAACATATTCGATTTTTTTGTGCTCTCGATTAATATCATCAGCCAGTGACATACTGGTGTGTTAGTAACTACTATAGACGAAATTTTGACAGCAAATTAGGTTATAGATCTCATATTTCAAATTACTTATTTGGGTCACCTTATTCTTTGAAATTATTTCGACGTAGTTTATTAACACGCTGTATAATCGCGCTGGTATAATACTGCCAAATTATACGGTTAATTCGTTTGCATTTATCAAAAATAATATTATTTTTCCCAAGATAAGTAAGCCCAAGAACATGTTTTTCTCTGAATTCAGTAATTCGAGGGCCGTTTTTTTTTCAACCTCCGATTGGCTGTAAATAAAAGACAAGTTCATACAAACCATTATTTTATTACTAAAAGTTTTGTACTCTTATGGTTACTATTCAACATAAACATCGAAAATATTGAGATATTTATCGCATCTGTGCACAAGCTTTGCACTATCCGCTTCAAAAAATGTTGTCACCAATGATTTCAAATGAGCGTTGACGTTGTTTTGAAGATCTTCGTACTTTACGACGTTTGTGGAGAGCCATTGAAAACAATCGAAGAGGAATGCTGACTTCAGGAATTGTGTTGATCCATGACAACGCTCGTCCGCACAGTGCTGGCACAAATCATCGGCGCCTTGAATAATTTCAATAGGACATTTTCGATCATCCGCCGAACAGTCCTGACCTGACACCCAGCGACTTTCACCTTTTCCCTGAACTGAAGACGTGGCAATGAGGGCAGCACTTTCAAACCAACGAAGATCTTCAAAACAACGTCAATGTTCATTTGAAATCATTGGCCGCAACATTTTTTGTAGTGGATATTGCAAAGCTTGTGCACAGGTACGATAAATATCTCAACCTTTTCGGTGATTATGTTGAAAAGTAACCATATCTGTACAAAACTTTTGGTAATAAAATAATTGTTTTCTATGAACTTGTCTTTTATTTATAGCTTATCGGAGGTTGAAAAAAAAAACGACCCTGGTATAATGCAATACAATGGTGATATTAATCTAGACGCAGTTATATGGAGGTTATACGTGTGCTTTTGGCTGGCACAAATACCATTTTTGTGGTAACCTGCGTGATTGTTTGCATATAAACCATAATCCCTCCCTCAGCTTTATTAACTTTCAGTTTTTCATTCCCCCTCCTTTGCGCACATCCATTGCATACTCTTTTATAGCCCCACATAGTTATACCAGTTGGTCAAGCTCTACCTCCATGTTTCCCTCCGGTTTTCACCCTGGAATGCGCCCTCCTTTTAACCCTTCGTCATGGTGGTGAAACGTTCGAAAGCAGCTCACTTCAGGGCATTGCACACACACATACACACACAGTGACGTGATTGTGGTCTGAGAAAAACTTTTCCAGTATGATTTAAACTCAACCCAACCGGTTTAGAACTTTTTCCCCCGCTCGTGAGCCTTCAAATAACGCTGTGCGTGCGTGTGCGTGCTGCATACACACATTCCCTCTTTTCAACCCTTTCCCAACCCTTAACAGCATTTCAATGCCATACACACCATTACTTGAAACCACACAAGCACACATGTACACACAGCATGCACTTCTGCGAAACGAGATTCCCCCCCCCCCTTCCAAACTTGCCCATAGTCTCGCAGAAAAAAGAGGGAATGAATGAACAAAGTTCTTCCTCGACGAGAGTCTATTATATAAATCCTTTCCCCACCCTCTAAATATATCTACATGCAACATAAACTGTTTAATTTTGCTCTTTATTACGCATTTTCCGCACTCTCTGCTCTGAATAAAAAGAGAATGAGAAATGTATACTCCGCTTGCTTCCTTTACTTTCATTTTTTCCAGTATGCTAGCATTGCACTTAGACTTGAGGCTCTTTAGTTTTCATTAGCTTTAGAACAGTTCTTTTAAATAGTGTTTATTAATATAACACTTCTGAAGTGGACTGAATTAACAAAAAAAATCTTATGTGTTACACTCACATGACAAGCTACTCTACAAATAAACTTCTTACAAAATATAATTCTTCTTTCAACAGCATGCAATCGAGATAAACATTAGCAGAATTGTATTACTTAGTTCCTTATAAGTAGACGCAACTAAGGGAATGCACTAGACTAAAATGATAGTCAAATGTTTTAAAACCTGTCATTATGTGGTTGTTATTGCAAATCGCTTCTTTGTTTAGCCAGGAGTAGAACAAAAGAAAAACAGACACTTCCGTCTGAGAAAAGTATAGGTATTTCACAATTGAAACTAATAATAAGGAATACCTCTAAAACAGTAAGTTCTACGAAAAAAATGTATATGACATAACTTGTGTATTTCAACAAGATCTACAGTTTTTTATAGCAAGTTTTTGTCTATCTCTTACGATTTACTAGTTATATCAAATTAAGTAAATTTAATCCAGAATAAACAGATCTTTAGAAGCTATCCCCGGAAAACTCAAGATATACACTTTATTTGTGATAGGTATGACTTTAATATGTGGTATTTTAACCAAAATCGTATTTTCGTTTTTGAGCTATGCTGTCCAAAGATACCCACAAACACACACACACACACACACACGCACGGACCTGTTTCCGAAAATGCTTTTTTTTTTTGGATTCAGGGGGTCCTAAAACATGTATTTCCTGTGAAATCTCGACATCGAATTTTTAAGTGGAACACAATACTTCTCTATCTCTATGTACATTGTACATGCGGGCTAGAGAAAGTAAAAATTAATGTTTATACTGTAAAATTAACGGCAACTTTGGATTTTGCTAAAATTATCGTTCAAAACAAATGCTTCACTTTTATGAACTGATACCTCTTTTAATGAACTGCATAAGTTTATTACTGGACTAATAATTCTGTCTCTCCCGGTACGAACGTTGAACTGATCTCTGTCGGTCGGCTACAACGAGAAATAAAGTAATGAATAGGAGCATTTTTGTAGCATAAGGTTTTCACAGAAATTTTGGTAGGTACCAGGTGACCCGTTTTTAACGTGAGCAGATATCTCTTCGTTAGAAAATTTGCAGAACTCAAAGAGGCTATTTCATGTTAAAACCCGCCAGTGGAGGACTGGCACCATCGACTTCAGTTTTACTTCTGTCAATGACCTTGATTCGCCTCACTGTCTCCGCTGATAAGCAAGATGGTAAAGCGAAGATCATTTGCCAGTTTTCCACTAGCGGGTTCTTAACTAACATGGCCGCGCTCGCTAAAGTTCTTCGCGTTGGTGCTTCGTGGCACAGGGGAGAGTGAGTTCAAGTCCCACCTTGGGCATGGGTGTTAATATGTTTGTAAAATGTATATATGTATGTGTATTGGAATAAAACAGGAAAACGGTAATGAAACAGAAAACAAGGTAAATGTAAGGAAAATGGAGTTCCAACCAGGCAATAAAAAAAACCTGATGTGCTCCATTCACATGACTTTCTCTATACCACTGCAACAAATTGTTCTATTTACTTCATTTAATGGAGCAAAAATTAGCAGAGATAGTCTTATTACTTGCTTCCTTGTTAGTAGAGGCAAAATAAGGGAGTACCATAGGTTAAAGTGATAGTCAAAAGCTGATTGCTCTGCGACTAAAGTTCCTTTGTTTGTATGGACACGAGTTCACAAAGTCCTGTATGAGAAAAGTGTAAGTTTTTATAGCTGAAACCAAAAATAAGGAATATCTCAAAATCAATCAGCTCCACGAAAAAAAAGTATTTAACATAAATTGTGTGTTTTAAGGTGCCCTACATTTGTTGTGTGGTAAGTTTTTGTCCATTTCTTACGGTTTAGCAGTTATTCAAAATTCTGTAAAATTGGCCCAGAATAGTCTTCAGAGGCTATTCCCAGAAAATTCAAAATACACATTTTATTTGTGAGGTAAACATCTTTAATATACAATATTTTAATCAAAATTGTTAGAGCCATTTTTAGAAAATCAAAATGTTCGAAAAAATTTCCATGTAAAGGGTAGTTGGGGATGGGGGGATTTTTCTCAAAATCTTCGTCTCGCATCCCTGGAAGATACTAAACTTAAATAGCAAGTTTGGTATTTTACCGACTTTTCGTTTTTGAGTTATCGTGTTCACAGTCACACGGACACACGCACGGATCTTTTTCTGAAATTACTTTTTTTGGATACAGGGGAGCTTAGAACATATGTTTCCGGTGAAATCTCGGTATCGAATTTTTGGTGGAGTGCAATACCTTCTCTACACACTATGTACATAGCACGTATAGAAAAAGTAAACAACTGAAACAGCTCCTTTGAGTTCTGTAACGCTTTTAACGCATTAAAGGATATCTGAACACGTAAAATACCGGGCAGATGGACCACCTGGTATGGACTATGAATGAAGTGCTTGAAATTATGCTCAAATGTACTGGGGTCCATAAACTTACCTTACCCGACATTCATCTTTCATGATAATCCAAAATCCCGAAAAGAAAATCTTATCCGGGGAAATCACGTTACCAAGGATCAAACTCGGGTCCTCTTGAATGTGAGGCAGACACGCTACTACACTCTCTCTTTTTATTTTCTCTACCATATAAGACATTCATATATGCAATGTACATAATAGATGGAGTAGGTGTTGTATTCCACGTAAAAACTCGATACCGAAATGTCATCTAAAATGCACGTTTAGAGGCCCCTGAATCCAAAAAGCTATTTTTGGAAAAGGTCCATGTGTGTTTATGTGTGTGAACAGCACAACTCAAACATGAAAAGTCTAGTTGGTTCTTAAGTTCAGCATTTTCTAAGATTGCGACACAAGGATTTTCAAAAACATTCTCCCACCGCCAACTATTTTGATTAAAATTCCATATATTTCAAATGTTTTATGCTAAATGCAATATACGAGGGCCATCGAGAAGATATTGGACGATTTGGTATTACTAAATAATAATAATAAGAAAGATGTCAACACAAAACTTTATTTACTTAGTTACAGTACCTTGCCCTATTTGTCAACGTAATCTCCTTCATTCTGTCAATACATTTATTGCCACTAGTAGCAGTTTTTCAATGCCGATATTATAGTTTTCTACCGTCAAAGTGTTTTTAATGCACAAAATGTACGGTCAACGAGTTTTATAGGCAAGTAACGTAAGTGCGTGGTGACATTACAATTAACGAGTCTTCATTAAGGAAACAGCACGTAATTTACGAGTGATCAAGGAAGAATCAGTGTAGACGATGCCCCTTTTTAACCCACATCACTTTTTCAACATCCATGAACCGAAACTAAAGTTATGTAATTGCTACATTTTAGCTTGTAGGAGCACATTCTTTCAACTTGATCAGGAATGATATAAATATATTCTTTAATTAACTGAACATTTTGAATTGTAACTGGCAATCTAGAACACTCAATGTGAGCAAATCTTCAATAAATGATTTAGAACGTACAGTTTCTTCTCCACTATAATTCCAGAAAATTTATAAAATTGAAAATTTCAATATTGCATATATTGTGAACACAATATGGCTCTAAATAAATTATTTTATTTAACATGCCAATAGTGGAACTAGAGTTTCGAGAATAATAAAAAACCTACAAAATAAATGGCAGCTACACTCGAAAACGTCCCCACACTCATTAAAAATACATTTAAAATACAAAAAAAAGTTTGGAAAATTATCCAGCAATAATTCCAAAGGGGAAAATAAGCACCTTGTACGTGAAATCTTCATATACATCACTAACCACTGCACACCTGGATAATGTGGTCTGCTTCATATTCAACAGGTCATAAGTTCAAATCTCCCTTAGGTTGAGTTATCCGGATAAGTTTTTTCCGGGGTTTTCCCTTAGCTTGAGAAGACAAATGTTGAGTAACTCTAAGCTCCATGGATCTCGGGATCATTTGAGCATCATTTCACCAATTTCATTCATCGTCCGATATGACCAACTATGTTAAAGGACGTTAAGCTTAAAGAAACAACAACAAAAAACACTTCACTACCACGTGTTGTACGTATTATCATCCATCAGAACAAACATTAAGCCTACGGTGGCCATGTTCTAAGATTCGTGATCAATTTCACATTTAGAATTTTACAAATATTTTCCCGCACATTCATGCAACTGGATATTATTTTATAAGGCTGCCTGTTTGGTAACAATTTAGTTTTAAATAGTCCAAAAGTCAATAAAAATAATATTTCAGAAATATATTAGAATTAAACCAAGCCCAAACGACATGGAAAATTCTCACCCAAATGGAACACTTTCACATTACAGTCCTAATAATTCCTGGAGAAACTTGGAAGCTGGCTCCTACATTATTTGCAAGAATTCACAAGCAGATGTTCTTAAGAGAAATAGCTTCCTTTGTGAGTATAATTCCATTGCTCAACTCGACTTCCTTGGATAACAGAAAAGCTGGAAAAATGAACCGGTCTACAACCTGCCGCTTCACGAATCTGCGAAGCGTTC
Organism: Hymenopus coronatus; assembly: GCA_030762935.1. NCBI lineage: Eukaryota > Metazoa > Arthropoda > Insecta > Mantodea > Hymenopodidae > Hymenopus > Hymenopus coronatus. Next base: position 127,159,657 of record CM060881.1, on the reverse strand, counting down.
ACCGTTGCGAAGTAGGATCGCAAAGGTTCTACAGCTATTTAAGATTTATAGTAACCTGATTGCACGCACAAATTCTTCTCCAGTGGAACTCAAATACTCTGGCAGACATGTCGACCATCTGCTGCGTCATCACTGCAAGCAAACTTCCCTCAATAAAATTACATTTCGGGCTGTCTACCGGCTTCTCTCTCACACTATTCCAACAAGCAAACAAGACTCTTGAGCGCAGAACACCTGGCACCAAGCCAACAACCAGTCACCACGCATTCTAGTGATGACTCTGAACACCACGAGGCGCCTACGCAGTAGAGTCCCCTGGCGACAGGTACAGAACTAGATGATTGACACAAGGTTGACAGAAATGTTATTTAATTCGTGCCTTCACGGCACAACGATAAAGACCGGAGTGAAAGTTTGTCAATCTCTATGGAGAAGTTGAAAGCAAAGCAAATGTTGATAAAAGAACCTTTGGACACTGTACATGACTTTTCGGGTGGAAAAGATTTCCCACCTCAAAGGGGCAGTGGCATCTTGGTTGAGATATTTAAGTGTGGAAATATATAACATCTACATTGAATAACTGGTGACCTTGATAGCAATGCCAAGTACAGTAGCAAGCAATCGTCGTTGCTCTGCATAAGAAATTACTAAATTTATTTCGACTTCTGTACGTTTGATTTTGAGTTTTTAATTTGTCTGGAAATTTTCCGGTAAATATTTAAAAAGTAGCGTTCATCAACTATGCGCGCGCGCGCGCACACACACACACACACACGCGCGCGTCTTTAAGCGCCATGGCTATGTAGCTTTTGCCTAAAAGAAACAAGAGCCCATTTATTTCGTCGAAACTAACTCTGAATTCATTTGCCTATATTTGCTAAGATATAAGCGAGAAGGCAAAAACAAACCAGCTAATATAAAAGGTGTCCTGAATTTTTCAACTTAAAACGGGAAACCAAGACTGGGCAACATAAGCCTTTCTGCTTATGCAACCATCAGAACGTATGGATGCACCGTGTAACCGCCCAGGCGCGGTCAAATTCATTTTGAAGCAATATTTATGACTGGCTAGAATGGATGGCCTTGCTTGATTTATTGACGTTCCAAACGATTAGTTAATTCTCAGCAGAGCAAACCTTGTTTACAAAATATAGCAAACCCATACCAAGGCAACGAATTTTTTTATGAATTCGTTATGACAATAGCACTTAATTTGTAATTCGTACCCATTTGTATGTGGTATTTCTACTCCAGTTATCTCTTATCGATATAAACTGAGCAATAAGAACGCCTGGTTTATTAATTATGAGATGCTTATTTATGTTTAAGATTAAAACGACTTGATAATTTCCACCATAATAGTTTCACGGATCAGAGCTAATTGTTATTTTTCATAACTGTAGTTTACTTATTTTATGCGTTTGTTTATATTAAACATATCTTTGGCATGGACTACCTACTAATTTGTATCTATTTTCCGTACATAGAAACAATGAGTTACGTTTGGCACCAAAATACGCGTGGCAGTCAGTTTGACTATCCATTTCTCCGGAAGCCGTATAGAGCTTCTTTCTTGAGTGGCTTATCATGTAAAGAGAGGGTCCACCCAGTATACAGGGGGCAAAGTCAAGTGGATGTGGTGACAAACATGAACCGAATATAGAAGGCGTTTTACATGACATTAGTATAAAACCCGTCGAGCCTGTAATCACTTCAGGCTATTCCAAAGAAACGTTGTGCTTGCTGACACCATTTACTTCTGGAATTTTCAACTATAGCGCAACAATTTTATTTTTACTTTCTCTACACCTACTATGTACACAGTGCATAGAGGAAGTATTGTATCCCATCCAAAAATTCGATACTGAGTTTTCAACTGAAATACATGTTTTAGGACCCCCAGAAGCCAAAAAAAAAGCATTTTCAGAAAAAGGTCCCTCGGTATTTAAGATTGGTGTCTTCCAAGGATGCAACACGAAGATTTTCCAGAAAATCCTCACCTCAACCTACCCTTTACAGGTGAAAGAAATTGATCATTTTATTTTCTCAAAAATGGCTCTAACGTTTTTGATTAAAATTTATTACATTTATGATATTTACAAACCAAATAAAATGTATATCTTGAATTTTATGGGAATAGCCTCTCAAGACCTGTTTATTCTGAATGATTTTTTTTAACTGATAAACCGTAAGAGACATAAACTTACTACACAACAATGTAGATCACGATAAAACACACGATGTATGTCATATACACTTTTTTCGTCGATATGGCCGTTTTGTTACAGATTTCAGTTTTAAAATACTTAAACTTTCCTCATACGGGAACTTGTCAACGCTTGGCCACGCAAAGAAACGGACTTCAGTCACATTACAACATTTTAAAACTTTGGACTGTCGGTTTAGCCTAGAGTATTCTACGAGGGCCGTTCAGAAAGTAACCTCCGATCGGTCACAGTGCGGGTAGTGGGGGGAGTAGCGACGCCATCTGTGCATTCACGCACTCAGCAGGTCAGACGGCATCAAGCCGTGGTCGAGTGAAAGTCGTACCTGCGCTAGTTTAGTGTTTGTGGCCGTTTGAAATGTGTACTGCAATAGACAAAACACAAAACTCAAAGAATGGCCTCTGCATTAGACTTTCTGTCACGTTATGAGGCCGAAGGTGAACCATTGTTAAACAGAATCGTGACCGGGGACGAAACCTGGATTAAGTACGTGAACCCTGAGGCAAAAGAACAATCAAAGATGTGGGCACATTCAAATTCGCCAACCAAACCAATAATAGCCAGGCAAGATTTTTCTGCCCGAAAATTGATGGCAACGGTGTTTTGGGATGCAAAAGAGGTGTTGTTGGTTGAATTCATGGAACGTGGGACGACCATTAATCAAGACGTGTACTGTGAAACACTAAAACAATTACGACGGGCTATACAGAACAAACGCCGTGGTATGCTGACTTCCGGTATCGTTTTTTTTGCACGATAACGCCCATCCTCACTCTGCACGCAGAACAACAGCCCTTCTTGAGTCCTTCAAGTGGGACGTTGTCAACCATCCACCTTACAGCCCAGATCTGGCGCCAAGCGATTATCACCTCTTCATGCATATGAAGAAATGGCTCGGGTCCCAGCGGTTTGATGACGACGAAGAGCTCAAAGATGCGGTCACAGGCTGGCTCCAGGCACAAGCGGGTGATTTTTATGCAGAAGGAATTTCAAAGCTTGTGAACAGATACGATAAGTGCCTCAATCGTTATGGAAACTATGTAGAAAAATAGTGCAAAGATGTAGTTGTAAGATGTATATATTAAAATATTTTTATTTAACTTGGTGAATTTCTTGCAATCAACCGCAGGCTACTTTCTGAACGGCCCTCGTACTTTTAAAGGAAGTGGATAATAAAAGTGATTTTGCTAATGTTTTAGCATTATTACAAATAAATTCGACGAATTAATTGGTGAGCTAATTGGGATTTTTTTTTTAGTATTACTCACTGTAATAGGTATTATTATTATTATTATTATTATTATTATTTTTATTATTACGTCTGAGGGTCGTGGCCGCGAGGGAGATAATGCATTACAGGTATTATAATATTTGTAAATGACACACTGCTTTCACTGGTAAGAATATTCTTCAATGTCACTAGATACAATAATTATTAACACTGTATGATTGCACAGATAAATTAAGATTGCATTCTACAGCACGCGTTCCCGCTAAATATATAGCACGCTACCATTGTGCCGAGCAATGATGATCACATGAAGACTGACCAATAAGGAATGACAAAGCTTGAGCGTCTATTCAGCTCTTATATAGGCTCAAAGCTTATTCTACAAGTTCGTCCTTATTAAACATTCTTTAAGGAAGTATATAATACAGACTTCCTTTTATTTATAAATAAACTACTTTTGGTATACATAATATTTATTTTATAAACTATTTGCGCTTGGTGACTATCTAAATATGGGTATCCAACGCTTGGGAATACAGTATACTAAGAAGAACAACTTCCTTTTTCATGCAGGTAGCAATGGAACTATGATTGTTGATTTTTTAAATGATTAGCTCTGATCATAAATGAAATTATACTTAAAACAGATATTAAATTCAATATTATGATATTCACAGAACTCTTACAAGCTAATTACTTTCAGTAATGATTTCTTTATTTACCACATATTCAATAAATCAATATGGCATCAATTTTCGTACATTAACAAAAATAAATACTTGTTATCAAAACGCTTCGCTTCCATGTATTAGCGTCTCAGCATTAAATAGATAATAGAGGACTGTTAACAATAATTTGTACAGAGCTGTAGAGAAAGTCATGTGATTTTTAGTATAAAACAAAGAAAGAACTAGGGTTTATTTAATGTTGCTGCTGCAGCTCGAGCCACATTGAGCTGTTTTTGCTTCAGCTCTGGGAAAGTAGAGCAATATTATGTCAGGGTGTACCCGCATTATGCTCCCCAGCTTTGTAGCTATAGCGAAAGCACATTTACCTTGTGGCAAAAATCCTGTAGAGAACGTTAGTGCATGATTGTGCATTTCTACGTCATGCACTATATATCACGAAGGAAAATCCCTTTAAGAAGGGAATGTTTTCTTATAACGTGCATGCACTCTATTGTCATGTGAAATTGCAATGACGTCAGTTGTCGACTACCGTTCTACCTCTATGCTGCTTTTCAAGCTATACCACATGTTAAATTAAATGGAACAGATACATACTGAGGGGAATGTCTGAGGGGAATAATGAGAATTTAATTTGTGAAGATAGGCTTGCATTACTCATATTTGCATTCTGAGCGTCTTATGTTCTTTGTTGAAATATTCAAACGAGTAAACAGTCTTATAAATTCATTTTACACAAACTTTTTGGTTATGAGCAAATATTTTAAATAAGACAAAATTTGTAATAGAATAAAAATAAAAGAATCATTTTATGTTTATTTATACATTTTTTTCTGTTAAAGGACATTGGGAGTAAAATGTTGGCCATAATAGGTAAAAGAATAAAAAAGTTATTTTTTATTGGAAATAGTTTTTGTAAGGTTTGAGTACCTATAGAAAATCAAAATTTTACTGTTCTTCCCTAGCTTCGGGCTCTACAACAATTTAAAGATCGTACAAGATTCTATTTCATTATTTCTCAAAAATACATTTTTAATTTTCCAAATGTTCCATGCATCTCAGTTTTTGTTTAAATACAAATAAAGTTTCTCAGAATGTGAATAAATATCTATTATTATTATATTATTAATAATAATAAAAATAACAATTCCATTGCATGACATTGTACCTTGACCTACCGCACGGACACTGCGTCCCCCATCTCGGTCCATAACAGACGTCATGGTTGGGGTGCAGTATTGGAGGATTAATGCGTTCCTCTTGACCTGGAGCTTCTCCATTAAGTAACTTCTCAATTAGCCCCCCCCCTCTCATGAGGCTGAGTGCACCCCGGACCAATCTCCCAGCGGGGGAAAATTCCTCACGCCGGGAATCGAACCCAGGTCTCACGCTTGGCAAGCAGCTGCGCTACCACCGCGCTAAGGAGATGACCCTATTGTATATTACAGAGGACAAGTTTCCCAGAATATGGATTGTATTTCAATTGTATATTACAGATAAAGTTATCCTAACACCTATAGTATTTTTACTTTCTCTCTATACGTACTATGTACATAGTGTATAGAGAAGGTATTGCATTGTATCCCAAAATTCGATACCGAGATTTCACCGGAAATACATTTTTTGAGACCACCTGAATCCAAAAAAAGCATTTTTAGAAAAATGCCCGTGTGTGTGTGTGTCTGTCTGTGTATATGTGGGCAGCATACCTAAAAAATGAAAAGACCGTTAAATACCAAACTTATAGTCTTTATGTTCTTTTAATAGTATTTAACGCCAACTTTTACTACAGACGGCACCGCAGGCGTCACTGATGATAAATGGAATGAAGTTGGAACACCGGTACAACGCGATGGCGGGGGAAACCGGAGAATCAGGCGAAAACCCGTCCCTGGGGGTCTTAGTCCTCCACAAATCCCACATGCGGTCGCCTGAGATCGAGGCCAGGGCTGATATTTAATCGAGCGTTTAAGTTGCAGAACTCAACGGGCTATTTCAAGTTGAACTGTCCAGAGCTACCTGATTTTACCGCTCTTTGTTTATCAAGGAAGATAGTGAGACGCGCTCATTAAGGGGGGAGGGAATAATATACCTTAATTGTTCAGATTATTATACTTGCTCTAGTAGGGAGAATAGTTATTTGTAAAATTAATGCAATTTCGACTTCAAAGATTAAGAAACATTTCTTTTCAAAATTAATAAATTTAAAGACAATCAATTTATTAATAGTAAATCAAAATGAAGTTTCTCCCGACAGCAGCTCACACTGGCTTTAATTTGTAATAACCCCGTTGAGTTCTGCAATCCTTGTAAGACATGAAGAGATATGTGCACACGTCAAATCCGGAACAGTGAAGCCAACTGGGAGACTGGGAGCATGGCGAATAATAAACATTACTGTGGAAATCTTATGAGATGTCACCCATTCGCGAGGAGTGGGAATTGTATGCGTATTTTATGGTAAAATGTGGTAAACGTCATTGAAAGGGAGCGTAAGACAAACATTGTATTAATAATGATATTCAGTTATTTAATTTTGGTTATTATGGAATGTATTTAATTGGGACAGTAATAGGATAAAATCATCTAACTTTAGATTTAACGTTTAATTTTTGTTACTGCCAACGTAGAGGTGTAGTAAGAAAGCCATGTAAAAATATGTAGGCATGCCGACTGTGTGTTGGTGTTGGGTACATGCTTTTGTGTTATTTTATGTAATATTTAGGTTATTGATAATGTGGAGTTTATTTAACTTTCGTGACTCTTCTTTGTTTAATATAATTGACTACCTATAATAATGCATTATAATATATATACATATATGGCCGCGCCGTGGCCGAGTGGTTAGACCACTCGCCTCTCACCTAGACGGTCCGGGTTCAATCCCAAGCGACCGCATGTGAGATTAGTGGTGGGCAAAGCGGCGCAGGGGCCGGTTTTCTCCGGGTTCTCCGGTTTCGCCCGTCATCTCATTCCACCGGGGCTCCATCTTCATGTATCATCGGTGTCTTCGCCTGCGGTGCCAGAGCGGTAAAAGCGGGCGTTAAACACTGCCTATATATATAATAGGTTATTTTGAGACTTGCTTATCTGTACTTAACACGTTTGAATACGTACAATATTCCAGCAGTGCATTTTTTATTTTCGTAATAATTATCGTCTTTTTATAAGGGTCTGTAGCTACAATTTTGTTTAAATGCTAAAAGAGACTATTCCATGTCCTTATTTTTACGTTAAAAGATACTTCGAAGCTTTAGCTTAAATTACTGTTAGCTCTCAGAGCCCTTTAACCTTCAATATTTGAAGATACAAATGCCTAAATACCCCAAATACCCTATTCACTTCTCATTCGTTATTACATGTTATAACGTATTTATTATCTGAAAATATAGTGTAACAAAATATCTTTATTTAAATAACCATACTACTTATTGTCTTTATTCCATGCTGCAGCTTCGACGTTCGTATATAGTTGTAACTTGACTCTTAGAATTTTCAATCGCAACTGACATCGGTCGCCATGGCTGCGCTTGCTAAAGCGTTTCTCTTTGGTGCTTCGTGGCGCAGGGGATTCTGGGTTCGTGTCCCACCTTGAGCATGGGTGTTTGTGTGTTCGTGAATGTGTATGTATATTTGACAGAAAACGGTAAACAAAGGACATTTAGGGGAGAAGGAAACAAAACAAAGAGGATAAGATAAAAAAAAAGGATAACAGTTCTGACTAGTTACCCTACTTTTATAGTCTACGATTACACAGCAAGAAATTTTGGGATGTGAAATTCATTATTATACTGTGCCTGACACACGGATGTGACAATGCTAAGCATGGTATTGATTTGATGTGCCCGCTTGCGTATATATTAAGTTTACGCACACCTGCGACAATACACATATGGAACAATTTGCATTTGGGCTCGTTGTCACAATTAGTATATTTTAAACTACAAAGTGAAATTATTTTCAGCAGTAATTTTAATAACGTATTTCTATACTACACCATTCACAGCTGAAAACGAAGAAAATACCATGCCTTAGAAGATGTGTTTTTGTTATAAAGCTTTTAGCCCGCTTATATTCTAAGCTGATGTTTATTACTTCAGTAAATGATTGAATTATTTATTACTAATGTTAAGTCAATCTTCACTGCAGGTCTGTCTATACACCCGTCTATTTTTTGTGGAGCCCATTTATCCCTTGCAAGATTTCACAGACCTAATGAATTAATTTTGTTGGCGTGACTAATATATAGGGGAAATTTTAATACGATTTAGCACTCCATTTTCATCGGCAACAGTTAAATTATGTAAAATGTTCATAATCGTCCACAAATAAAACTATTGATCCAACAAAAAGAAATGCATCAATTTACGTTAAAAATCTGATGTGTTCCATCCGCATGATTTTCTCTAGTTGTTCCACTAGTAAACTTTTCTTACAAAAGATTATTGGTCTTTTAACTACCTTCTAGTAAACGAGATAAACATTAGCAGAATTGGTAGTTTTATTTGGTTTTGTATAGTTAGAAGGGAAATAAGGCAATACACTAGACTAAAGCCACAGACAAATCTTATAAAAGGCGGTCGCTATATGAAACAATTGAAATTCGGTTCTCTTTGCTTGCAGGGAGTAAAATGAGAGACGAAAAGAGAGATGAGTTGCCGTTTGAGAAAAGTTTAAATTGTTTAAAAACGGGATATCTTGGGAAAAATCTGATGAGTTCCATTCACATGACTTTCTCTACATCTGTGCAACAAATTACTGTTAAAAGCTTATTCTTCTATCCACTTCATGCTAATCGAGATTAACATTAACAGAAATGCCTTCTTGTAAGTAGAAGGGAAGTGTTGGATTACACTAGGCTAAAACGATAGTCAAAATCTTATAAAAGCTGGTTGCTATGTGAATAAAATCCATTTCTTTGCATTGCCAGGAGTTGACAAATTCCCGTGTGTGAAGGGTTCTAAGTATTTTAAAATTGAAACCAAAAACAAAGAGGATTATCTCATAAATGTCCAACTCTACAAAAAAATTGTGTATGATATAAATTGTGTATTTCAACGAGATTTATATATTTTATGTAGTAACTTTTGTCTATCTCTTACGGTTTACTACTTATGCAAAATCCAGCAAAATTCAAGTAGAATAAAGAGGACTTCAGAGCTATTCCCAGAAAATTCAAGATACACATATCCGTCTTGTAAATACCTTCAATGTACGGTAGTTTTAATCAAAATCGTAATAGACATTTCTGAGTAGATCGAAATGTTTCTAAAAATTCTGCATGTAAAGGGTAGTTTGGAGTGGGGAGATTTTACTCAAAATCTTCTTGTTGCAAACCTTGAAGATACTAAACTTATATAACAAATTGGTTATTTTACCGGATTTTCGGTTTTGATTTATCGTGTTCGCAGTCACACGAATTCAGACACACACACACACACACACACACACACACACACACACACACACACACACTCACTCACATCTCTTTCTAAAAACGTGTTGTTGTTTTTTTTTTGTTACGTCTATTTCCGGTGAAATCTCTAAATAATAATTGAAAATTGTTTGTAAAAACAGCTGAATGCCACAATAGTCAATTTGTTGGCATATTTGAGGTTGCCTTGAATCTACAGCAACACCTAACCACGATCGTTGATGAGGATCGTTGATTTTCGTCCCTATCGCTATTCCCTGCATGAAAGGTGGATGTCATTTCTCCAGTAGTTCACTATGTGGTCGACAAGGATCGTCATATTGTCTTTATTTCTGCCAAGGAGAAATATTACCTACATATATCACTAAAACCTCGATATAAGCTGGCCGCTGTGCTGGAATATCCATTGTCCTCACTTATAAATAGCCTGCATTTATCACCTTCAGACGGTAGCTTGCCCCTTTCCTGAATCTCTGTTGTGAATCAAAGTAAACACATGACATCAAAGGCAAATGATACACTAGTTCATTCGAAGAGGAATTTAATATGCATTATGTATCTTAACCCCTTTCATATTTGCAGGCATCCTATCAGTATGAAGAGCATAATTTCAATACATAAAAGTGTGTGCAGATATGTAATAAATTTAATGTAATCCATATTTCTTACATATGTTTATATCGTTGATCCCATTTCAACCAAACGTGGCACAGATAACTTTTGGCACAAGGAAAAAATTAATATTTAGCTTAGAATTCCAAGTTTCCTGTTTAAAACAGTGTTGTAAGTTTATGGGTAATATAAGGGTTTACAAGACCGTCTCCAATTCGCTCATTAACAATTCTAACAATTTAATACTACAACTCATTCAAAGGCTAATAAACACTCCTAAAAACTAATATCATGCTCTATAATTTTTTCATTTTTTCTTCCATATTATGTGCTACATTATTATTATTATTATTATTATTATTATTATTATTATTATTGTTTAAAATCTTATGCGTTCCATTCACATGGCTTTCTCTACATCTCTGCAACAAATTAGTTTTAAAAAGCTCATGCTTCTATCCTACTGCATGCTAATCGACAAAAAATTAGCAGAAATAGTCTTATTACCTGCTTCCTTGCAAGTAGAAGGGAAATAAGGGAGTAGTATAGGTTAAAGCGATTTGTTTGCTATGTGACTAAAATTTCTTTGTTTGTATGGACAGGAGTTAACAAATTCCTGTATGAGAAAAGTTAAATTTTTCAAACTTGAAAACAAAAACAAGGAATATCTCAAAAACGATCAACTCCACGAAAAAAAAGGTATAAAATAGTCTTCAGAGGCTATTCCCAGAAGATTCAAAATATACTTTTTGTTTGTGAGGTAAATATCTTTAATATACGATAGTTTAATCAAAATCGTTAGAGCCATTTTTTAGAAAATCAAAATTTTCGAGAAAAATTCCATGTAAAGCGTAGTTGGGGATGGGGGAATTTTTTTCAAAATCTTCATGTGGCATCCCTGGAAGATACTAAACTTAAATAACAAGTTTAAATACTGACTTTTCGTTTTTGAGTTATCGTGTTCACAGACACACGGACACACGGACACACGGACACACGGACACACAGACACACTGATACACTGACACACGGACACGGACCTTTTTCTGAAAATATTTTTTCTGGATACAGGTTACCCTAAAACATACATTTCCGGTGAAATCTCGATACCGAATTAATTGGTGGAGTGCAATACCTTCTCTAAACACTATGTACATAGTACGTACAGAGAAAGTAAAAAAAAACAAAAACTGATGAATCCCAAGACCCTAACTGAAACTTGCTATTCATAGCACGGAAAAAAGAATGCCGTGTCGAACTAATGACGAAATATTTTCACTTTTATGTCAACACAAATCTCCACAGTTTTGCGCATTTGTTTTACTGCTGCTCCAAATCCAATCTTTAACGTTTAAATATTATTATAACGTTTTACTTTCTCTAGCACGTATGTACTATGTGAGAATATATTGTATTGCATCTAAAATCTGATACTTAGATTACACCATAAATATATGTTTTGAAGACCATTGCGTCCAAATTACGCATTTTTAGAAAAGTGTTGGTATTTAGATTTAGTATCTTCCAAAGATGCAGCAGGAAGGTTTCCAAGAAAACTCCCCAACGACACATTATACTTTAAATAGAATATTTTTCGAATTTAAAAAAACATTTAACAATTTTCATTAAAATGCTATACACTAACATATTTACACGTTTACCAAAATGCATACTCTAAATTTTTTGTAAACATTCTGAAATGATTTGCGTAACTGATACATCACAAGAGATACACAAAAAATGTAAATCTTTTTAAAGTACGCAACTTATGCATATATATGCTTTTAGAGTCAAACTATTATATGTTTCATTTTTAAAATACTTAAACTTTTCTCAAACAAGAGGGATACATTCGTTTCATCTCTCTTTTGTTTTACTTCCTGGTCACGGAAAGAGAACCGAATTTAATAACAATCGTACAGTGAGAGCTTTCGAAAAATTTGACTATCATTTTAGCCTGGTGCATTCCCGTATTTAAAGATAGAGATAGTCAGACGAATGGAAAAAATTCTGATGTCTTCCATTCACATGACTTTTTCTACAGCTCTGCAATAAAGTATTGCTAAAAAGCTTATGCTTCTATTTACTTCATGAAAATCAACAAAAAAATAGCAGAAATAGTCTTATTACTTGCTTTCTTGTAAGTAGAAGCGAAATAAGGGAATACTATATGTTCAAGTGATAGTCATAAGCTGGTTGCTATGTGACTGAAGTTCCTTTGTTTATATGGACGCGAGTTGACAAATTCCTGAGAAAAGTATAAGTTTTACCAAGCTGAAACCAAAATCAATGAATACCTAAAAAACGATCAACTCCACGAAAAAAATGTATATAACATTAGTTTTGTGTGTTTTAAAGTGCTATACATTTTTTGTGTGGTAAGACTTTGTCCATCTCTTACAGTTTAGCAGTTATGCAAAATTCCGTAAAATGCATCCAGAATAAAGTAGGCTTCATGAGACTATTCCCAGAAAATTCAAGATAAACATTTTATTTGCCAGATAAATATCTTCAATATACCATATTTTAAACATTATCGTTAGAGCCATTTTAAAGAAAATCAAAATTTTCGAAAAAAGTTCCATGTAAAAGGTAGTTGGGGGTGGGGAATTTTCTTAAAATTATTCGTGTCGCATCCTTGGAAGATGCCAAACTTAATTACCAAGTTTGACACTTAACGGTGTTTTCATTTTTGAGCTATGCTATCCAGACACACACACAGACATACGGACCTTTTTCTGAAAATGTTTTTTTTGGATTTAGGGGGGCCCAAAACTTGTATTTTCGGTGAAATCTCGGTATCAAATTTTAGGGTGGAATGCAATATCTTCTCTATACACTATACACGTAGTACGTGTAGAGAAAGTAAAAAATCAGATTTTTTAATTTAATATTTACGTTCTTAATCAGCATATTAAGGGCTTTATTCTCGAATTTTGACTTTTCGGAAGGTTCCATTCAGATGAATCCTTAAAGCTCATGGTGTAAACACATAGAGGCCAATGTCTCATAAATCAAATACCAAAAAGCACGTCTTTGTTTGAATCTACTTGATATTGTCCTTTTATCGCTAAGGTATTTGCAGTTTCAATGCAAGAAGTGATGTTTTGCCCTCTTTGAGCACCCATCCTTTCTGTGTCAAGAATTACGTAGCACCATCAGTTTCAGAACGTTCCTCTTCTCTCTGGAAGGGGGGGGGGGTCATCAATCACCGCTGACGGTGATTGTCTCAAGTTCTACCTTCCCAAAATTGATGTCACTTGCCTCATTGCAAGTATTCTTGCCCTTAATGATCCAAAAGTGAGTCACGCCAGAAACAGCAGATATATAGAGCTTGTAATAGATAAAACTGAGTTTACTATTTCCATAACAAGTTTTTTTTTTAATAAAGTCAAAAGAAAATATGATGCCAAATAGTGATATAATTCTTTTTTTTTCTTTTTTTTTTCTTTTTTTAGCTTTACATCCTTTAACCTGGTTGGTCATATCGGACGATGAATGAAATTGGTGAAATGATGCTCAAATGATCTCGGGGTCCATGGAGCTTAAAGTTACTTGACATTCGTCTTCTTAGGATAAGGGAAAACTCCGAAAAAATCTTATCCGGGCAACTCGCCCAAGGCGAGATAAGAACTAACGACTTTTTGAATATGAGGCAGACACGCTACCACCACACTACCCAGGCGGGCTGATATAACTTTATCTACCTAAGTTTAGTATATACACAGGATGTTTCAAAACGACACCAAACGATGATGTGGACCTTGTTGGTCATACCGTATGTGATACGTGAATATAATTTTCAGCTTTAAATTCGGCACATACAAAAACTGCCATAAAATCACCATGGATTAGGTAGTCCTACATAACTAAATGGCAAGTGCCTGGTCCACTCCAAGAGAGATGAGGATTGGTAGCGAAGGTCCCAATCGCGTGGTGTAGGTATGGTTTAATAGCCACGCCGGCGCGGCCCAGGTCACCTTAGTAATGGAAAACGTAGCATGTAGGTTTTGTTATATGTTTCGTATAACACGTTCTGAGGTTGTTTACGTGGCGTGTGACAAACGTTGTTTCTTCACTGCCTAAGCCCAAATGTGTGCGATTTTTAAACACACATAAAACTCTAAATATATATAGGCAACGTTTTCCATATAAAACTGTTACCACTTTATAGTATCCGATATATGTTTGCCCAAATTAATCAAAATAATCCATATTATAACAATAACTTTCTAATCCATCTAACGTAAATCGCAAATAATAGTAAAGAGTAGTTGCAAGCAATAGAGAAAAGAAGATGAATCCAAACTATCAAACAGATGACTGTTTATACTTGGGGAAAATGTAATCTCACTTAATATTTCGAAAACACCTGAAGATTGTGACAACATTAAGGCCACAAGCCATAAGATAGGTTTTTATTTTGTAGTTTTATTTATAACTTGAAATTTATTTGGGCTAAATAAGAGCTTAAAACATACATTTAACTGTTAATTTGTGTGTGAGTAAGTATTGCTGAATGACTTTAGTTGTGTTACTAATATATTTGGAAGCCGTTGTGTTTATTCTAATGCAAAAAGGTCTAAGTAAAGAAGTTTTTAATGTGTTGGCTAGCGACTAATGATAGAAAGAGGCGTATGTGCATTTCTAAAACTCACAAACGTTACACGGCTTGGAGTGAGCTGATGGCAACACAATTTTTTCAGTTTATAAATTCTTAAAAGAAAAATCTGATATGTTCCATTCGTATGACTTACTCTACATCTATGTAACAAATTATTGTTAGTAATATAATGTTTCTACCTATATTTACTTCATGCTAATCGAGAAAACATTAATAGAAAGTCTTATTACATGCCTCCTTGTGAGTAGAAGCGAAATAAGGGAGTACCATAGGTTAAAGTAATAAGTAAAAATCTGGTTGCTATGTGACTGAAGTTCCTTTGTTTGTATGGACACGAGTTGACAAATTCTTGAATGAGAGTTTTTTAAAGCTGAAATCAATAACAAGGAATATCTCAAAAACGATCAATTCCACGAAAAAAATGTGTATAAAATAAATTGTGTGTTTTATAGTGCTCTACATTTTTTGTGTGCTAAGTTTTTGTCTAACTCTTACCGTTTAGCAGTTATGCAAAATTCCGTAAAATTCATCCAGAATAAAGTAGTCTTCAGAGGCTACTCCCAGAAAATTCAAGATATACATTTTATTTGTCAGGTAAATATCTTTAATATACGATGTTTTAATGAAAATCTTTAGAGCCATTTTGGGGAAAATAAACATTTTGTAAAGGGTAGTTTGGGGTGGGGGATTTTCTTTAAAATCTTCCTGTCGCATACTTGGAAGATACTGAACTTAAAATCCCTAATTTGGTATTTAACGGACTTTTGGTTTTTGAACTATGCGTTTAAAACCTAGACATACACACACGCGCACATACACACACGGACTTTTTTCCAAAAATGCTTTTTTGGATTCATGGGGATAAAAAAAAATGTATTTTCGATGAAATCTGGGTATCGAATTTTTTGGTACATTACAATACCTTTCCTATACACTATGTACGTTAGAGAATGTAAAAAAGAACAAGAAAGAATGGAAAAAATCGGATTCCATTAATATGACTTTCTCTACAGTGCTGTAACAAATTATTGTTAAAGAGCTTATTCTTCTATATACTTCCTGCTAAACGAGACAGACATTAGCAGAAATTATCTTTATTACTTGCTTCCTTTAACTAAGGAGGAAAATAAGGGAAAACACTAGGCTAAAGCGATAGTCAAATCTTTTAAAAGCTGGTTGCCATGTGGTTGAAATCCGTTTCCTTGCATTGCCAGGAGATTACAAATTCCGAATGAGAAAAGTTTTAATTATTTTATAACTGAAACCAATGACAAAGATTATGTCGGAAATGGTCAACTACAAGAAAAATGTATGACATAAATCGTGTGTTTTAGCGAAATCTACATATTTTATACAGCAAGAGATTGCTGGCGCCGTGGCTGATGGACAAAACGGCGTCTGGGCTGGTTTTATCCGGGTCCTCCGGTTTCCCCCGCTGCTCCTATAATCCATTTTGCTTACATTTCATATCATCGACTTTTTTACGCTCATGCCTGGCTACGATCCGACCACTAGTTGCAGGTTCTTTATTACGTGGTTCGTGCCGTTGGCACCCCGACAGGCGACTGACTAGGGGTCAGTAAATCCTTGTAAATCCTACGGAGGTGTCAGTCCTACACTGAAGAGTAGCCCGATTGGGACGACAATTTTGCGTATCACTTGTGGTTTTTCAGTTTATAAAATTCCGCGAAATTAATCCAGAATAAAGAGGTCTTCAGAGGCCATTTCTGGAAAATTTTGGATATATTTTTATTTATTATGTAAGTTCCTTTAGTATGTAGTATTTTAATAAAACCAGTAAAGCTGTTTTAAGAAAATCAAAATTTTCGAGTTTTTTCCATTTAAATGGTAGTTTGGGGTGGGGTGATTTTCCTCAAAAATGTCGTGTCATATCCTTGAGAAATATTAACGTAAATATCAAATTAGTATTTTACCAACTTTTCGTTATTGTATTATTGTGAGCACACACATACGGACATTTTTCTAGGAATGCATACATAGTGTATAGAGAAGGTATTGCACTCCACCAAAAAATTCGATAACGAGATTTCACCGGAAATATATGTTTTAAGGTCCCCTGTATCCCAAAAAAGTATTTTCAGAAAAAGGTGCGTGTGTGTCCGTGTGTCTGTGTGTCAGTGTGTCCGTGTGTCCGTGTGTCTGTGAACACGATAACTCAAAAACGAAAAATGTGTAAAATACCAAACTTTGTATTTAAGTTTATTATTTTCCAGGGCTGCGACACGAAGATTTTCTGACGAATCCCCCCACCCCAAACTACCCTTTACATGAAACTATTTCCGAACATTTTTATTTTCTAAAAAATAGCTCTAACGATTTTGATTAAAATGTCGTATATTAAAGATATTTACCTGACAAATAAAATGTATATTTTGAATTTTCTGGGAATAGCCTCTGAAGACTACTTTATTCTGAGTGAATTTTACGGAATTTTGTATAAGTGTTAAACCGTAAGAGAGAGAGAGAGAGAGAGAGAGAGAGACAAAAACTTACCCCACAAAAATGTAGAGCACATTAAAACACACAATTTATGTTGTATACATTTTTTTCGTGGAGTTGATTGTTTTTTAGATATTCCTTGTTTTTTGGTTTAAGCTATAAAAACTTATATTTTTCTCATGCAGGACTTTGTGAACTCGTGTCCATACAAACAAAGGAACTTCAGTAACATAGCAACCAGCTTTTGACTATCACTTTAACCTATGATACTCCCTTATTTCGCTCCTACTTACAAGGAAGCAAGAAATAAGACTATTTCTGCTAATTTTTTCTCGATTAGCAGGAAGTAAGTAGAAGCATAAGCTTTTTAAAAATAACTTATTGCAGAGATATAGAGAAAGTCATGTGAATGGAACACATCAGATTTTTTTCTGGATACAGGGAACTTTAAAAAGTTAATTTCCGATGAAATATCGATATTGAAGTTTGGGGTAGAGTGCAATACCTTTTCACTTGCGTACGATGTAGTATTAGAGAAGCTAAAAATGCTTCCGTTTTGGATTCGGGAGAGCCTAAAACGTATATTTACGGTGAAATCTTAGTATCGAATTTTTGCGTGGAGCCCAATAGCTTCTCTGCCTATATGGAAAAAGTGATAAAAGGAAATTGAATAAAATGAATAAATGTGACGTGAAAACGTATTTATGTTAAATGCAGTATATCACCATGGTGATATCTAGCCTTGATATTTTTTGGTTGTGATACTAAATTAAGCAACTGCACTGATTTAGTAAAATATGACAAATTCAAGAAAAGAATAATATATTTTGACTTCCTCCCTGATTGAGTGGAGAGAGTTGACTTCTCACCCGGAGGTCCCGGGCTCGATTTTTGGCTGGGACGGGACATTTTTCTTTAACAAGAATTATTTCCTATCCCTCACAGAGTGTGGAAGTATGAATTTGAGAGTGAATATGTGTTTTTTTTTTCATAGTGTTTAACGAGCGCTTTTGCTACAAATGACACCGCAGGTGATAACACTGATGAAACATGGAATGAAATTGGAGCACCAGTGGAATGCGATAGCGGAGAAAACCCGCACTTACGCCGCTTTGTCCACCACAAATCCCACATGCAGTCGCTTGGGCCGTCTAGGTGAGAGGCGAGTGGTCTAATGTGTATGTGCGTGTGTGTGTGTGTTTGAGGAAAATATAAAAATAAATAAAAAAAACGATTAAAAAACAACGTAAAGAGCCTACAGACAACGAGTTGTTTCTAGTGCAAAGTCCCCTTTATGACCTAGATATTAAAGAGGGCTAAGAAACAATTAAAAACAAAATATATTTTAAGAGAAGGTGATAAAAACTTTAAAGCCTATTACATCATGCGTTCCTAAAGACTACTGCGTTGTATTTACCTTCATTTAAGTTCACTTTACTTTAGAAGTTACATTTTATATTTTTGTTATGTTGTTCTAAGTTAGAAGTTACATTTTAGATTCCAGCTATATTTTCTTACTTTCGGGGGATGTTTGTGTTCACGTTATTTTAAACTTAACTTATTTGTTAAAATGCATAATTTTGGGATGCCATGCTATCCTGTATGTTTAATTGCTCAAGGGCTTGCTAGTATTTGCTTTGGTTTATTTATTTATGTGCTCTATTTATTTTTGTTATTTGTGTTGCTTTTCTCTTTTCACGAGAGGTGTTTGTTAAATAATTGTTTATACATTGGGAGAGGCTATACAATATTTGCTAATTATATTTGCATATTTCAGCCTGTGTTTGTTATAAAATGATGGAGGGATGATTATCAACCTTTATGTTTGGAATAGGTATATGTAAACAACAAGTGAAGCCAAAAAAGTGATAAGAGGTTAAAGAAACAAAATCTGATGTGTTACACTTAGTGACCTTTTCCTGCAAGCAAACGTCTTTCAAAAGAGTATTATTCTTTGTTTTTCATGCTCATAGAGGTCACCGTTAGCAGAATGGTCTTATTATTTAGTCCTTTATAAGTAGAAGGGAACTAAAGGAGTCCACCGTGCTGTGGCGATAACCAAATGTACCTATTAAAGCTGTCGCTATGCGATTGAAATTCGCGTCTTTGCTTGGCCAGAAGTAAAACATAAGAAATACGGACGACATCCTGTCAGAGTAACGTACTTCAAAAGTGAATGCAATAAGAAGTAGTATTTTGGAAATGGCTACCTTCACAATAAAAATATAAAGGATATAAATAACGTTATAATGAAATATACAGTTTTTGTGTAGTAAGTTTTTGTCTATGTTTACCTGTTTTGCAAAATTCAGCAAAACTCATCTCGAATAACAGATCTTCAGAAGCTACAGCCAGAAAATTCAAGATATACATTTTATTTTAATGTAAATATGTTTAATATACGATATTTTCATTATAATCGTTAGAGGTATCTTTTGAAAGAACCCAATGTTCAAAAAATGTTCAATACACTTTTTATTTGTGATGTAAATGTGTATAATATATGATATTTTAATTATAATTGTTAGTCATTTTTTTGAAAAACACATTTTTGAAAAAAAAAACTATGTAAAGGGTAGTATGGGGTGTGGAAATTTTTGTGAAAATCTTCTTGTCGCATCCTTAGGAGATATTAAACATAAACACTAAATTTTG
Source organism: Hymenopus coronatus (assembly GCA_030762935.1). Lineage (NCBI taxonomy): Eukaryota > Metazoa > Arthropoda > Insecta > Mantodea > Hymenopodidae > Hymenopus > Hymenopus coronatus. The sequence goes on along the minus strand of CM060881.1, from coordinate 127,139,730 downwards.
TGTTTAACGGTCTTTTTTTGAGTTATGCTCTCCACACAGGCATACATATGTTTTTTTTCTAAAAATGCCCTCTTTGAATTCGGGGGTCCTCAAAACATATGTGGCCGCGCCGTGGTCGGGTTCGATCCCAAGCGACCGCATGTGAGATTTGTGGTGGACAAAGCGGCGCAGGGGCGAGTTTTCTCCGGGTTCACCGGTTTCCCCCGCCATCAAATTGCATGGGTCTCTATATTCCTGTATCATCAATGTCATCGCCTGTGAGCAGTAAAAGCGGGCGTTAAACGCTACGAATAAAAAAATCAAAACATGTTTCCTGTGAAATCTGGGTATCGAATTTTTTGGTGGAATATAATACCTTCTCTTTATTACATGTACGTAATTTATACGTATAGAGAAAGTAATAAAACACAAAGGAAGTCATAAATCGACAGGAACGTGTATAATGGTCGTCATGTATCAAACTGATGAATCAATTTAGTTAAAAGCCCGAACTACCTAAATAACCTTTGAAGTCTCTGGTTCAGGCACATGAAATGCTTGTGTGCGTGCGTGCGTGCACATATATGTGTGTGCGGGTGTAGCTTATGAGATAGTTCTTTACTGAAATATAAAATTATAGCATTTTTTTTATTTGTCCACCACGTAATAAGTACGTATATATTAGATAGAGAGGGTATTATATTCTTTTCAAAAATACGATGTCAAATATTCACGGTAATATTTTCTCTATACGCACTATGTATATAGTTATAGAGAAGGTATTGCATTCCACCAAAAAATTCGATACCGAGATTTCACCGGAAATATATGTTTGCGTCCCCCTAAAATCATAAAAGTAGTTTTACAAAAAGGTCCGTGTGTCTGTGTGTATGTGGACAGCATAGCTCAAAAACGAAAAAACCGTTGAATACCAAATTTGATATTAAAGTTTTGTTTCTGCTAAGGATGCATCACGAAGATTTTCAAGAAAATCCCCCCACCCCGAACAACCCTTTACGTGGAACTTTTTTCGAAAATTTTGATTTTCTCAAAAATGACTCCAAAGATTTTGATTAAAATGTTGTATAATAAAGATATTTACCTCACAAATAACATGTATATCTTGAATTTTCTGGTGATAGCCTCTGAAGACTACTTTATTCTGGATGAATTTTACGAAACTTTGCATAACTGCTAAACCGCATGAGATACACAAACACTTATCACACAAATGTAGAGCACATTAAAATACACAATATTTATTATATACTTTTTTTTCGTGGAGTTGATTTTTTTTTTTAGATATTCCTTGTTTTGGGTTTCAGCTTTAAAAACTTATACTTTTCTCATACAGAAATTTATCAACTCGTATCCATACGAAGAAAAGAACTTCAGTGACATAGTAACCAGCTTTTGACTAACACTTTAACCTATTGTATTCGCTTATTTCGCTTCTATTTATAAGGAAGTAAGCAATAAGACTGCTCTGCTAATTTTTGCTGATTAGCATGAAGAAAATGGAAGCATTAGCTTTTTAACAATAATGTAGAGAAACTCACGTGAATGGAGCATATCAGATTTTTTGTGGTCTTCTGAATAAAAATAGCATTTTAAGGAATTCCGTATTCCATTCTGATATGCTCCATTCACATGAATGTCTCTACATCGCTGTAACAAATTACTATTAAAAAGCATATTCTATCTAATGTATGATAATAGAGATAAACAATAGCAGAAATTGTCTTAATTACCTGCTTACTTGTAAGTATAAAGAAAATAAGGGAATACCTAGGCTAAAACATAGTCAAATTTTGTAATAGCTAGTTGATATGTGGTTGAAATCCGTCTCTATACTGGTGCAGGAGTTTACAACCTTTTGGGTGAGAAAAGCTAAGTATTTTAAATCTGAAACAAATAACAAAGAATATCTCAGAAATGGTCAATTCAACGAAAAAAAACTTATATGATATAAATTGTGCGTTTTAACCTGATCTGCATTTTTAGTGTTTAATTTTTATCTATCTCGTACGGTTTATCAGTTACACAAAATTCAGCAAAATTCATTCAGAATAAAGAGACTATTCCCAGAAAAGTTAAGATATACATTTTATTTGCCATGTAAATATCTTTAATATACGGCATGTTAATCAAAATTGTTAAAGTCATTTTTGAAAAGAAGTCAATGTTTTGAATTTTTTCCATGAAAAGTGTAATTTGGATGGGGGGGGGGGGTAAGATACAAAATTCAAATACCAAGTTTGGTGTTTTCCAACTTTTCGTTTTTGACTTATCGTGTTCACAGACACATGGACACACAGACACACACGGACATTTTTCTGGATGCAGGGGACCCTAAAACGTGTAATTCCGGTAAAATCTCGGTATCGATTTTTTGCTGAAATGCAATACCTTCTCTATACACTGTGTACATAGTACGTGTAGAGAAAGTAACGAGAAAGCGATTTTCACAAGTATACAAATTGTGCATATTTTTACTTTCTCTATACCTATTATGTAGAAGTGTATTTTTGTACCCAAAAATTCGATACCGAGATTTCACCGGAAATAAATGTTTTGAGAGCCCCAGAATCCATAAAAAGCATTTTTAGAAACGTCTCCGTGTGTGTGTGTGTCTGTCTGTGTGTATGTGTGTGTGTGCTGTGGGCAGCATAGCTCAAAAACGAAAAGACCGTTAAAAACCAAACTTGCTATTTAAGTTTGGCAACTTCCATGGATTCGACACGATGATTTTCAATAAAATCTCCCCACCCAAAGCTACCCTCTACATGGAATTTTTTTCGAAAATTTTGATTTTCTAAAAAGTGGCTGTAACGATTTTGATTATAATTCCGTTAGTTACTGACATTTAGATATTAAATAAAACGTATATCTTGAATTTTCTGGGAATAGCCTCTGAAGACCTCTTTGTTCTAGATGAATTTTGCCGAATTTTGCTTAACTGCTAAACGGTAAGAGATAGACAAAATCTTACTATAAAGAAAATGTAGAGGATGTTAAAACACATAATTTATGCTATACACATTTTTTTCGTGGAGTTGATCGTTTTTTAGTTATTCATTGTTTTTGATTTCACCTTTCAAAAACTTATATTTACTCATACAGGAACTTGTCAACTCATGCCCATGAAAATAAAGGAACTTCAATCACATAGCTATCACTTTAACCTATGGTACTCCCTTATTTCGTTTCTACTTAAAAGGAAGCAAGTAATAATACTATTTCTGACATTTTTTCTTTCGATTAGCATGAAGTAAATATAAGCATAAGCTTTTTAGCAATAATTTGTCGTAGAGATATACAGAAAGTCATGTGAATGGAACACATCAGATTTTTAAAAATATATTCACGTGATTCATACGATGTAACTAGAAAAATACGTTTTTTAATGAGTAGTTTTTGTAGAATAAGTAGAGAAATACTGTGAGTGTAAAACTTCAGATTTGTTTTGAAGCTAGTGTTTAATCACATGCAATTTTAGCAATATTGTAAGGGCTAGTCCTATAAGGGATACGTTTTTAAAAAAACATGGAAGTGAGCAGGTCGCGTAAACTTCTTGATTTTCACTGACCCTGTTAACAGAGGGTAATATTGTTCTGGAATGAGACCAGGTCGCGCTCATATCGATTTGCTCCCATACATACATGCCTCATTAATCATTCATCCCTGGCGGGGGCTGCCTGGAGGTCGGTTCCACTGAGACACACATCAAAATAAACTTTTGTCAATCTCCTGCGAAAGTTATCAAGAGGTTTCAGACCTACCAGCAAAATACTGGACATAAATTCTTGGGGAATGTTACGTAATATTTAGATATATAGTATCTTATCTAACATTAAAAGGAAATCAGACTTTTCTGCGCTATCCAGTTTTAAAAAAATATAACTTAATGGTTTGTCAGTATTGGCGTGCAAATCAACTTTGCTGCATATACAACCACGATGAGTAAAACGTATAATCTAGATTGCCCGAGTACTCCCAAATGTGTTCGACAGGTCATGTTCAAAGCTATATTTTTCTTTCTATGTACCATGTACATAGTACATAGAGAAGGTGTTGCACTCCACCCAAAAGTTCAATACCGAGATTTCACCGGAAATATATGTTTCAGGATCCCCTTTATCTAAAAAAACATTTCTGGAAAAAGGTCCGTGTGTGTATGTGGGTGTGTGTGTGTGTGTCCGTGTGTCTGTGAACACGATAACTCAAAAACGAAAAGTCAGTAAAATACCAAACTTGGTTTTTAGGTTTAGTATCCTCCAGGGATGCGACACGAAGATTTTGAAAAAAAAATCCTCCCACCCCCAAGTATCCTTTACATGGAACTTTTTTCGAAAATTTTGATTTTCTCAAAAATGGTTCTTTTCGATTTTGATTAAAATATCGTATATTAAACCTATTTAATATTTACCTAAAAAATAAAATTTATATCTTGAATTTTTTGAGAAAAGCCTCTAAGGACTACTTTATTGTGGATAGATTTTACGGAATTTTGAATAACTGCTAAACCGTAAGAGATGGACAAAAACTTACCACATAAAAACGTATAGAAAATAAAACACACGATTTATATTATATACATTTTTTTCGTCGTTTTTAAGACATTCCTTGTTTTTGGTTTCTGGTATGAAAAACTTATACTTTTCTCATACAGGAATTTGTCAACTCCTGTCCATACAAACAACGGAATATTAAGAATAATTTGTTGCAGACATGTAAAGGAAGTTATGTGAATGGTACACATGAGATTTTTTGACTGAATGATGCTTTGCTTGCAAACATTACGATTACTTCAGAGCGGAGTACACCCTCGTCTGATTAGCTCATTCATATGACTTTCTCTACATTTCTGTTAGAAAGCTTATTCTTACACCTGCTTCATGCCAATCGAGATATACATTAGAAGAAATGGTTTTATAACTTGTTATAAGAGAAATAAGCGAATACACTCGAGTAAGCGATAATCAACTCTTTTAAAAGCTGGTTACTATGACTTTTTTATCTTTATATGGCCAGGAGTTAAAAACTCCCGTATGATAAAAGTCTTAAGCATTTTATAACTGAAACCTATAACACAGATTATCTCGGAAATGATCAGCTCCAAGAAAACATGTATATGGAATAAATTGTGTGTTTTAACGAGATTTTTATTCCAAGTCAAAAATATTCGTCTATTTCTTTACGGTTTGCCAGTTATGCATGAGTCATCCAAGATGAAGAGGTCTTCAGAGATAATTTGCAGAAAATTCAAGATATACATTTTATATGTCATGTAATTATCTTTAATGTACGGTATTTTAATCAAAATCGTTGACTGCTTTTGAGAAATTTAAAATGTTCGATTTTTTTTCCATTTATCGTGTTCAAAGACAGACGGATACACACACGGACCTTTTTCTAAAAACGTATTTTTATATACCCGATAGATACCCTAAAAGGTGTGTTTCAGGTGAAATCTTGGTATAGAAATTTTAGGTTAGGTGCAGCATCTTCCTTCTCTATCTACATACTATGTACTGAGCAGAGAAAATAAAAAGTAGACTTCTGGAATCAGAGGTTGTACCACTGGGCCCAAATGTTCAAAGGTATTCTTTGTGGAAACGGGCAAGTAAAAGAGAAAAACCCCAAGCCAGGAGCTGTGCCTAGGTAATGTCAGGAATAAGGTGAAAGATTTCAACCCAACTTCATCCATTTTATTTTAAAATGTGCACCACAATTAAATAGAATACATAAATATTAATAAAGAGTTATGCTCGCCACAAATAGGAAAAAAACAAAGATATTGGGCCACTTCAAACCGGTCTGAATAATTTATAATAACATGGGCGCGAGAAGGTTAGGAAATTTAGCCAATTTAAAGCCAGAAATATTACAAGGTTAAATATAGTTAATTTTGACAAACCGAAAGCTCGCTCCCAACAATTTCTCACAGTGTAAGTGGCGTCAAAGAAAATGCGCCCTGCTGGCGATATGTAGACGACCCCAATAAAATATGAGCGAGCCCCCAACTGACTGATGGTATCCCCAGGCAGCGCAGCTGTCGCTAATTGAAACCTCTCGCGCATCGGTAGGTGAAGAGCAAACGTACTTTTTCAGTAGGCTTAAAAGGCTTTAAAAGTGAGGTGGTTTAAGGGTATTAGGGTTTAATAAATAACACGGTTCACTTCTATGCTGCATAACTGTACCAAACACCAGAAAAAATGATTCCGAAATCACTTTCCATCGGTAACAATAAATTGAAACATTTGTGCTCCTAATTCATTCCCATTTATTCTCTTGGGTTTCCTCGGTCCCTAAGCGAATGATAATTTATTTTAGGTTCCTTATACATAAACTAGAATTATTGATTAAGTCGTCAGCTGCTCCGAGACGTAACAAAATAGTGTCATCGAAATATCACAGGCTATACTCAGTGCATTTTGCGAAAAATTGTTTCCATGAGAATACAGGAAAGATAAACCCTAACACAGTTCCTTCAGTATTTAGTTTCCCTTCTTATGACAAAGGTAACGAGAACGCTAATTTCATTCTTTTAACTATTTTGTATATGTTTTATTAGCATTAGAAGTGAGTCTTAAATTTAGATTCAACATTATAATTTGTTCTAAATAAAAAAAAATCTCAAATCTTAATTTCGGACTGAGACACAACCCCACAGGGTGCAAAAAGGAATTTTGCAAAAGTAAGAACATGAAGAACATTAAGTAATGATCGATTCTAATGTTAGATTTGTTCATAAACTATTTCAGGAAGCACAGACCATATTAGAAAATATTTACTTAACGCCTTAAATGTAGCTTACTGATGAGGAATACAGGTATATAATTTCAAGTTTACTTTATTTTTATCCTGTACATACCATTTCTGAAAACTCAATATCGCATGGTTTCTTTTCTGATAAATCATTTAATTTTTGTTTGTTTTTATTTATATAGATACCACCTTAGGTAATATCGTCGTATTACCACTTGGACCTTCTATAACGACTGCTTATATTTGAGATGTACATTAAAACTGTACTTCTCGATTAGCTTAACACATATTCAGTATCGCATTCATATTTCTAGGCTCTTGAGGGTGGGGAATAAGAATAGCTTCATCAGCCTAGAATCGAACCCAATATTTTTCATTTTTAATTCAACATGTTGACCACTTTACTTCATAGATACTCTTAACACAGCCTCTTTATAATTCTTATTGACGACTTTGCGCATTAAAGTAAAAAAGGGAAATTATACATAGAATCACTAAGAAGAAACTGAGAAAAGGGAATTAATGTCGAACTATGCTCTCTGTGGTGCTTATATCCTGTTCGTAAAACATTTTAAATGCAGATATGCGATATTCAAGCTCAATGCTAATATTTACTTCAGTTTTGTTCAATTGTAGGATGAAATTCCGTCTAGTTAATGAAGTGATTTTATTCAACCTCCAAAAGGACATTCAAGGTCTTATCACTGTGCATAGATGCTGACGATCATAAAGAACGTGTTGACGCTTTTATTTCATATTCAGGTATTCCTATGATGTAATTATAGCTGTTTTAAATTTCACTGTTTCCCCATTACAACCAATGTATTGCGCGCGATCTAGGGATTCTCTTGGCCTCCACCATACTTCTTCATATTACGACACATAATCTGGTCTGCGCAGCTAGGGTTGGATAACGTAAGCGTTTGCAGTGGAGTAATGATAAAACAGGCAGTGACGTAACATTCAGCGTGTAACGGAGGCGTAACAGGGTATAAAAGGATGAAAAATGGTTCAATTAATCACTAGTGTCTTTCCTTTTTGAAGATGATTCACGTCGTACTGTGTATGCATTGTGAGGCAGGAATAAAAAAATAAAGGATGGCGTTTTCCTGTTTGAGAAAATTATAAGTATTTTAAAATTAAAGCTAAAAAACAAATATCTTGTAAATTGTTAAGATTAAAAGAATATTTAACATAATTGTATATTTTAAGAGAATCTACATGTGCTGAGTAGTAAGTTTTAGTCTATCTCTTACCAGATGTGCAAAAGTCATTCAGAATGTAGAGTGCTTCAGAGATTTTTGCCAGAAAATTCACGATATACCCTATAATTCTGATTTAAATATCTTTATTAGACCATGACATTTTAATCAAAACTGCTACAGCCATTTTTGAGAAAATAAGAAATTGCTTAAATTTTTTCCCTGGAAAAGGAATTTGGGTGGGGGTGAAAATCTTCTTGTAGCTGCCGTGAACTAAAATATCACGATTGATATTTAGGCGACTGTTCATTTTTGAGTTCACAGATACACGGACACACACACACACACACATACAGATGGGTTTTCCTTTGCTTGTTTGTTTTTTGTTGTTAAATGTAGGAGGCCCTAAAACTTAGTATGAACTTTTAGGTGGAATACAGTACCTTCTGTACCTATGTACGTATATACGAAGAAGAGAAATTAATAAAGAAATTCCGTATAAGAGACACATCAATTACTGGCGACGTAACAGTCACACATTGCGGTAATGATAATGAATAGGTTCCTTTTGCGATAGTAGAACTTTAGTTTCGTTTCGTTTCGTTTCGTAGTCGGCTTATCCTCCCGCTAGTTAGGACTGACAAGTGCAGGCCTAGGGGTCAGACTCCTGACGGGAAGCCAATGGCACGAAACTACAGAATGCCAATACCACACTTTTGCATGGACATGAGGAAGTAGATGTTATGAAATACAAACGCAACGGATGATTGGAATGGTAATAATGGCGCCATTGGGGAAATTAGTGGTGGGGGAAACCGGAGGACCCGGAGAAAACCCGTCCAGACGCCACTTTGTACATCTCAAATCCCACATGCGGGCGCTTGGGATCGAACCCCGACCGAGGTGAGTGGTATATCCAGCTTTAGTTGCTGACACAATTTAAAAAATCTTATGTATTCCATTCACATGACTTTCTTTACATCGCTGCAATCAATTATTGTTAAAAAGCTTATTCTTCTATTTACTTAATGGCAATCGAGAAAAAAATAGCAAGAATGTCTTATTACTTGCTTCCTTGTAAGTAGAAGGGAAATAAAGGAGTACCATAAGTTAAAATTAATAGTCAAATATTTCAAAAGCCGGTTACTATGTGATTAAGTACCTTTGTTTGTATGGACAGGAGTTGACAAATTACTGTATGACAAAATTATGTTTTTTTTAAAGCTGAAACCAATAAAAGGAATATCTAAAAAGCGATCCATTCCACGTAAATATATATATATGTAACATACATTTTGTGTTTTAACGAGCTCAAGATTTTCTGTAAAGTAAGTTTTTGTCTATTTCTTACGGTTTACCAGTTTTGTAAAATTCAACAAAATTCATCCAGAATAAACATGTCTTCAGAGGTTATCCTCCAGAAAATTTAAGATACAAATTTTATTTGTCATGTATATCTTAAACATGAGATATTTTATCAAAATCGTTACAGCCATTTTTGAGGAAATCAACATTTTGGACATTTTTTCCATGTAAAGAGTTGTTGGGGTTGGGGGGGATTTTCTTGGATATCTTCGTGTCGCATCCTTGGAGGATACAAAACTTAAATACCAAGTTGTTTTTGAGCTAAGCTGCTCACAGACACAAACACACGACATTTTTCTAAAAATGCATTTTTTGTATTCAGAGGATTCCAAAACATGTTTTTTTTCCGACGAAATCTTGGTGTCGAATACTGTACCTTCTCTAAAGTACGTGTAGAGAAAGTAAAAACACAAAAACGAACTATTTTGTCTCAATGTATGCATGACAGAAGGATATGCAACTCTTCCCATAGCATCCTACGACGCTAGACTGTGAAGCATAGTATCTAGGGATGAAGGAAGCACACATTGCTCACTGCGGCCCTGATTGGCCAACCCCTCCCGAGCGAAAGGGATAGGAGAACGGTTCCACACAGCTAGGAATCGGTAAGAGCAATCATAGTGCATAAAATAAAATGCCTATGACTTTGTTCCACCAATCAGCGGCCTAAAAGTGTTTCGTGTCCCTATCGTTATCTCTCTCTCTTCCATCCCTCCAATATATTGATATCAGGGATATTATAGTGTGAGACAGATCATACCCATGATTTGAGAATGTCAACAAACACCGTGGCGCCCTTCTTCACGTGCACTCATTCTGGTCCAGTGGTACGCAAGCAGGAAATGTCAACAAAATCGAAGACTAACGACCAACAGTATCAAGGGCTTCTTATATATAGTGGCTCATTATTCTTTAGTAGCTTGAGGTTAAAATGCAAACAGTGTAAAAACATCCAACTACAAGTACATAATTAATTGTCCAACAATCATTTATCAGAGTACCACGATTATGAAATAGGAGTTTTATTTTGTTAAATTTCTCGTGCTATTTCAAATTACTGTAAACCCTGCCTTGGATTTTCACCCATGGCAAACTACGATTTGTACTGTCTCGTATTTGTACTGTCTTCGAGTACAGCATTGATTAAATTCAAGTATTTTCATTAGTCCTTTAAGGATACCCATCTGTGAAAATTGATCAAAAAGTGCAAAAAATGAATTGTTTCTGCCTAATTAAATAATGTAGTGCATGTAGTTCAACTTCCTGTTGTTTTATTACCATGCGGCACTTTAAACCGTATCACGTGACGATTGAAATGGATGACTGTAAGTGGGTGTGGGATCTAGGGGTGAAGGAAGCACACATCTCTCACTGCGGCCCTGAATGGCATATTGTGGCTAACACCTCCCGAGCAAAAGGGATGAGGAAAACAGTTCCACTCACTAGGGATCGGTAAGATCAATGACAGGGTCGTACGGAATCCCTAAAAATCATTTTGAATGCTTTGGAGCACTGGAGAGGAACCACAGCGTCCAGAGACGTCAATGCAGCGATCTTTGTGTCCCCAACCAGAAACTCAAAGTGCGGCCAGTGAAGAATCTTTTACAGAAAGCACGCATTGGAGTAATCTGCCCGCAGGTAACCGAACCAACAGTAATCAGGCCTGATAGATGAAGAGATGTAGAAGATCATGGTAAAGAACCCAAAGGATTGTAAAAAAACACCCCGTTTTCGACTTGCAGGCCCAGGAAAACCACGGAAAAGCGACTTGAAAGTGCGAGAGCTAGATATCGTACCTGACACCATCCAATTGCCAGTTACTAATGAATCGACCTGTGCCATCTGGCTCGGATAATAATATGGTATAGTAGAACCAAAATAAAAATCTGCTGTGATACATTCAGCTGACTTTCTCTTCAATTACAAACTCTTAAGTAACTTATAGTTAAAGATTTAATAAATTCTTCTTAAACATTACGTTGTTCAAGAAACATATCTGCACAGGACTGCTTTCAAATCAATCAAGATCTCCTTATACAGAAACAGTATTCAATGTTTATTCGTGGTAATAAGTTGTCACCATGGAAAGACAAGAAGGAAAACCGGATCGATTAAATACCCAAACTGGGTATTTAAGAGAAGTGTATTTTCCAAGAATTCGACATGATTTTCAGAAAAATTCCCCACCCAAATACTACCCTTTACATAAAACATTTTTCAAAACTTTCGATTTTCTAAAAAATGGTTAACGATTTTAATCAAAATACCTATATTAAAGATGTTTACGTGACAAATAAATTGTATATCCTGAATATGTTGGGTTGAGCCCCTGATGTCCTCTTCATTGTGAATGACTTTTGCATAACCTGTAAATCGTATGAGGCATGCAAAATCTTACTACACTAAATATTTAGATCTCGTTAAAACACACAGTTAGTGTAATATGCATTTTTGTAGAGCTAACCATTTAAAAGATATTGATCTTAATTTTAAAACACTTAAACCCTGATCCATTTGATATCTCTTTTAATGCACCGAATTTCAAGGACAATCGTATAGCGACAACTTTAAAAAGATCTATGCAGCCAAGAGTATTCTTCTTACTATAAGGAACTAAATAATAATCCTTTTAAGGATAGTTTGTTAGTAGGATAAATAGGGAAAGTAACGTGAACGGAACCTGTCGGATTTTTGTAGTATATGATAGAGAGATGCGAGCTGGTGGGGTTAGAAAGGTCATATGATTGTCACAAATTAGATTGAAGATCTCTAATCACGCATAAAGTATGTAGAGAAGATATTGCGTTACTCCCCTAAATCCAAAAATATTTTTTTTTTAGAAAAAGCCCTTGTGTTTGTGTCTGTACAGATTAACTAAAAATGATAAAATAATTTATATTTAAGCTTGATATCCTTCAAAGATGCAACACGAATATTTTCAAGAAAATCCCCCAACCCAAACTATTCTTTATATCAGGACCCCTCAGTGCGCATGAGTGGTGCATTGGAAGGCGCAATGTACCAAACATGAGATTGACAACAGTGCAAAGATTGTGAGTAATATTGCTCTCTCTCTCTCTCTTTTATCTCACTCATTCACTCTCCTAGGCTTGTCGCGCTCCTCCTGATTCCCACTTCTCACCAGATTTGCTGTTTTTTCCTCGCTGCGAAAAGCCCAAGCCGGAACAGCGTGGAACGATGCACTATATACAGCAGCTCTGCACCTTGGTTTGCACGCGTGCAATTTTACGCCTTGCTTTACTAGGTCAATTTTTACAGCGTTTTCATTTTCTTAAAAATAACAGATGATTCTGATTAACATGGGATGTCTAAGATATTTGCATAACCAGGAAATATATATCTAGAATATTCTGTGAATAACCTCTGAAGTCTTCTTTTGCATAACTAAACTGGAAGAAATGTACAAAATATCATGGCACAAAAAAGATATCTAATTAAAGTATACATTATGCCAAAGATATTTTGATTGTGGAGTTATTTTCTGTTTATTAGTTTAAATTTTGCAATGTTTTTCACGTATGGCAAGTCGATAGTCGTCTTTATTTCTTTCTTTTATTTATTATTACTATTATTATTTATATTATTATTAGTTTTTTACCGCTAACCATATAAAGAGAACGAAAATTCAAAGCAATCGCATAGCGACCAGACTTAAAAGATTTGACTATTTCCCTTCTACCTACAAGAAATAAGTAATAAAAACACTTTTACTCTCTCTCTCTACATGTACTGTGTACATAGTGTATAGAGAAGGTATTGTATTGCACCCAAAGGGGCCCGTTGGTAATGCGAGCATGTGTGTGTGTGTGTCTGTGGACAGCATAGCTCAAAAACAAAAAGACCGTTAAGCACAAAACTAGGTATAGGTATTTAAGTTTGGTATCTTCCAAGGATACGATACGAAGATTTTCAAGAAAATCCCCGCACCTCAAACTACTCTTTATATGGAAATAATTTCGAAACTTTGGATTCCCTCAAAAATGGCTGTAACGATTTTGATGAAAATCTCTTATAAAAATAAAATGTATATCTTGTATTTTCTGGGAATAGTTTCTAAAGACCTCTTTACTCTGGTTGGTTTTTATAGAATTTTCCATAACTGGTACACCGCATGAGATAAGCAAAAACTTAATTCACAAAAAATGTACATCACGATAATATACATGTCATGTACATTTTTTTGTGAATTTGGTCGTTTTAGAGATATTCCTTGTTACTGATGTCAGTTTTAAAATACTTAAACTGTTCTCATACGGGAACTTGTCAACGCTTCACCACGCAAAGAATCAGATTTCAATCCCATATCAACCACATTTTAAAACATTTAACTGTCGGTTCAGCCTAGTGTATTCCCTTATTTCCCTTCTACTTATAAAGGAAGTAAGTAATAAGGCCGTTTCTGCTAATGTTCTAGCATTATGTACTAGAAAAATAAGCTTATTAACAATAATTTATTACAGAGTTGTAGAGAAAGTCATATGGATGGAACACGTCAGATTCTTGTTAATGTTTATAAGAATGGAAAAATTGTTTGTTGCTCAATTGGCAGAGAAAGCCATGTAAATGGAACACAGCAGCTATACCATTATCAGATGTTTAAGCCTGTCTTATGTCACTCTAAGTGCATTGTAATATGTGCAGAGTTTTGGAGTTTGTCAGCTTAACCAAGTACACACTGAAACAACAGCCCATGTTACATGCAGCTAGTACTTCAATGCCTGGCATATGTTTGTGTTTTACAGTATCCATGGCCTACCAGATTCGGGGTAACATGCCCATTTCGAGTCGAATCACGTCCGTCCTGCGGGGGCTTTACCAGCTGATGTTTCGGACAGTTGGAATTATGATTACAGTTCCTTTATGAGCTATGACTAATGTCCTGTTTCCAAACCAGCAGAAATAAATACATGGGAACAATGAAATGTATGTTCCGTCGAAAAATCGCATTTCTATTTCGATTGTACGTGCAAAACAAAGCAGGTATATCTTATTTCTGGAAAAGAGCTCAACTTTCTAAGATTTATGAACAATTTCGCTACCGTATCTGTAAAAGTAAATGTATCTAACAGTGCAGAAAATAGAGAAAGTAATTAATGAATGTATTGGAATATTTAACACAACAAATAAAGAACTGATTAATCTGTATAATGATATAACAAAAATGTAATGTGTTGCAATCACATGATTTTCTCTACATCTCTGTAACAAATTATTGTTAAATTATATTTTTCTATCTACTTTATAATAACCAAGATAAACATAACAAAAGTTGTCTTAATTATTTGTTTCCTTGCAAATAGAAGGAAAATAAGTGAATACACCAGGTTAAAACGATAGTAAATCTTTTAAAAGCTGATTGCCATGAAATCCGTTTCCATGCAGGGCCAGGAGTTTACAACATTCCTTGTGAGAAAAGTTTAGGTATTTTATATCTGAAACAAATAACAGGGAATACCTCAGGAATGGCCAATTCAAGAAAAAACCTATATGACATAAGTTGTGTGATTTAGCTTGCTACCGCTCGCCTCTCACCTAGATAGCGACCCCAAGCGACCGCATGTGAGATTTATGGTGGACAAAGAGGCGCTGGGGCGGGTTTTCTCCGGATTCTCCGGTTTCTCTCGCCATCGCATTCCACCGGTGATCCATCTTCATTCATGAATCATCACTGTCACCGCCTGCGGTGCCATACGTAGTTAAGGTGGGCGTTAAACACTACCAAAAAAAAAATTAACGTATCCTATTTTTATCCTCTCGGTCGCGCATGTAGAATGTACATGGTAGGTAGGGAAAGTATTGCATTCCACCCAAAAATGGATACCTGAATCCAAAAAGTCCTCTGTGTGTGTATGTGTGTGTGGACAACATAATTAAAAAACAAAAACTTGGTAAAGTACCAAACTTTTTATCTAAATGTAGTACCTTTCAAGGATGCCATTCCAATATTTTCAGGAAAACCCCTAATCCCAACTTACCGTTTACAAGGAACATTTTTCGAAATATTCGATTTTCAGACAAAAATGGCTGTAATGAATTGTAGTAAAGTGCGGCATATTAAATATACTTACATGGCGATCAAAATGAGTAAGTTAAATTTTCTGATAATAGCCTCTGAAGCCCTCTTCATTCTGGAGAAGTTTTGACATCCGGTAAACCGAACAATGTAGACAAAATCGTAATGCAATAAAATATGTATTTTGTTAAACACTCAAATTATGTCAACACACATTTACTTGTGGAACTAACCATTGGTTAAAAGTTACCATTACTTAAACTTTTCTCAATTGGGAAGTCGTTATTCATTTGTTTTCATCCGGTTCAAGGAAATGAAAGAACGTTCAATTGCACTACATAGCGACCAACTTTTAAAGGATTCAACTATCGCTTTAGTCTAGTATATGTCTTTAATTCCCGTCTACTTATAAGAAACAAAGCTATAAAACCATTTCTGTTAATGCTTATCTCAATTAGATTGAAGTAGAGGAAAAATAAGCTTTCGTAAGAATGATTTGCTACAGAAAAGATAGAGAAAGTTATATGAGTGGAATACATAATTTTTTTCGTATTAGAATATAATATACTCTGCTGACCAGAAAATCCTATTTAGACTACCTATAACGATTTATTTAAATGTCCAATTTTTGGATAATTCCACTAGTTCCTTATGCTGTTTATATTCGAATTACAGAAGTTTCGTTTCACTAACCGAAGTGAAGCGACTATAATGTTTTTCAAACGGGAAGAGTTCTACTCTGCAGCAAATGAGATGCGTTATCGTGCTGTACGTTGCCAGGTCGCTACACCCACTCTTTTTATATTTCCCTCTCACTCGCACGCTGAGCATGCAAATTTGTCTGGCGACATGCTTATTCATATTATTATAAAAACTATTTGAGCTAAAAATCTGTTTTTGTTGTTGTTGCTGTTTTTTTGCGGTTCTGCTACGAATATTACTCCCTATTTCCCTCGTGAATTATTTTTGCAAAATTTTAATATTTTGTTTTAGCACAAGTAGTATTTATGAGAGGCTGAATCACTTAGCGCGTTACTCCCCTGTTGAGTGTAAATGCAGTATATCAACACAGCAGCACTCCGATTGACTGCCGGCCTGGTGGTGCTCAAGGAACAAACTTCATCCGATTTGAAAGTCACCTTAGTACTTCATTCGTTCTATATATGCTATACTGTTGAAGCTTCATAAATATTTTATTGTTTTTGTTCCTCGGTAGATATTTCAGAAAGAAGTATTGCCACAGGTGAGTCAGCAAAACAAAACTATAGTTTACGATACCAACAGAAGCTTTCAGCAAAGGACCTATATACTTGGCACTACACCGCTGTTCCCCTAGCAGTAGATATTTATTTTAGTGCATTTAGCACGAGCATCATAAACAGTGATAAGATTAACAGCTCCAATAAAAAGCAGGATCCATCGGATACGAAGCAACAGTGTACAATATTTTGTCCCATTCTGCAAGTGCACGCACCATGTAATGAATTACAAGCACAGGCTATAAAACGAAGGCATGGTGCGGTTGGTAACTCTGAAACGTTCCAACTGTTCACTGTTATATCGACGGATTGCTCAATGTCTTTTCAGATTTACGTCCCTTTCAACATCGACAGTGTAGAGCCTGTTTACTGTCATGGAGTTTTCCCATCATTCCGCTTATTTATTGCTATCGGTGTGTTAAAATGTTCTTCTGACCCTTCCCCAAAACTGCAACCTATAAAACGCGTTTCCTTCATCCCTGCCTTTACAGGAAAGCGGCACTTATTGTTTCTGGGTTATATGAATACGACCGTAAAGCGATTGAACATGCCTCTACGGATTCGGTAATCAACAGCGCATGCTCTTTGTCAGGATGTTTTCTTGAGAGGAAGGAAGAAAATGAACATCAAACCAGGTATGATAACTTCTTACCCTTTTTTTTTTTTTGGATATTACATTACAGAAATAATGATGGAGGATATATAAAAAGGAATTGTGCATATTAGGAATTACATTCCACACAAAAATTAGCTATGGAGAATTCACACATATGCTAAATTAAAATGCAAGGTATTTAGAAAAAAGGTCCATATGTATATGAACTCAAAAACGAAAAATCGGCTGAATACCAAACGTGATATTTAAGTTCAGCTTCTTCTAAGGATGCGACAAGAAATTCCCCACCCAAACTACCCTTTTCTTAGGAAAATGTTTGCAAATGTCCCCTGTATCAAAAAAAAAATATTTTCAGAAAATGGTTTGTGTGTTTTTTTAAGTGTTTAACGCCCGCTTTAACTACTTATGGCACCGCAGGCGGTGACACTGATGATACATGAATGAAGATGGAGCACCGGTGGAATGCGATGGCGGGGGAAACCGGAGTGCCCGGAGAAAACCCGCGCCAGCACCGCTTTGTCCACCACAAATCTCACATTCGGTCGCTTGGGATTGAACCCGGACCGTCTAGGTGAGATACGTGTGTGTGTGTGTGTGTGTGTGTGTCCGTAAACACCATAACTCAAAAACAAAAAGTCGGTAAAATACCAAACTTGGTATTTAAGTTTAATATCTTCCTGGGATGTGACACGAAGATTTTGATAAAAATCCCCCACCCCAACCTACACCTTAGCTGGAAAAAATGTAGAAAACTTTGATTTTCTCAGAAAATGGCTCTAATGGCTTTTATATTTAAAATATCTATGAGATAAATCGAATATTTATCGTCAAATTTCTTGGAATAGCCTCTGAAAACATGTTTATTCTGGATGAATTTTCCGGAAGTTTGCATAACTGGTAAACCGTAAGAGATAGATCCTTACCGTACATGATATATTGAGCTCACTAAAACACACAATTTATGTTATTTTTCTGGTGGACTTGATTGGTTTTTAGATATTCCTTGTTATCAGTTTCAGCTTTAAAATGCTTATACTTTTCTCATACGGGAATTTGTCAACTCTTGTCCATAAAAACAAAGGTACTTCAACCAGTTTTTAACAGATTTGATTGTCGATTTAGCCTAGTGTATTGGCTAATTTTTCTTCTACTTACGAGGAAGCCAGTAATAAGCCAATTTTTTCTGGATTAGTATTAAGTAAAGAGAAGAATAAGATTTTTAATAACAATTTATTGCAGAGATATAGAGAAAACGTGAATGAAATTCATCATATATTTATTAAAATATAACGTTTTTAAGTTATTTTGATGAAAAATAAAATGTGTATCTTGAATTTTCAGGGAAGACCTCTTCATTCTGCATAACTTCCTAAACCACCAGAGATAGACAAAATCTTATGGTGCAAAAATGTTATCGTTAAAACACTAAAAATACCTTATATATCTTGTGAAATTAATTATTTTGGAGATATTCCTGGTTATTCGAGTAACTTTTCCAACAGTTATATTCTTTCACAGCGCCACAGCCACAACAGTTCAGACTTCCGCCAAAACGGGTATAATATACCCGCAAATTCTATAGATTCTCATACGTATTACAATTAGAATGACACTCATAAAAGGAGGTTTCAGAAATGTTGTCCTCTGTTTCCTATTTGGGCATCTTCTTAGGAAACGTTATACATACTTCAGAGTTAAATATTCCATTCTCGCCTGATTGATTTCATTTAGTTTTATAAGTATAGGTTTTTTTTTTACTAATTTCTCTACACGTACCACGTACATAGTATATAGAGAAGGTATTGTATTCCGCAGAAATCCTATGTCACCGGAAATATGTCTTTGAGTCCTAAAACTTGCCCTTAGAAAAAGGTGTGTGTTTGTGAGCGTCTGTGGCTCTCTCTTTCCCTCCCTCCCTCTCTCTGTGTTTGTGTGTCTGTGTCTCTGGACGGCATAGCTAAAAAATAAAAGACCGTTTAATACTATAATTTGGTATTTATGTTTAGTATCTTCCAAGGATGTGACACGAAGATTTTTTAGAAAATCCCTCCTCCGCATACTACTGTTTAGGTGGAAGAACTTTTGAAAATTTTGATTTTCTCAAAAATGACTCCAACGATTTTTATTTAAATAACATACGTTAAAGATATTAACCTAACAAATAAAATGTATATCTTTAATTTTCTGGGAATAACTTTTGGAGAACTGTGTTATTCTAAATGAATTGTGTTGAATTTTGCATAACTGGTAACCGTAAGACATAGACAAAAACTTGTGAACAGAAAATGAAGATCTCATTAAAACACACAATTTACGTTTTATATATACGTAAATTGTGTGTATATATTTGTTGTTGTTTCCGAGATATCCGTTCTTATGGTTTCAATTTTAAACTGCGTTAAGTTTTTGAAAACGGGGTCAGCTTTCGTTTCATCTGTTTTACTTTTACTGACAATGCAAAGTGAACCGAACTCCAATTGTTCACATATCCACCAGCTTTTAAAAAAAAAAAGACTATCGCTTTAGCACAGTGCATTCCTTTATTTCCCTTCTGCTTAGAAGGAAGCAAGTACTAAGACAATTTCTGCTAATGTTTATCTCTTTAGCATGATGTAGATAAATGAATAATATTTTGCAAAAATACTTTGTTTGCTGGCCAGGTAGAGAAAGTTTTGTGAATGCAATACATTAATTGTTTTTTTATGTAATCATCAGATTCGAATCAATTTCTGTAACTGCATAGTGTCAAATGATAAAAGTAATTTTACTGTCGAAAGCTTAATACGCAAATCTGACGAAACATGATTTCATTTATATAAATAGTTTTGAGGCAAAATAAGAGATATTAGTATATAGAGAAACCTATTTTTCATACGCGATTTCCTTGAATCTGCGAAAATTTGTCTGCTCAAAATATGCACAGAATAAAAACATTTATCAAAAATAATTGCAGGGAGAGATGTAAGAATCCTTTAAATCATTTTGAAAAGCTGATCAACGTTGAATGCCATCTTTGATTTTTCCAACAAGACCATGCTACCGCTCAAACAATTGAAGTCATTAAATAAAGTAATTCAGGAAAATTATGAAGATAAATTAGTAAAGAATAATGGCTCTCACTACCTCCTGATTTACGTAAGTTTCTAATTTGCATCTATATGGGAATTGAGAAAGAAAGTTTGTGCAAGAAACTCCTGACATTGGAGGAACTAAAATGAAACATAAGACAAAGAATGCACTGGACTTCGGATATTGAACTGTCCAGAAATGTGAGGATAGTGAACGTTAAAATTCCCGCAGCGCACGAATCGCAGCGGTGGTTTTTTGTGAAGAAAAATCACTTGATTTAAAACTCACTCATCAAGAACTCGTGAAATCTGTTTGAATGATATCTTTAAGTACATTAAATTTAAAAGAATATTACATCATCTGGTTAATATCTTCTCAAGGAAAGAGTGACACGAAAAATAAAGGCAATAATTCTGAATAGCAAAGTCATTGCATGATATTTATTAAAATACTTTCATCTATTTATGTTGTTTGGAATTTTTAACTGGAATATCACTGTATTTTTAAACATACTCAATTTACGATTATTAAATAGTTAAACTCGAGAAATTATTACAACAGGCTACGCATAACTTTAAACTTACCGACATTCTTACCCAGTTTTTGCATCAACATGTATTCCATTGTGGCTTGCTTAGCTGACACCATTGACTCTTGCTTGTTTTATTACTTCGTTTCTGTAAAAATATGCATTTATTACACCTTATTACCAATCTAATGAGCCAATAATGAACCGGCCCGCCTGAGTAGTATGTGGTAATGTATCCAACGCACATTCAGATATAAGATTACTAATTACGTTGCAGAAAGATAAGAAATGAGATTTTTACTGATACACTCTGCTCTCTTCCCCTCATTTTCTTTTACTTTTTAATAAATATGAAAGTTTCCGTAATTGTTCATTCATTTTTAATTTTGATCCCGCTGGAGCAATAAAACTTTTATAAAGGGCTAAAACTTGAAATGGGAGAAAACAGGCACATGGGATACAAGTCCTCTGGATTGCAAACCCTCACAACTCTGACTGCAACCTTTAAATTTACTTAGAACAGGTTTCTTTATTTTTATATTTCCTTTTTATAAACAAAGTTATATTTCAAAACCTATTCCTGATTACACCTGTTGCTGACAAAATGTCTGCCAGAACTTCCCAAATTTTAGTGGCATTTACGTGGTCGAAATCATAACAATGAATGTAGAATATAAAGGGCATTATATGATAGGCATAAAACTAAATTTAGAAATCTTCATTAAGGATTATCACTTAGCTATCTAGTTAGTGTTGAACCTTAATATATATGCAGGAAGTTTTTAATATGTACTATTAATTTGAAATAAGCTAATATATCGAAAATGTGTATTATTAATATTATATATGTTATTTGTAGTAGTATTAGTAGTGGGACTGGTATTTATTTTTTGTTATTTAGCATTCCTTAATATGATGCATTATATCGGACAATAAATAAAAACTTTTTCTTTTAATTTGAATGAATGAATGAATGAATGAATGAATGAATGAATGAATGAATGAATGAATAAGTGTATTTATTAACATAGCAATATCATACATAGAATTTCAACAGTCGCACGGGTCCACAGACCGTACGTGCTTTTGTAATACACATTACAAGCAATATTAAAACAACAACCACAACAAAGAATTAAAAGAGTAAACACGAAAATAAAAAGACAAAGGAAATACACAGTCAAAAGCAATATTAAACAACAATAAAATTAAGAGTGAATCCGAAAATAAAGATAGAAAGATATTCAAATATAGCAATTTAAATTTACAGCAAAGAGTATACCTTCATAAATGCACCCTCTTATAATAGATAATTACACTTAAAAGACATATATACACATAATATATACAACATATATAAAACCATAGCACAACAGTGACCTAAGTATGACATAAATAATTTGGCGCTGATTAATTGATGTGGTTCCCAGGTCCCATTCTATATTGGACGTGAAAGATACTAAATTAGCTCAAAAACCTCTTTATGAGGCTTATGGTTCTTTTATGTAAAGATACGGGACCAACGGATTTACCTCCACTCGGAAGGAAGCCATGCTAGAAGTTAACCCTGGACGACGGAGGATGACGAATGAAATCAATGAAATGATGCTAACTTAAATTAGCCCCGGGCACATGAGGCTAAACATTACAGAACATTCATCTTCGCAATATAAGGGAAAAAAAACCTTATCCAGATAAGTCCTCCTAAACGAAATTCGACTCAGGACCTCTTGAAAGTACGCTACCCTCACACAAGATAGACGGGCTGAAAATGTGTTTTGTAGGCTTGTAATGTAACATCCTTATTATTATTATTACTATTATTATTATTATTATTATTATTATTATTATTATTATTATTATTATTATTATTATTATTACTATTATTATATTTATAATTATTACATTTATATTATTATTAATATTAATAGTAGTAGTAGTTGTGGTAGTAGTGGTAGTAGTAGTAGTAGTAGTAGTAGTAGTAGTAGTAGTAGTAGTAGTAGTAGTAGTACTAGTAGTGGTAGTAGTAATTGTAGGGATGGTGGTGCTAGAGGTAGTGGTGGTGCTAGTGGTAGTGGTGGTGGTGGCAGTGGTAGTGGTGGTGGTGCTAGTGGTAGTGGTAGTAGTAATAGTAGAAGTAGTAGTAGTGATGGTGGTGGTGATAGTAATTGTAGGGGTGGTGGTGCTAGTGGTAGTGGTGGTGGTGATAGTGGTGGTGGTAGTGGTGGTGCTAGTGATAGTGGTGGTGGTGGTAGTGGTAGTGGTGGTGGTAGTGGTAGTAGTAATAGTAGAAGTAGTAGTAGTGATGGTGGTGGTGATAGTAATTGTAGGGGTGGTGGTGCTAGTGGTAGTGGTGGTGGTGATAGTGGTGGTGGTAGTGGTGGTGCTAGTGATAGTGGTGGTGGTGGTGGTGGTAGTGGTAGTGGTGGTGGTGCTAGTGGTGGTGGTAGTGGTAGTAGTAATAGTAGAAGTAGTAGTAGTGATGGTGGTGGTAGTGGTAGTGGTGGTGGTGGTGGTGGTGGTGGTGGTAGTGGTAGTGGTAGTGGTAGTGGTGGTGGTGGTGGTGGTAGTGGTAGTGGTAGTGGTAGTAGTAATAGTAGAAGTAGTAGTAGTGATGGTGGTGGTAGTGGTAGTGGTAGTGGTGGTGGTGGTGGTAGTGGTGGTGCTAGTGGTGGTGGTAGTGGTAGTAGTAATAGTAGAAGTAGTAGTAGTGATGGTGGTGGTAGTGGTAGTGGTAGTGGTGGTGGTGGTGGTGGTAGTGCTAGTGGTAGTGGTAGTGGTAGTGGTGGTGGTAGTGGTGGTGGTAGTGGTAGTGGTAGTGGTAGTGGTAGTGGTAGTGGTAGTGGTAGTGGTAGTGGTAGTGGTAGTGGTAGTGGTGGTGGTGGTGGTGGTAGTGCTAGTGGTAGTGGTAGTGGTAGTGGTGGTGGTAGTGGTGGTGGTAGTGGTAGTGGTAGTGGTAGTGCTAGTGGTAGTGGTAGTGGTAGTGGTAGTGGTAGTGGTAGTGGTAGTGGTGGTGGTAGTGGTAGTGGTAGTGGTGGTGGTGGTGGTGGTAGTGCTAGTGGTAGTGGTAGTGGTAGTAGTAATAGTAGAAGTAGTAGTAGTAGTGATGCTGGTGGTAGTAGTAATTGTAGGGGTGGTGGTGCTAGTGGTAGTGGTGGTGGTAGTGGTGCTGCTAGTGGTAGTGGTGGTGCCAGTTGTAGATGTGGTGGTGGTAGTGGTAGTGGTGGTGGTGCTAGTGGTAGTGGTAGTGGTAGCAGTAATAGTAGAAGTAGTAGTAGTGATGGTGGTGGTGGTGGTAGTAGTAATTGTAGGGGTGGTGGTGCTAGTGGTAGTGGTGGTGGTGGTAGTGGTGATGCTAGTGGTAGTGGTGGTGGTGGTAGTGGTAGTGGTGGTGGTGCTAGTGGAGGTGGTAGTGGTAGTAGTAGTGATGGTGGTGGTGGTAGTGGTGGGAGTGGTAGTAGAAATACTAGCAGTAGTAGTAGTGATGGTGGTGGTGGTGCTGTTGTTGGTGGTAGTGGTCGTAGTGGTAGTAGTAATAGTAGAAGTAGTAGTAGTACTGATGGTGATAGTGGTGGTGGGGGTTATGGTGGTTCTGGTAGTAGAATTGTAGAAGTAGTAGTTGTGATGGTGGTGATTGTGGTGATAGTGGCAGTAGTAATAGTAGAAGTAGTAGTAATGATGGTGGTGGTTGTGGTGGTATTGGTAGTAGTAATAGTAGAAGTAGTGGTGGTGGTGATGATGGTGGTGGTGGTAGTCGTGGTGGTGGTGGCAGTGGTGGCGGTGGTTGTAGTGGTGGTTGTAGTGGTGGTGGTAGTGATGATGGTAGTGGTGATGGTAGTGGTGGTTGTGGTGGTGGTGGTATTGGTGGTTGTGGTGGTAGTGGTGGTAGTGGTGGTTGTGGTGGTAGTGTTGGTAGTGTTGGTAGTGTTGGTAATGGTGTTGGTAGTTGTGGTAGTGGTGGTGGTAGTGGTGGTAGTGGTGTTTGTGGTGGTATTGGTGGTATTGGTGGTAGTGTTGGTAGTGTTGGTAATGGTGTTGGTAGTTGTGGTAGTGGTGGTGGTAGTGGTGGTTTTGGTGGTGGTAGTGGTGGTTGTGGTGGTGGTGGTGGTAGTGGTGGTTGTGGTGGTAGTGGTGGTAGTGGTGGTTGTGATGGTAGTGGTGGTGGTGTTGGTAGTGGTGGTTGTGGTGGTAGTGGTGGTGGTTATGGTGGTAGTGGTGGTAGTGGTGGTTTTGATGGTGGTGGTAGTGGTGGTGGTTATGGTGGTAGTGGTGGTAGTAGTAGTGGTGGTTGTGGTGGTTTTGATGGTGGTGGTAGTGGTGGTGGTTGTGGTGGTGGTAGTGGTGGTAGTGGTGGTGGTGGTAGTGGTGGTGGTGATGGTTGTGTTGGTTTTGGTGGTGGTAGTGGTGGTGGTGGTGATAGTAGGAGGAAGAGGAGAAGGAAGAGGAGAAGGAGGAGGAGGAGAAGTATCTTTTTTTTTACATTAACTTCCTGTTAGATTATGAACAGATGGAAATAAAATCTCTTTCAGCATTCTTTGTGTGATTCTTACTTTCTCTTGCAGATGTTTACATACAATGTATGAACAAAAATTCGATGTTTTGAGATACCCTGAGTCCGAAAAAGACATTTTACAACAAAGTCTGTCTAGCTCAAAAACGAAAATGTTATTACAAATAAAACTTGGTAGTTATATTTAGTATCTTCCAAGGGTGCAACGCGAAGCTTTTCAAGAAATTCCCCCACACAAAGTACCGTTTACGTGGAAAAGTATTCGATAATTGTTACTTTATTAAACATTGCTCTAACGCTTCTGATTATAGTGCCGTATATTAAAAATATTTACATCACAAATAGAATTTATATTTTGAATTTTCTGGGAATAGCCTCTGAAGAACTTTTCATTCTGGAAGATTTTTGCTGAATTTTGCATAAGGATTAAACCATAAGAGATAAAACAAAAACAATACAGAAAAATTTTAGTTCTCATTAAAACACACCATTTATGTCATACACGTCTCTCTTGTAGTTTTGATGTTTTTTAGTCATTCCTTGTTATTTGTTTAAGTTTTAAACTACAAAGCCTTTCTCAAACAAAGCCCTGCAAAGCGAGCCAACCCTCAGTTGTTTCACATTACGACCAGCATTAAAATATTTGATTATCGCTTTAAAATAATGTATTCCCTTATTTTCTTTTCTACTTACAGTGAAGCAAGTAATAACACCAATTCTGCCAATGTTTATCTCGATGATGTAGATTAAACAATAACCTTTGTAAGAGTAGTACATATTTGGAACAGCTATAGAAAGTCATGTGAATGGGATTTATTAGATCTTATATTTAATGGATCCGTGAGTTCATATACGGTACATTGTACATACGTAAGAATCTAGAAAAAGTGCTACAAAAACACTCATATACCTAATTGTTTTCTGAATTATCGAAAGCGAATTCTTGAAACGCAAATGCGTTGGCAACTGCTTCTTCAGGAGTAGAATGCATTTTTGGACCGATATTTAATACACCCTTTTATACTCATATACTGAAATGTGATTATTTAGTGCTAAAAATCTATATCGAAATGAAAACAATTTCCATGCAGATTTCCATTTCGGTATAGATTTTCAAGCTTGCGCTCGGCCCCACTAATAGCTGTTTACCGCCTGCTAATCTGCATGAAATTACAGACACATCTTACACGTACAATAACCTCCAAGAATATTTAATTAGATATAAGAGTTATAAGAATACATAATTATTTCCCGAATCTAAACTCATGGTAAAGCAAAGTAGGTCATGACATTGGCATCACATAGACGAGGAAATCAATAACCCAGAGAATGCGTGTTTGCTGTCATTCCAACCAAAATATTTATTTTTACGAGAAAAGTTATACTTACTTACCTTTATTAGTAGAATGTATTGTCAGGTGCTTCATCAATGAAGGTTTCAATTTCATCTGTTTGCGCCTTTTTCCCACTGTATCCTACCAATTTCTGTTTTAACAGGGAGTACCTTCCTATATTGGGATATATCAATTCCACGTTTCACATTTAGTGCAGTTTTCAATACGGAATAATTTATCCGCAAGGTTGGGAATTTCATTGTTTTCAACATTTCTTCGAAGTAAATTATAAGGACATTTTCCGAGAAGGAGGTTACATTTTTTGTTGTTCTCCATACATGAATTTGTATATATATATATAACTTTTCTTAGATATTTTTTGATTTCTCTGGAAGTAAATTAACAACATTGGTTGCCTCTGTTAATTTAGGAGGCGTGGAACTAAATTCCATATCATTATCCTTAGGCCAAAATACTTCAGACTTCATCTTGCAAATCAACTATCACCATGAATCGAATTTCATTTGTTATCGACGCATGCGTACAATACGTAAAGTGTTCGGTGGCGCTCATATTTCAAAAAAAGAATTTTTGCACAACATTCAAACTTTTAAGAACAAATGAAAACATTGGTTTCATTAACATTACGTTTAGTATATTTTTATACTCATAGATTTAATTTTTCTTCTTCATAAAAATGGAATCCATTCAATAAAATAAATTATATTATTTGTAATACAATAAATACTAAAAATAAATATTAATAAAGATATAAGTATTAAAAATAATAAAACATAATGATAAATATATAAGATATCGAAATATTAAATATTTATTGTATATCTACATGTCGTAGAAAAAATTATGTATGCAACTCTCATGCTTATTTCAAATCTTACCTCTCACTCGTGTCGTAATAACTATCATTATAGAACCGTTGCTTAAATAACTATTTAAGCATTCTCAAGTTGTGATACAAATCAAATAGAAGGGTACTGAAGCTTATATCAAGCCATTAAACAGCGCACTCTATTCCGCATAGGAAAATAGAGGAGCAGTTCAATTGTGTGTTCTATTAAGGTGCGCACAGCAGAGTTTATTATGTGCAAATTGGATGTGTGTGGTTGGATGGCTACTTCCGTGAATCATGAACCCTTTAATGTGTGATGTGGTTGACCTGTACACAGGTGACCAGTGACAGACTACAAAGAGACGGGGGCACCTCACATCCTGTTGGCAGCTGACTTCTCTCTTTGTAAAACGACTCATAAATTACCGCTGCAGTGTGACAACGGATGTAGAGGGGTGGTAAACGCTACGGCCCTTCAAGCTCTTTAGTACAGCAAAGCTGGGCGACGTGCAAGAATTATGTTTTAAAACGACTATGCTGTATCCGATGAATGAGCTTTAAAGTACACAGCAAATGCTGCAACATATACGAGCCCTTTTTCTTTTATGGAGATGAATGAATTTGTGTCACTCATTTAATAGGACGTCTCGCTTTGTTACGACTTTTGAGCTGCAGAGCACATTCATCTTTTGGTGCTTCGAGGTAATATCTCTGCCAACAGTATTTTCGAGATTCCTGTTCAACAATTCAACAAATATTTTCACATTCTCGCGGGATTAATTACTTAGGCAGCCATGAAGATGAATGGAAAAATCCTTTGTAAATTCCTATATTTCATTTCTTGACAATCATGCCGAAATTATTGTCTAATTAAATTACTAATAACTTTATTAAGAAACAAGAGAGAAATAGAGAAAGTAATTCTTATAAAAACTTTATATGTTAAAATTAACAAAAGTAGGTTCTCATTAGGAAAAAGAAGTTAAGTTGGAAGAATAAATTACATTGCAGTAATAGTTTCGTTTCGTAATCGGCTTACCCTCTCTGTAGGGATCAGAAGCCTGTCGGGGAGCCAACGGCACGAAACCACAGAATGGAGAACATGTTCCTCAAGTCGGGCATGAACTTGAGGAAGTGGATGGTATGAAATGGAAGCGAAATTGATGATGGAGATTTTGGTGGAAACGGAGCACGCAGAGAAACCCTGCCCAGACACTGCTTCGTCCACCACAAATCCCACCGGGCCGCCTAGATGAGAGGCGAGTGGTCTAACCACTCAACCGCCGCCTGAAGTAATAGTAACACAAGTACTTAGGTTCTAAGAATCTCGGTAAATATGCTCAGGACTCGATTCCTGAGAAGTCAGTGTCCACAAACCTACAGCATGTAGGTCATTTTTAAGTGACATAATATATGCTTGTTTATTTTGGTTGTGGTATAGCTTTTAACGACGTTGAAAATGAAGTGAAGAAAAACCTTCATTGATTTCAATAGATGTGCAAAACATTCAGCGAGCACTGAGGGGTGAATTAAATGAAGAGAGTCAACTTACATGTTAGGCTGTGTCAATATTGATGTCTGAAACGCGGTTCCTCAAATCAGTGAAAGATAATTCCTAAAAGACTGAAAATACAATGAAAAAATAAGAAAGAAGGTACATATATTCTCGTTGAATGACAGAATTTCCCAAAATAAGAGAAAGTGGGAAACCATTTTTGTAGAATGTAGGACAATAGAATTCCGAAGCTTGCCTTTAGACATCTTCCTACCGGAAGAATAGTTTTGGATCGGCCTATAAGAAGACGGCAGGAAAGGCGAGGACAGAAAAGCCTTATAGCCCAATTCTTGAAGAGGAAGTAACAGTAATACATGGGATTGAAGAGTCAAAGAGAGTGAAAAACGTGTCCCGCTATTAAATATAAACATTGGAACGTATAAGATAGCATTAATGATGGGGAGTTTGAGTAGGCGGGTTTCGGTTAATATAAGGAATATAATGGCATGCATTTCGAAAATGTATTTACTCTGGCGCTTTCCGCGCTTACAGCAGCACTAGACTAACATCATTTTAGCGGTGATAGCCGCTTCTTTATTTTACGATGGAAACAAATTCTGTCTACAACGTCAGGTATTTAATACTCTGTAAGTTAGCAGATTTAATTCGATGTAGTTATAATTCCTCGTACTTAGATTCAAAAACAGTTGCTTAGTCAACTTAAAACAATCGACAATTCGTCCAAAAAAGATAAATTATTAGTCTCCATTAAAGATTCTTATAAATGTTAGTTGATGTTAATACTTACATACATCCTGAGAAAAAGGACCACTGGAGCAGATTGCTCTCAGCAGAACTTTAACTAAACAGCCTTCCCATCAAATGGACTTTAAATGTAACTATTAGGCACCATCAATAATTTGGCAAAGGGACAAACATCCAGAGACCAATAATCGATTTATGATTTTTCCGTTATATTTTATCTAAGGTTACTAAAATACAACTTTGAAAATATTCTATCATCACAGGACGTTACATTACGCTAGAATATATGTATTACGTTACACTTTTATATAAATGGAGGTCAATTCTGCAAAGATCTAGCCATGCATGATAAACGAATTCATAGACACACCTTAGATGTTT
Organism: Hymenopus coronatus; assembly: GCA_030762935.1. Taxonomy (NCBI): domain Eukaryota; kingdom Metazoa; phylum Arthropoda; class Insecta; order Mantodea; family Hymenopodidae; genus Hymenopus; species Hymenopus coronatus. The sequence goes on along the minus strand of CM060881.1, from coordinate 127,109,571 downwards.
CAGGAAAGTAGTATGCATCCGAAAGGTGAGGTTCAACATCATCCTACTGTGGATAGGTAGAGTCAGACTGAAAAAATTTAATACCAAAGCCTATATCCTGTCCTACACACGGTTTCTGTGAGAAAACAATTAAATTATCACAGTTGTCCATAATAGTTGGCTATACTATGAATTGTGGGTCTTGAAATGCTTACGTCATTGTAAGTCACCATTGGGGTTTGTCATCTCAAAATAATTTGAGATTACCTTATGGTTTACATGCGAGGCAGTTGAGAAATCTAATACCGTACCGGCATGTGGCCATGATAGCTCAGGGGTAGAGCAACCGGCTAGAGACTGCATTTTTCAGTTTGATTCTACTTATCCATCGTCCTACTGCTTTGGAGTTTTGTGATTTCAAGTAAATATTTAACTGGTTACTTAACAGCTACAACCGAAACTTTCACTACTACCATGGCATCAAAGGTAATAAAATATGTCCCACAGCCGACTATTTTCAGCAGGTTGTATCGGGTTATTCGGTACATAAAGAAGACTACAGAACTAATATAAACTAACATGCATAGAGCTGTAAGCTTTAAAAACCTGATGTGTACCATTCACATGACTTTCTCTATATCCCTGCAACAAATTATTCTTAAAAAGCTTATACTTCTATTTATTTTATGCTAATCAGAAAACATTAGCAGAAATAGTCTTATTACTCGCTTCCTTGTAAGTAGAAGCGAAATAAGGTACAACCATAGGTTAAAATAATAGCCAAAAGCTGGTTGCTATGTCAATGAAGTTCCTTTGTTTATATGGATAGGAGTTGACAAGTTCCTGAACGAGAAAAGTATACGTTTTTTATAACAGAAACCAAAAATGAGGAATGTCTAAAAAACTCCACGAAAAAAATGTATATAACATAAATTGTGTGTTTTAATGTGCTCTACATTTGTTGTGTAGTAAGTTTTTGTCCATCTCTTACGGTTTAGCAGTTATTCAAAATTCAGTAAAATTCATCCAGAATAAACTACTCTTCAGAGGCTATTCCCAGAAAATTCAAGATATACATTTTATTTGTCAGATAAATATCTTTAATATACGAAATTTTAATCAAAATCATTATAGCCATTTTTGAGAAAATCAAAATTTTCGATAAAAGTTCCATTTAAAGGGTAGTTGGGGGTGGGGGGATTTTTCTCAAAATCTTCGTGTCGCATCCCTGGAAGAGACAACTTAAATACCAAGTTTGGTATTTTACCGACTTTTCGTTTTTGAGTTATCGCGTTCACAGACACACGGACACACATACATATACACACACGCGCGCGATGAACTTTTTCTAAAAATGCTTTTTTTTATACAGGAGACCCTGAAACATGTATTTCCGGTGAATATCGGTATCAAATTTTTGGGTGGAGTGCAATACCTCCTCTATACACTATGTATATAGTACGTGTAGAGAAACTAAGAATTTAAGTGATGGAATCTATCAAATACGGAAATAACCAACAATCCATCATGAAACTTTACGCCAGTTAAAGTGCTTCAAAACATTTGGTAAATGCAATAGAAGAATTACACAATAATACAAAAATACATGTTAAACCCAAAGGAAAAGAAGTAATAACCAACCTTGGAGTACAACAAGGATATATATATATATATATATATAATATATAATAACTCCATGGCACGACAGCTCACAGGGAACGTTGGCCTACCGCCCGGCCGCTGCGTCCCCCATCTCGGGTCCACTACAGATGTCATGGATGGGGTGCAGTATTGGACGGTGAGACGTGGTCAGCACCTCGAGCGCCCGGCCGGTTCATGCGGTCTTCATAACCTGGAGCCGCTACTTCTCCATCAAGTAGCTCCTCAATTGGCCCCCCAGGGACCTGCCGGTACTGGGGATCGAACCCAGGTGAGCAGCTGCGCTACCACCGCGCTAAGGAGACGACCATATATATAGACGCAGCTATAGAGAAATGTCAAAGACAGAGAAGACCTGATGATAAAACAGGTTTTGTTGTCGACCAGGTCATTTTGGCACTCCAGAAAATGAACTCCAAAGAACAGTGTACAATGGAAACATATACTTAAGAACTATAATCTAGAAATATCTATAAGTAAATAAAAACTATGATTTTTAAAGGAAAGTTCTCTATAATATTAAAAATAGTAATAGACGGAGAAATAATAGAACAACTAACTACTTGGGATCTTGGATATCCCATGAACAAGAAAGAGATTTAATACAACATTAAATCAATGCCAACATATATGTGGAACTAAACAAAGAACATTAAGAAATAAAACCTGAAAATAAACAATAATGACATTTTATAAGGTACTGACTATCCCTACACTCTATATTGCAGCGAAAACTGGACTTTAGTAGAGCAAACAGGAGAAGATTAGAAACAGCTAAGATGTAATTTCTTAGACGAATATCAGGTTACACATTAAAAGATCACATACCAAATATATAAATACAGGAAGAGTTAAACATATATAAATTAGAGGAGAAGATAAATGATATTAAGTACCAATGTTTCAACATATAAGGAGAATGCATGACTATGAAATAACAAAACAGGCACTAAATTATAGACCAAAAGGACGGCGCTCTATAGGACGTCCTAGAATTAGATGGGAAAATGACTTTGAGCCGGAACGGGCAATATAAACTATCCCTGAAGTGGAAAAAGAAGAAGAAGAAGGAAGATCTTTGCAGTGTGGCGTCGATAACTCTGATGGACGTGCTTGTACATTGTCGTAGTGAAACAGCACTTTCTTCTTTGCCAAATATGGCTGTGTCTCCAATTTCTCTAACAATTCGCTGTAGTATTTATTGTTCAGTAATCGTTTTTCCTTTTTCTAAGAGGTCAATGAGTCACCCTTGGCATTCCAAAAGTTTCTAATTTTTCTGGTTGATAGATCGTCGTTCCCTTCTGTGGAGCAGATTCGCAGATTGTCTCTTGGTGTCCGAATTTTGTTTCCAGTAAAAGACATTGCTTCTCTGCACGGTTTGGGATGCTGACAATTCTAACCACTTCTTTGGAAGACTTACCTTTCGTACGAAGTCATTCAGTTCCGCTTGATAAAAGTTCTACGAAATCATTGTAATTTTTCTCCGCATAACTTTCATCAGATTCATTCCCTTCTGATGATGTCTCAGATATTAGAACAGGTATGTATATCCTCTGAAAGCGGAATGTAGATGCGAGTATAGCCACCTATTCCAGTTTTTGCACTCATTGAACAAAAGTACCAGGTATCGGTAGTTTATTTGTTATCGACATATCATCGGCTCCCCAAATTTCAACTTCCCTTTACCATTTCCCCGCTACTGCAGATATTCTCCCACGTTTTACATATGATGTGCCCAAGCCTTATCGTGGTTCACAGTTTTACTTTGTGACTGGCCAAATAAGCTCTTTCACTTTCTCTACCACATACATGTACAGGTGCATATGTACAAAGTAGATAGAGAAGATAGGTATTGTAGTCCACCCAAAATTTCTATATCAGGATTGCAACTGAAGTACATGATTTGAGGATCCCTGAATCCAGAAACAGCATTTTTATAAAAATATCCATGTGTGTGTGTTTCTGTGTGCGAATCTTTGGGCAGCATAAATCAAAAATGAAAAGTCTATCAAATATCAAACTTCGTATTTAAGTTCGTTATCTTCCAAAGATACCACACGAATATTTTTCTGACTTTCCACTGCAAACTACTCATTACTTGGAACATTTTTCAAAATTTTCAATTTTATCAAGAATGGTTCACGATTTTCATTAAAAAAGTCTGATGTGTTCCATTCACATGACTTTCTCTATATCTCTACAACAAATTATTCTTAAAAAGCGTATACTTCTATTTACTTCATACTAATCGAGAAAAAATTACGAGAAATAGTCTTATTACTTCCTTCCATGCAAGTAGAAGTGAAATAAGGGAGTACCATAGGTTAAAGTGATGGTCAAAAGCTGGTTGCGACTGAAGTTTCTTTGCAGTATGGATAGGAGTTGACAAATTCCTCAATGAGTTTTCCAAAGCTGAAACCAAAAAACAGGGAATATCTCAAAAATGATCATCTCCACGAAAAAATGTACACAACATAAATTGTGTCTTTTAACGTGCTCTACATTTTTTGTGTATAAGTATTTTTCCATCTCTTACGGTTTAGCAGTTATGCAAAATTCCGTAAAATTCATCCTGAATAAAGCAGTCTTCAGAGGCTATTAGCAGAAAATTCAAGATATACATTTTATTTGTCAGGAAAATATTATAATATGTGATAGTTTAATCAACATTGTTAGAGCCATTTTGAGACAGTCAAAATTTTCGAAAAAAATTCCATGTAAAGGTTAGTTAGGGGTGGGGGGATTTTTTTTTTTCAAAATCTTCGTGTCGTATCCCTGATGATACTAAACTTAAATACCAAGTTTGGTATAAGAACTGAAGCTTTCCTGGCGACGTGTTAATTCAAAATCTTCTCGGGCTTCTAGCCAGGTAAAAACTTGGCTTGACACCAACGTTTCGAAGAAGTGCATCTTCCTCGTCTTCAGGGTGAACTGATCTTGTGTTGAGCATGCCCATTCGTTGTGACTTATGGTGGAAGCTGTTTGCGTTGAGATAAAGATCCGTGTGTGTAGGTTTTCGGTAGACGGCATGACCAAGAGTTCCGTCCGCTTTTCTGGTAACCAGAATGTCCAGAAATGGGAGGGAAGCATTTTTCTCAACTTCCATTGTGAACTGTATTTGTGATCTGAGGCTATTTAGGTGTGCAAGAAAATCTGGAAGAGTGTGCAGTCCATGCGGCCAAATTACAAATGTATCATCTACATATCTGTAAAAATGTGTAGGTTTTAATGGGGCTGTGTTAAGTATTTCATGCTCCAGAAACTCCATATAGAAGTTGGCAATAGTGGTGACAGAGGAGAGCCCATCGCAACACCGTCTGTCTGCTCGTAGTAGGTGTTGCCATACAGAAAATAAGTGGAAGTAAGTGTGTGACTAAACAGTGCAGTAATACCAGGTGGAAAGTGTTCTGACAATAGTTGTATTGTTTCCGCAAGGGGAACTCTGGTGAAGAGAGAAACCACATCGAAACTAACTAACAGGTCCGATGGCTTCACTTTGATGTTGTCAAGAACTTCAGCGGATTGTATAGAGTTCTTCACATCAGTTCACCCTGAAGACGAGGAAGATGCACTTCTTCGAAACGTTGGTGTCAAGCCAAGTTTTTACCTGGCTAGAAGCCCGAGAAGATTTAGAATGAACCAAGTTTGGTATTTTACCGACTTTTCGTTTTTGAGTTATCATATTCACAGACACACGGACACACACACACGGACCTTTTTCTGAAAATGCTTTTTTTGGATAAAGGGGACCCTAAAACGTATATTTCCGGTGAAATCTCGGTATCGAATATTTGGGTGGAGTGCAATTCCTTCTCTATACATTATGTACGTATAAAGAAAGTAATTATTAACCATATATTAAAGCTATGTAGATGTAAACTAACATTTATAATTTTAATTCTCTGGAAATGACCTCTGAAGCCCTCTTCATTCTAGACCACTACTGAGAAACCGTAAAAAATGAACAAAAAGCTAATACAAAAATGTTTGATCCTTAAAGAACACAAATTGTGTCAAATAAATGTGTGTGTAATTAACCATTTCCGAGATATTACTTATTATTGGATTCAGTTATAAATAATTAGACTTTCCTCAAATGAGATGTTTTCTCCTGATTAAACGAAGAGCATATTGTGAGCAGATTCCCTTAATACTATACTTTTGCAACGAAATATATAATTATTTATATAAACGTTTATCTGGATTAACGAGAAGTAATTAGAAGCACGCCTTTTATTAACAATAATTATAGAGTAAGCAGAGAAAGACATTCACGTGTTTTCTTTGTTATTGAATGTATACTCCCTTAAGATGAAACACGATATATCAGGACTGCTTCCGTGGTCGAGTGGTCAGCGAGCTGACTTCTCACTCAGAGGTCCCGGGTTAAATTCCCGCCTGGGGCGGGGAATTTTTCTTCAGCCAGAATTATTTTCTATACCCAACAAAGTAAGGAGAATTAATGTACCCTCCCTCAGCTGTTGTTTCATAAGACCTTAGATGTTAAAGGGGGCTGTATAAATAAAACAAAAAGCTATAGATTTACACAACTTCTAAGTGATGAACCCATATCAGTTCCTATGAACAGATAAATAAACATCAGTGGTTAAATTACATGTGCAATCAACAACATCAATGGGGCTGGGATAAAATCAGTTAGTACTACGCCATCAATTTACAAATGGCGGTGTGAAAACAAAGCAGTAATTAGAGCAGTATATATCGATATCATCAATATCTCATTAACTTGATCTGGCGGAAAAGAAATAGATCGCATTTTTGAAATCAGGTAAAAAGTTCCTGCCATTACGAATAAAGGTTAATTCGCAGCATTCTCATGACTTTCTCTACCTATTCTACAAATTATTCTTACAAAAGATTACTCTGCTGATACGTCTTACTATTTAGTTCTTATAAGCACAGGAGAAATCAACAGTCAAAACTTTTATATGAAACGAATAAAGTTCGGTTCGCTTTTCATTTGCAGAAAAACAAAAGAGAGATGAAATGAAACTGCGTTTTATTTATGCTCTTTACTTGCTGTGGTTCTCAGCGTCCCATTCCACATTAGGCGTGAAAGACCGCTTAATTTTGCTCAGAGGCTCTTCTATTAGGCTTGAGGTTCTTTTACGTGCCTTAAATCTAAGACACGCCCGAAAAAATCCATCGTCCTCAGCCAGGTTTAAACCTGCGACCTTGGGTATATGAAGTAACCATTACACCACGGAGGTCGACAAAGAGAGATGAAATGAGTATAACCATGTTTGGAAATATACTTATTTTAAAACTGAAACCAATAACAAGAAATATCTCGGAAATAGAGAGTTCTGCAACAAAACTGAAAACCACATAAATTGTGTGTTTTAACGAGATCCTCATTTTTGTGCAACAATTTTTGTCTATTCCTCACGGTTTACCAGTAATGCAAATTTCAGTGAAATTCATACAGGATTTTAGAAGATATTCCCTGAAAATGCAAGATATACATTTTATTGGTGATATTAATATCTTTAATATAATATAAGTCCATGCCACGACAGCTCACGGGGTACCTTGGCCTACCGCCCGGCCACTGCGTCCCCCATCTCGGTCCATTACAGGGTGGAGTGCAGAATTGGAGGGTGAGACGTGGTCAGCGCCTCGAGCCCCCCCCCGGCCGGTTAATGCGGTTCTCATGACCTGAAGCCGCTACTTCTCCATCAAGTAGCTCCTCAATTGGCCCCCCCAGGGATCTTACGAGGCTGAGTGCACACCGGGGGAAAAATCCCCACGCCGGTACTGGGGATCGAACCCAGGTCTCCCGCTTGGTAAGCAGCCGCACTACCACCGCGCTAAGGAGACGGCCATATCTTTAATATACAGTATTTTAATCAAAATCGTTAGAGCAATTTTTGACAAAAACATTTTCAAAACATGTTCCATGTAAGGGATAGATTGTGATGGGGGAATTCCCCATTAAAATCTTCGTGTGAGGTCAGGAGTGAGCGATGCTAGATAATGCAACACGTTTCGAAACGGGCCCTAAAGACCACGCCCAATCCATCACGTCATAGGTATACTCTGTGTGCACCAAACCTGAATCCGGCAAGTTAACGACCCTGGACCGAGCTCTAGTTATAAATATTGTTTCCTTCATCAGAGATGTCTTTTTCTTACTATTTCGTTTACCTACAGCTTGATAGGATCGTTTTAGAGTTTCTAGATGCCGCATATGAATCTCATTTGTAATCTATCTCACGGTTCTGAAGTTATCATCACAAAGTAGTACAAATTTTACTCTGTTTCGGGTGAGTCGGATTGATTTTAGTGGTTTAACTAATCTTGTAACAATTTTTTTCACTTTGCAATAGATTTCATTTGCCAGTTGACTTCTGTGCCACACACAAGTAATCATGCCGTTAATTTAAGATTTTAACATCACTGAAAATTATTACATTTATCAACTGACTTTTAAGCTACACCATAGTTTTCACAAAACTTTGAGAGCGCATCAAAGATACTTCTGTCCGTAAAGCGCCATTATTTCACGCCGAGCAATTTTCAATCATATTCGTCTTATTTTATACCTTTTTCTGAAAATAAATGGACTTGATTAAGTTTTATACTTTTTGGCTGAATCGACAATACTAAACATAAGTTTGCTCACTACAAAATAATAAATAAAGTCAAAACAGAAATTATTTATGGACGCTCTTTAGCTGCTATGTTTCTCAGCGTCCCATTCCATACCGGGAGTGAAAGACCCCTTGATTTTGCTTAGAGGCCTCTTTTATCAGGCTTGAGGTTCTTTTACATTCTTTTACATTCTCGTACAATTTACGGCACGGGACCAACGGCTTTATTTCCCTTCCAAAGGAAGCCATGCTAAGGAGTTTTACGCCCGAAAAAATCCATCGTCCTCCGCCAGGTTTGAACCCGCGGCCTTGGGTATAAGTATAAGAGGTATATTCATGGTAAACAGTACACCAAGGAAGGCATACCTTTTCCTGCTGCAAACAATTAATTTTCCGGTTATTAGACAATCCACCCAAATACATTCTTTAAATATCACAGTTAATTCGGATCAGTTAAGCTAAAGGGATTATAAATGTCAAACTGATCGATTATGTCCGATACTGCCTGTGGTTTACAAATGCAGTATTAGCATTCTTCAACAGCATTAAATTCTCTCACAATCTAAGTACTTCTTTTGCTGCGCAAGGTATTGGAATAAACGTACTCAACAATTACTATTGAAATTACGGCTTCAAATTTAAAAATCTGATGTGTTCCATTCACATTACTTTCTCCACACCTCTGTAACAAGCTATAAGCTTATTCTTCTATGCTAATCGAATAAACATAAGCAGAAACGATTACATTGCTTAGTTCCTTATAAGTAGAAGGTAAATAAGGGAATACACTAGGTTAAACGGAAGTCAAATGTTTTAAAATGTGATTGAAATCCGTTTCTTTGCCTGGCCATGAGCTGACAACTTCCCGTATGAGAAAAGTATAAGTACTTTAAAACTGAAACCAATAACAAGGAATATCTCAAAAACTCCATGAAAAAATGAATATGACATAAATTGTGTGTTTTTTCTAACTCCTACTGTTTAATAGTTATGCAAAATTCAGCAAAATTCATCCAGAATAAACAGAAGATGTACATTTTATTTGTGACGGAAATTGCTTTACTGTATGATATTCTAATCAAAATCGTTACAGACATTTTTAAAAGAATCAAAATTTTCGAAAATGTGTCCATGTAAAGGGTAATTTGGTGTGAGGGTATTATCTGGAAAATATTCGTGTCGCATCCTTGGAAGACACCAAACTTAAATAGTTTGGTATTTAACGTCTTTTCATTTTTGGGCCATGCTGTCCATAACACACAGACAGACAGACACACACAAACTTTTTTCTAAAAAAGCTTTTTTTTTTTATTTAGAGGGTCCTAAAATGTATATTTCCGGTGAAATTTTGGTATCGAATTTTTGGGTGGAATATAATACTTCCTCTGTACACTATGTACTTAGTACGTGTAGAGAAAGTAAAAATTCCTGTCGGAAAATTAGCCAAATTATGTATATATTATTAGACAGACGCTAACCTACGGATATTTATAACAAAATGTAGAACAACATCCCATTAATCGTACAACAAAGTTGTTTTACCGTTTATCTAACAAATACATTGCTAGATTTAGTGTGCTTTAAACTTTGAAGTGAGCGATGCTCTTCTGCGGGAGCCTATACATTTAAATTTGTTAGGTCTTTGCTTGCATTGACATTTTCACATGACACTGATGATAATTCGTCGAACAATAGACCATTAATCGTCATTACAAATTCGATTAAAAATGGAACAAAGAATTGAAATAGCATTTTGCATATCCATTACTGTCAAGTTCCACTTTGAATGTAACCACGTCGTGTCATGGTAAACAGATAATAAGGGATGAAAAGGCGCATTTGGGCCCCTTTTTATATCCAACTCACGGACATAATAGATTACGACAAAACAGTAAACAGCTAAATGAATGAGTGGACACAATGAAGGACTACGTTTCAATCTAAACCGGAGCAACGGGCAAATAACGGTAATATTATTAAAATAAATATCCAATAGATATTTGTATATATGCAATATTAATATCTTCAATTATTATTATTTTAATGTCAATATTATTACATTTAGTATAACATTTATGGTATAAGTAGAAACAATAACTAAGAACTGACAGTTATTTTACATTTCATAATAAAACAGACATATTTGTCAATGTTGCATTAGATTTTTATCAATATTAAGTGAACTTTCTCTATCCATTCTTCGGCAAACATATTTTTAAAAATCTAATGTGTTACACTCACATGACTTTTCTAGCTTCTCAACAAACTTCTTATAAAATATTAATATCTTTTTATACACAATGCTAACTGAGATTTACATTAGCAGAATGTCCTTGTTACTTAGTTCCTTATAAGCAGAAGAAAACTAAGGGCCTGTACTAGTCTAAAGTGATATTCGCATGTTTTAAAGGCTGTCGTTATGCGATTGTCATTACAAATCGCTCCTTTGCTTGGCCAGGAGTAGAACAAAAGAAAAACGGACGCACCATGTCTGAGAAAAGTATAAGTACTTCACAATTGAAACAGAAAGGAATATCTTGGAAACGTTACTTCCACAATAAAATCGTAAAGGACATAAATTGTGTGTTTTGATGAGATCTACATTTTTTGTGCAGTAAGTATTTGTTTATTTCTTAAGGTTTAATAGTTAAGCAAAATTCGGTAAAATTCATTCAGAATAAAAAGGTCCTCAGAGGCTGTTTCCAGAAAATGCAAGATACATTTTATTTGGGATGTAAATATCTTTAATATACTGAATTTTAATCTTAGTCGTTAGAGCCATTTTCAGAAAATCAAAATTTTCTAAATTTTTTCCATGTTAAGGATAATTTGTGGTGAGGGGATTTTCCTGAAAATGTTCGTGTTGCATCCTTGGAGGATACTAAACCTAAATACCAAGTTAGGTATTTAACGGTCATTTCGTTTTTAGGCTATGTTATCTAAAATCACACAAGGCCCTTTTTCTAAAAATGATTTTTCGAACTCAGGGGACGCCTAAACGTATATTTCCGGTGAAATCCCGAGATCGAATATTCTGGTGAAATGCAATATTTCTCTATCCCTATGTATATTATACATACGGGGCTAGAGAAACTAAAAAGCCTATTCTTCTATATAGAATATGTTAGGCTATTTTCACAGCCGAAATCGTTATATTTAACAATTGTATTTTCCGGGCTGTTGTGCCATGGTCGTTGGTTAAAATGTGAATTATACGTTTCACCGACTTCTACGGTCCGTATCTTCAGTAACAGTCACTGCATTTACCACTTACATCGGTCATACCTCGTACAATATGGTCTGCATCTTCAGTGGCAGTCACTACATTTACCTCTTACATCGGTCATACTTCGCTCAAACCGGTCCGCATCTTCAGTAACAGTCACTGCATTTACCTGCTACATCGGTTATTCCTCGTACAAACCAATACATATCTTCAGTGGCGGCACTACATTTAGCTCCTACATCGGTCATACCTCGCACATACCGGTCCGCATCTACAGTAACAGTCACTGCATTTACCTCTTACATCAGTCATGCCTCGCACATACCGGTCCCCATCTGCAGCGACGTCACTTGCATTTTCGTCTTACATCAGTCATATCTCGCACATACCGGTCCCCATCTGCAGCGACGTCACTGCATTTACGTCTTACATCAGTCATACTTCGTACATACCGGTCCCCATCTTCAGTGACAGTCACTTCATTTACCTGCTACATCAGTCATACCTCGCACATACCGGTCCCCATCTGCAGCGACGTCACTGCATTTACGTCTTACATCAGTCATACCTCGCACATACCGGTCCGTATCTTCAGTGACAGTCACTACATTTACCTGCTACATCGGTCATACCTCGCACATACCGGTCCGCAAATTCAGTGACAGTCACTACATTTACCTGCTACATCGGTCATACCTCGCACATACCGGTCCGTATCTTCAGTGACAGTCACTACATTTACCTGCTACATCGGTCATACCTCGCACATACCGGTCCGCATCTTCAGTGACAGTCACTACATTTACCTGCTACATCGGTCATACCTCGCACATACCGGTCCGCAAATTCAGTGACAGTCACTACATTTACCTGCTACATCGGTCATACCTCGCACATACCGGTCCGTATCTTCAGTGACAGTCACTACATTTACCTGCTACATCGGTCATACCTCGCACATACCGGTCCGTATCTTCAGTGACAGTCACTACATTTACCTGCTACATCGGTCATACCTCGCACATACCGGTCCGCATCTTCAGTGACAGTCACTACATTTACCTGCTACATCGGTCATACCTCGCACATACCGGTCCGTATCTTCAGTGACAGTCACTACATTTACCTGCTACATCGGTCATACCTCGCACATACCGGTCCGCATTTTCAGTGACAGTCACTACATTTACCTGCTACAGCGGTCATACCTCGCACATACCGGTCCGCATCTTCATTGGCGTCACTACATTTACCTGCTACATCGGTCATACCTCGCACATACCGGTCCGTATCTTCAGTGGCAGTCACTACATTTACCTGCTACATCGGTCATACCTCGTATATACCGGTCCCCATCTTCAGTGGCGTCACTACATTTACCTCCTACTTCGGTCATACTTCGTACATACCGGTCCCCATCTTCAGTGGCGTCACTGCATTTACCTCCTACTTCGGTCATACTTCGTACATACCGGTCCCCATCTTCAGTGGCGTCACTGCATTTACCTCCTACTTCGGTCATACTTCGTATATACCGGTCCCCATCTTCAGTGGCGTCACTGCATTCACCTCCTACATCGGCCATACCTCGTATATACCGGTCCCCATCTTCAGTGGCGTCACTACATTTACCTCCTACATCGGTCATACCTCGTATATACCGGTCCCCATCTTCAGTGGCGTCACTACATTTACCTCCTACATCGGTCATACCTCGTATATACCGGTCCCCATCTTCAGTGGCGTCACTACTTTCACCTCTTACATCGGTCATACCTCGTATATACCGGTCCCCATCTTCAGTGGCGTCACTGCATTTACCTCCTACATCGGTCATACCTCGTATATACCGGTCCCCATCTTCAGTGGCGTCACTACATTCACCTCCTATATCGGTCATACCTCGTATATACCGGTCCCCATCTTCAGTGGCGTCACTACATTCACCTCCTACAGTGACTGACGCCAAAGTTGTGGACCGTAGACGTCGGGAAACACATGATTCACATTTTAACCTACGATCACGGCACAACATCCCGGAAAATACAGTTTTTAAATTTATTCTTCTATTTAGATAACTCTACAAATAAATGAACCTGACACACATTGTGACTTTGATGAGATCTAAATTGTTTCTGTAGTACGGTTTGTCTATCAGTTGCGGTTTATCAGTTATGCAAAAGAAAATTCAAAATATACCTTTCATTTCCATAAACATATTTTAAATATATGGTGTTTTCATTAATTGAGCCTTTTTTGAGAAAAGAGAGATTTTTAAAAAATATTACATCTAAACGGTAGTTTGGGGAGGGGGAGATTTTCTTCAAAATATTCTTGGGATGCAGAACTTAAATATCAAATGTGTTATTTAATGAAATTAGAGTAATGCTGTTCATACATCCGCACTCGCACAGAACAAGGACATGCTATGTACATGGTAGAGATAGCATAAGTTGTGTACTCAAAGCCTTGGCTTCTTCCTCTTCTTCTTCTCTTCAAGAATGTATCCTTGCCTTTGTCGTCTTTATAGCTCCTCTCCTTCTAGGGTCCCCAATATGGCGGTAGTATGATGTAACTTCAGTTCCTCCAACCAATAATGCAAGTGTTTAGTGAGTGTCAAAAGCTGGTTGCTATGTGACTGAAGGTCCTTTATTTGTATGGACAGGAGTTCACAAATTCCTGTGTGAGAAAAGTTAAGTTTTTCAAAGCTGAAACCAAAAACAAGGAATATATAAAAATGGTCAACTCGACGAAAAAAATGTATACAACATAAATTGTGTATATTAATATTCTCTACATTTTTTGTATGCTAAGTTTTTTTCCATTTCTTAAGGTTTAGCAGTTATGCAAAATTCCATAAAATTCACCCAGAATTAAGTAGCCTTCAGAGACTATTCCCAGAAAATTCAAAATATACATTTTATTTGTCAAGTAAATATCTTTAATATACGATATTTTAATCATAATCGTTAGAGCCATTTTTTAGAAAAACGAAATCTTCGAAAAAAGTTACATGTAAAGGGTAGTTTGTGGTGCGGTGATTTTTATCAAAATCTTCGTGTCGCATCCCTGGAAGATACTAAACTTAAATACCAAGTTTGGAATTTTACCGACTTTTCGTTTTTGAGCTATCGTGTTCACAGACATACGGACACACACATGTATATATACACACACGGACCTTTTTCTGAAAATACATTTTTTTGGATACAGGGAATCCTAAAACATATATTTCCGGTGAAATCTCGGTATTGAATTTTTTGGTGGAGTGCAATACTTTCTGTATACACTATGTACAAGGTACATGTAGAGAAAGTAAAAACTAATAGACAAAGAAACAAATAATGTTTCTGAAAAAAAAAATTTGCAGGCAATATGATAATTTGTATTTCTGAAGAAATTAGATGGATACATTGTATTGCAGTAACACACTTCCTATATTTGAAATACTTTCCTTAAGTAGAATTTGCGAAAAAATTATTTCTGTTTATAAATTAACTACAAGAAGAACTGTTTCAGAATTTTAGAACAAACCAAAATGTTGTGTTTCAAATATATCTGTCTTATTAACTTATTATAGCATTTATTGATAAAACTTTACAAATAAAACTGTATTTATGTACATATTATAGAAACAAATTAAATAGTATATATTCTCTTCTTTGTGATTTTTAATTAAGCTGAGTGTTAAAGGTAGCTACTTTGTCTTTTCTGCTGTACTGAATTTTTGCCGCAGCACCTGCTGTTTATCTTAAGACTCCTTGATAAAAGTTTTAAATTAATTATATCAAATAACGTTGAAATAACGGGCAGAAAAAATAACATAATATTACCTCTAAGGGTATAGAATTTGCGTCTTTAAGGTTGCACTCTTGTGCTGGTTGTCTCTTTAATTTTCGTGTCTATAACACTGGATATAGAAATTCCTTTTCAAAAGCATTAAAATAGGTTACCGCACACAATTAGAAGTTTCCAGAATTTTGGAAAGCCTTCACAAGCTTTCCGCACTAGAGATATATTTTGTGAAACATTTACCGACACACAATTTCAACTGTTTAATGTTTTAATTCAGTAAATCAAAGTTGTAGTTGAGCTTAAAACTAACAGAGGAACCCAAGTTGCTGCATTTCTAGTCTCGTAAAAGACACTATAGAAAAATGAAATGCAGCATTGAGCTACTTTGGAGTGCGCTGCTTCCGTATCGTTCTGTAGATCTTTGAGTATCATCAATTCGGTGAATGTTGAGTATGTAGTGCATATGAAACGAAAATACGACCATAGCTTTTCCCACAACTTTTAATTTAGTGTGTATATATTTTTTTTTATAATGAAAGAATATTTTTCCTTGAATTGCTATTCGTTAAAACTCACATAGCAAAATATTTCCAATTTATTTGATTCTGGTTGAAAGCTAATAGTCTAGTGGAATCCCCAATAAAATGCACAGTGGATTTTATTTTATTTGCTCTGCTCGTCATCCAGGGCAGAATAAGTACCGCAAACGAACAAAAAAATCCGATATCGAAATTTCAGAGGAATTGCGCTCTCCTAAGAAAGGAATTTTAAACAGAATGTGTATGTACGTTGTGTGTATAAACGCGCGCGCGTTGTGTGTATTTTACCTAAAGTAGAACGCATTGAACAACTGAAAACAATATTACCGGTTACCTTGAAAACGAATGATTCATTAAAACGTTATTCTTATAATAAATATTGTGTTTTAAAGAGATGTACATATATTGTTTAGTTCATGTTTGTCTGTCAATATTCACCAGTTATATTATACAAACTTCCTTCCGAATGAAATGAACCTTAGATGCTGTTACCACAAAATTTAAAATATACGTTTTATTACTTTCTCTACACGTACCATGCACATAGTGTATAGAGAAGGTGTTGTAATGCACCCAAAAATTCGATACCGAGATTTCACCGGAAATACGTGTTTTGGGTCCCCCTGAATCCAAAAATAGCATTTATGGAAAAAGGCCCTTGTGTTTGTGTGTGTGTATGTGCGTGAGTGTGTGGACAGCACAGCTCAAAAACGAAAAGACCGTTAAATACCAAACTTGGAATTTAAGTTTGGTATCTTGCAAGGATGCGACACTAAGATTTTCAAGAAATTTCCCCCACCCCAACTACCCTTTACATGGAACTTTTTTTCGAACATTTTGATTTTCTCAAAAATGGCTCTAATGATTTTAATTAAAATATCGAATATTAAAGATATTTACCTGACAAATGATATGTATATCTTGAATTTCCTGGGATGAATTTTACGGAACTTTGCATAAGTGCTAAACCGAAAGAGATAGAGCAAAGCTTACCAAACACAATATGTTGAGCATATTAAAACACACAATTTATGTCATGTAATTTTTTTTTTCGTGGAGTTGGTCGTTTTTAAGATATCCCTTTGTATTGGTTTCAGCTTCAAGAAGCTTATACTTTTCTCATACAGTACTCGTGTCCATACAAAGGAACTTCAGTCACGTAGCAACCAGCTTTTGACTATCACTTTAACCTATGGTATTCCCTTATTTCGCTTCTACTTACAAGGAAGCAAATAATAAGTCAATTTCTGCTACTTTTTCTCGATTAGAATGAAGTAGAAAGAAGCATTAGATTTTTAAATAATTTGTTGCAGAGATGCAGTCACGTGAATGGAACACATAATATTTTTTGTCATATATATCTGTCATTAGAGTCAGCTTTTATGAAGTCAGTGTTGGATTGGAGGATTTTTTTGAAAATCTTTGTGTCGCATTCCAAGACATTGAGCTTGTATACCAGGTTCGGTATACATATATTCGAGTATTTGTTAGAGTTATTCTGTACACACACACCGGCTCTGGGTCTTTTTCTAGAAATGCTTTTCTAGGTTTAGGGTGCCTTAAAACATGTATTTCCAATAGAATTTCGAAATCGAGTAGAACACGATACTTTCTGTATCTACGAAACATGATAGATCATCCGACATTTAAGTACTGTTTGACATTGTATTATATTTATTCGAGCCGCTTTTGAAAGATTTAGCTATCGCTTTTGCCTTGTGTATTCGTTTATTCTCCTTGTAACTACAAAGAAGTATGTAAAAAGATCGTCTCGGCTAATATGTTAATCGATTAACACGAAGTAGACAGAATGCGCTTTTGAAAGAACAGCTTGTGGCAAAATCGGTAGAGAAACTCATGGGAATTTAACTTATATTTTTCTTCATAATTTAAATCTCCTGATATTCTAAGTATTGTCTTAATAGGCTATTTTCTTCTAATTTCAAAATCTTAATATAGTCCATAGGAACTCTTCCCACAATTCTGCATTTTCATTTACCTATTTTTAATTTGCATTAAGATAAACCTAATACTTTCCTCCAAAATATTACATTAACAATGATTCAGTCTCAAAATATGTAATCCCATACTACAATTTTTTCCAACAAGACAAGTTTCAGTCTTGGACAGATATTTCGTCAGTTCTTAGACCAGGTTTTCCACACCATGAATGGTATGAGAGGTCACATTAGATTGACCAATTAGATCTCCAAATTTCGCCTTTGAGCATCTTTTTACTTTCTCTACACGTGCTATGAACATAGTGAATAGATTCGATACCGAAATTTCACCGAAAATATACGTTTTAGGGTCCCCTATCTCCAAAAAAGCGTTTTCAGAAAAAGGGTCCTGTATGAGTGAGTGTGTGTGTGGGTGTGTGTATGTGTGTGTCCGTGTGTCTGTGAACTTAAAAACGAAAAGTCGGTAAAATACCAAACGTGGTATTAAAGTTTGGTATCTTACAATGATGCGACACGAAGATTTTCAAGAAAATTCCCCTACGCCAAACTATCCTTTTACATGGAAAAATGTTCGAAAATTTTGAATTTATGAAAAATGGCTCTGATGATTTTCATTAAATAACCACATATTAAGGCCATTTCCACCACAAATAAAGTGTATATCTTTAATTTTCTGGAAATAGCCTCTAAAACCCCTTTAATCTGGATGAAATATGCGGAATTTTGCATAATTAGTAAACCGTAAATGATACACAAAAACTTACAGCACAAAAATGTAGATCTCTTTAAAACACAATTTATGTTATATACATTTTTTCGTGGATTGGACCGTTTTTAAGATATTCCTTGTAATTGGATTCAGTTTTAAAATACTTATACTTTTCTCATACGGGAAGTGTCAACTCCTGGCTAGGTAAAGAAACAGATTTCAATCCCATAGCAACCACATTTTAAAACATTTGAGTGTCGGTTTAGTCTAGTGCATTCCCTTATTTCCCTCCTACTGATAAGGAGCTTAGCGATACAATTGTTTCTGCTAATGTTTAGTCGATTAGCATGAAATAAAAGAATAAGCTTATAAACCATAAATTGTTGCAGAGGTGTAGAGAAAGTCACGTGAATGGAACCATCAGATTTTTGTGATATTTTTCATAGTACATCGAGACAAACCAACATCGTAGAAGATCTGGAGAATCGAATAATGGAAATTTCCCAAATACTTGTTACCATTCTTTAACTGGTTTCTGCGTTAACTGTCATATTCTCAAGAGCTGAGGGCTACCAATTTAAACACAGTATTTAAAAGGTGAACTATCTTGGTTTTTTTGTTGTTATTCTTTTTTATTTCTTTATTTTTCTATTTTGAGGTACTTGTTCAAAAAGTATTGAAAAGTACTACTCCTATCTGTAAAATCTGATGTGTTTCCTTTCACACGACTTTCTCTACATTTCAGTTACAAATTATTATTAAAAACTTATTCTTCTACTGACTTCATGCTAATGGAGGTAAACATTAGGAGGAATTATCTTATTACTTGCTTTCTTGAAAGCAAAAGGTAAATAAGGGTATGTATTAGGGATAAAACGATTGTCAGATCTTTTAAAAGCTGGTTGCCATGTGGATGTGCTTTGCATTGCCAGAGGTTGACAAATTCCCGTGTATAAAAATAACAAGGAATGTCTCAGGAAAGGTCAGTTACTCGAAAAAAACATATATGACATAAAACGTGTGTTTTATCGTGATCTACATTTTTTGTGTTGTAAGTTTCTGTCTATCTCTTACGGTTTACTAGTTAACGCAAAATTCAACAAAATTCATCCAGAACAAAGACGCCTTTAGAGGCTATTCCCATAAAATTTAAGATATACATTTGATTTTCTATATAAGTATCTTTAGATCCATTTTTGAGAAAATCAACGTTTTCAAACATTTTTCCACGTAAAGAGTAGTTGGGGGTGAATGGATTTTCTTGAAAATCTTCGTGTTGCATCTTTGGAAGATACTGAACTTTAATACCAAGTTTGTTATTGAACAACTTTTCGTTTTTGAGCTATGCTGCCCACAAACACATACAGACTAACAGAAACACACACGGACACTTTTCTAAAAATGATTTTTTAGGATTGATTCAGGGGTCTCAAAGCATATATTTTCAGTGAAATCTCGGTATCGAATTTTTAGTTCCAATACATAACTTCCCTATACACCATGTACATAGTACGTCTAGAGAAAGTAAAAAGTATTGAAAAGCAGTATCCGAATCTATAAACATTTAAAATAAAAGGTGGTAGCCACTTACGATTGAACTGGAGGTACCGATAAATCATTAATACTATTCCTTGTGCTTCCTGTAAATGTCTATTCTCGTACACTGAGTTTTGTGTTAATCAGCCACAGGATTCAAAATTTATTTAGGTGGTAAATTAGTTTGTTGTCAGTTGCAGTACTTTAACGTTGTTTTATATGCTCAGTTTTAATATTTCCGAAAAAATGTTGCACAAAGAGTGATTCTCAAGAATTAACCTATGTTGCTAAAGAAAATCAAAGCCTGCTGAAAAAATACCATTATTTATTTACTTAGAAAGGTTAGAAAGACTGTTTTCTGTTACCTAATTTCCACTAGACTTTTTCAAGTCCTGACGAGCTTACTATTCATTGATTTCAAATATAGCAACCAGAATTCTATGTTTTTAGGTTAATGATTGAGGAATTTTAAAAGATATGATTTGTTGTCATAGGAATCTGTTATCTATTTTATAAGAAGTATTGCAAGGCACGTACGAAAGTTCGGAATTGGGTAACATTAGAACTATGTACAACAAACGGACGAAGACAAGGATTTGGATGTCACCAACACTATTTACGATATTTTGGTCTTCACTATCACATATATACAATGCACATAGCATATAGAGAAGGTATTGTATTCCACATAAAAATTTCGATACCGATATTTCAGTGTAAATGCATGTTTATGAAGCTCTCTAAGTAAAAAGCCTTTTTTTTTTTTTTTTTTTTTTTTTAGAAAAATGTACTTTTATATGTGTGTGCATGTGTTTATGTGTGTCTCACTTACGTGGCACACTTTCTGTTAGTGTTTACTTCAATTAAAATCCGTAAATAAATTAATAATCTTTTGTAAGAATAGTCTGTTTGCAGAACACGTAGAGAAAGTCACGTAAATGGAACACATCAGATTTTAGACTACACACTGATACAAAACAGCATATTCTAAAAACAAGAAACGGAAAGTTTACTACCATATGGTTCTGAATACTGGACAATATATGAAAATATGCAAAGTAAACATTGGCGATAAAAATGGATGGACTTCGAAGAATATGAGAGTATTCGATTGTAAGGTATCTATACTCAAGATCTACTTGCATTAGATAAGATGATTGCAGAAGAAACTGAATGATAGAATGACTGAGGACACAATGCAAAACAGATTTCTGCACTGGTATGGGCACGTACAGGGCATGTCAGAGTAGCAGTGGCCTAAACCTTTAATTGTTCCAGGCAGAAGGAAGCGTGGAAAGCTAGAAGAACCTGGCACGAAGGAAACCACAACCATGGTTAGTAGGGTCATGGAAGAGAGAAAGTGGGAAGAAAGAATACCTGGAGGGCAAGTATCAAGGGCAAAACTGCTGTGAAGTGGAAGCCTGAAAATTATATGGTTTTTAATCGTACCTTTTCATTAACTGGTGCTGAAAGTTTTAATGTATTTAAAATACTTCAGGAATTGAAAGAGAATTTATAGCAGAGGCCTAGTTTTGAATGTCCAGTACAGGGGATGAAGAGATGTTCCGAACTCTCCCTCGAAGCTTGCTGTAAGCTTTGATTGGGTGGACGAGAGCTTTGATCGAATTACTGACTTTAGTAGGTCCATGATCTCCCCTTTATCTACCTCACGTTCAAGTGGCACTCCATCAGGATTCCAGATCCTTCAAATGGCGCTTGAGTATTGGCTTCAAATTTACACATTTTGGCAAATCTCTGAAACACTTACGTTTGCGCTTAGACTGTTGTTTCAGAATTTATAGATCTTAAAGGGCGCAAAATATGAGAATATGACTGTCCAAATTTTGTGGTAGTATACCAAATAAAAGTGAATTTGTTGTTTCCGTGCTAGATTGTAATCAAAATAAATTTTATGCTGAGACTTCACTAATATACACATTTTGAAGTATATGAATCAAAATAGTTAAAATGACTAATAAGACGTGGACTGACCGACGTGCACGGTAACGTATGAAACTCGATTTCGGAAAGTCCTGAGTTCGATTGCCATCGTAAGAAACCTTGCTTGCCTGTGCGCATTGCCGTAACTTTCTTGTGGTAATAGATACTGCAGGATCTTTCTAATTCTAAGTCTAATGATACGCTTACCTGTAGAACAGCTTTTAAAGTCTTTTTATTAAACATATATGTATTATTTTAATATACCAACGTGAAAAACTAAACTTCCTAAGTAAAAATAGCCGAAATTAACAAGATGTAAAACATTAATTTTTGTGAAAATTTACTACACATTATATTTTTGATGGGCTTAAAACTATTTTAACAAATTAGGTCAGCAAATGCACTGAGTGTCACCTGTAACACTCTAATGAGCTCAGGATCATTAGCAGAGCGATTTCGACATTCATCGTACTGAAAAACAAAATATCTTATCCAAGCACCTCCACCGAGTTTGGATTACTAATCCGACACCAGATGTCGTTACAAAATTAGGCAGTACAATTATATCGTTGTCTAAAGTGATACATTTCTTTCATTTATAGTTTTCAGACAAAGGCACATTCAGACCAAACAATCAAATTATTTCATGAAAAACCATTCAAAATATTTAAAGGTTCCATTCATGACTTTCTCTGTTCTTAAAACTAACTATCCTTATAAAATATTATTCTTTTCTACATAATGCTAATCAGAAATGACATTATTACTTGAATTCTTATAATTAGGAAGAAAATAAGTGATCATACAAAGCAAAAGAAACATCCAAATTTTTTAAAAAGCTGTGCAATTGATATTGAAATTCGGTTCTTTCTTCATGGCCCGCTTGAGAAAAGTGAGAGTATTTTAAAATTGAAACAAATAATAGAAAAATCTCGAAAATGGTTAACTTTGCAAAAGAACCATATATAACACAAACTTATATTGTAACAAGTTCTACATTTTTTTTTGTAGTAGGTACATTGTTTTATCTCTTACGATTTGGTAGTTATGCAACATTCACTAAAAATTAAGAGGACTTTAGGGGCTATTCCCGAGGATTTAGGCTAACAATTTTATTTGTCATGTAAACATCCTGAATATACGAAAGTTTAATCAAAATAGTTAGTGCCATTGTATAAAAAATCAGATGTGTTCCATTCACATGACTTTCTCTCCATCTCTGCAACAAATTATTGTTAAAAAGTTTATGCTTCTATTTACTTCATGCTAACCGACAAAAAACTAGAATACGGCTTTATTTCTTGCTTTATTGCAAGCAGAAGCGAAACGAGGGAGTACAATAGGTTAAAGTGAAAGCCAAAAGCTGGTTGCTATGTGACTGAAGTTTCTTTGTTTGTATGGACCCGAGTTGACAAACTTCTGTACGAGAAAACTATATATATATATATATATAAATTGTGTTATTTATTGTGATCTAAATTTTTTGTGTAGTAAGTTCTTGTCCATCTCTTACAGTTTAGCAGTTATGCAAAATTCCATAAAATTCATCCAGAATAAAATATTCTTCAGAGGCTATTCCCAGAACATTCAAGCTACACATTTTATTTGTCAAGCAAATATCTTTAATATACGATATTTTAATCTAAATCG
Organism: Hymenopus coronatus; assembly: GCA_030762935.1. NCBI lineage: Eukaryota > Metazoa > Arthropoda > Insecta > Mantodea > Hymenopodidae > Hymenopus > Hymenopus coronatus. The sequence goes on along the minus strand of CM060881.1, from coordinate 127,085,962 downwards.
ATATAGCTATTTTTTAAACAATTTTCGAAAAAAGCCCCTGTAGTAGTTTGGGGTGGAGCATTTTTCTCAAAATCTACCTGTCGCATCCCTGGAAGATACTAAACTTAATTACCAAGTTTGGTATTTTACCGACTTTTCGTTTTGACTTATCGTGTTCACAGACACACGGACACATACACACACGAACCTTTTTCTGAAAATGCTTTTTTTGGTTACAGGAGAACCTAAAACATATATTTCCGGTGAAATCTCAGTATCGAATTTGTGGGTGGAGTGCAATATCTTCACTATACTCTATGTACATATATATACACACACATTGACTTTTTTTCTACAAAGGTACTTTTTTTCTTTATTCAGGGGGCTCAAACCTCGGAATCAAATTTTTGGTTAGAATATAATACCTTCTCCAACTTTTAAATACATTGTGTATCGTGCTAGAGAAAGTAAGCTTAACAAATATTCAGAGTGACAGTGAGAAAAAAAACTATGATTTATTGCAATACTCGAGATTTTGTGTCCACTATCGTTTACTGGTGGATATAAAACTTATTCTTACACAACCCTTATTTTTCTACTACTTTACTTTATGCAAGATAAACCTTTGCAGAAATACCTTGCTACTTTACACATCCGTGTAGTTACGAAGAGAATGACGTTAGTCAAATGTTTATCAACTGGAAGCCATATGCTGGGTTTAAAATTCCATATTTTCCCCATGGAATCTCTAGAAACAACTAAAACTCGAGTGGAATTTAAAAACACAGTAAAGAAATCAATGTCGGATATCTCGGAAAGAGCTTAAATAAATGGCTTATCTTAAATACATTATGCGTTTCAAAGAGAGATACATATTTACTTTCTCTTCTTTATACATAGTGTGGGTAGAGAAGGTATTGCACTACAATAATAAATTACATAGGTATCGAAATTTCACCGGAAATTTGCGTTTTAGGGTCCACTGTATTCAAAAAAGCATTTTTAGAACAACGTCCATGTGTCCGTGTGTGTAAGTGTTATTTAACTTTATTAATTCTAAGGATGCGACACGAATATTTCGAGAAAAATACTCCCGCTCCAAACTATCCTTTACAAGGACATTTCCAACATTTTTAAGATCTCAAAAATGGCTCTAACAATTTTGATTAAAGTACCGGATATTAAAGATATTTGCATGACATATAACATGTATATCCTGAATTTTCTGAGATCAACCTCTGAATGCTGTTTACTCTGGTTGAATTTGGGTGAATTTTGCATAACTGGTAAACCGTAAAATATAGAGAAAAACTTACTACAACATAAAAATGTAGAATTCATCAAAACACATAATTTGTCACATGCGCTCTTTTTCAGCTTTAAAATACTTATATTGCTTTAACTCCAGGTCATACAAAGAAACGAAATTCATTCACATAGCAAGCAGCTTTTAAAAGATTTAACTGTCGCTTTAGGCTAGTGCACTCCCTTATTTCCTTTCAACTTAAAAAGAAGCAAGTAATAAGACCATTTCTACTAGTTTTATCTCGATTACATGAAGCAGAGATGTAGAAAAGTTTATGTGAATGGAATATATCCTATTTTAATTTCTCTACATGTACCATGTACTTAGTTTATGGAGAAGGTATTGGATCTCATCCAAAAGTTCAATGTCAAGATTTTGCCGGATATATATATTGTTGTCTCTTGAGTCCAAAAAGAGCAATAAGATTTGTGTGTGCCTCTGTGTGTGTGTGTGTGTGTGTGTGTGTGTGTGTGTGTGTGTGTGTGTGTGTATCTGTGGGCAGCTTAGCTTAAAAACGAAAAGAGCATTAAATAAAAAAAAAAAAAAGTATTTAAGTCTGGTTTCATTCAAGGATGTGACACAAGGCTTTCAAGAAAATCTCCTTTAACTTATTTAAACATTTTGTTTTTCTCAAAAATACCTACAGCGATTTTGATTAAAGTATCGTATATTAAATATATTTACATGAAAAATAAAATGTATACCTCATATTTTCTGGGAATATCTTCTAAAGAACTGTTCATTCTGGATCAATTTTCCTGAATTTTGCATAGCTGGTAAATTGTAAGGGATTAACTCACTGCCTTTCACCTAGACGGCCGGGGTTCGATCCCAAGCGACCGCATGTGAGATTTGTAGTGGACAAAGCGGCGCTGGGGCGCGTTTTCTCCGGGTACTCTGGTTTCCACCGCCATCGCATTCCACCTGTGCTCCATCATCATTCATGTATCATCAGTGTCACCGCATAAGCAGTTAAAGCGGCTGTTAAACACTACAAAAAGCAATTAACTCACTATGAAAGAACTATGTATGTTGTTAAATCACACAGTTTGTGTAATATGTTTTTGTTGTAAAGCTGACCATTTGCGAGATATTCTTTGTAATAGGTTTCAATTTAAAACTAAGTACCCTTTCAAACCGGGTCACCTTTCGTCTCATTTCTCTTTTGTTTTCTGGAAACACAAAGCGAACAGAACTTCAATTGTTCACCTATTGACAGGCTTTAGCTTAGAAAGAAGCAAGCAACAAGACAGTTTCTATTAGTGTTTATCTGGATTAGCATGGTGTAGACAATGCAATAATCTTCAGAAAAAGTAGCTTGTTCGCAGAACAGACAGAGGAAGTCTTGAGAATGGAACACATCAGATTTTTTATATGGCAAGTGATGGTCTATGCCCTCATGTTTACCAGTTAAACCTGATTAGACACAATTCCTTTCGAATTAAGAGTACTACAGAGACTATTCCCAGAAGGTATTGTATTGCACCCAAAAATTCGATACAGAGATTTCACTGGAAATACATGTTTTGAGCACCTAAATACAAAACAAAAGCAGTTTTAGAAAAATGTCCGTATGTGTTTGTGTGAGTATGTGTGTGTGTGTCTGAGGGCAACATCTCAAAAACGAAAAGACCATTAAAACCCATATTTGGCCTTTAGGTTTGGTATCTTCCAAGGAAGCGACACAAAGATTTTCAAGAACGTCCACCACCACCAAAATTCTAACGATTTTAATTAAAATATTGTATATCAAAGATATTTATATGATAAACAGAATGTATATCTTGAATTTTCTGGGAATAGCTTGTGAAGACATCTTTATTCTGAATAAAATTTGCTGAATTTTGCATAACTGGTAAACAGTAAGATATGGACAAAAGATGTAGAGTTCGTTAAAACACACAATTATCTTATATGCATTTTGTTCCTGGAGTTGACTGCTTTTAAGATTTTCCTTGTTTTTGATTTCAGTTTTAAAATATTTACTACTTTTGTCATACGGGAACTTGTCAATACCTGACCAGGCAAAGTATTGGATTTCTATACCATAGGAACCACATTTTAAAGCATTTGATTGTCGGTTTAGCATAGTGTATCCCTTATTTCCCTTGCAGAGATAAGGAACTAAGTAATAAAACCATGTCTACTAATGTGTATCTCGATTATAATGTAGTAGATACAAGAATAATCTTATTAACAATAATGTGTTACAGAGAGGCAAAGAAAGACATGTCAATGTAGCACATCAGATTTTTTTTTATTCTTATGTTTTTTTTTTTCTCTCCTCTCTTCGTCTCTCCAAGTAAAAATGTTTGGCGATAAAACTACTACTACTACTTCTACTACTACTACTTCTACCTCCCACTACCACTACTAACACTACCACTACTGCTACCACTACTACCACTACTACCACTATTACCACTACTACCATTACTACTATTACTACCACTACTACCACTATTACTACCACTACTACTATTACTACCACTACTACCATTACTACTATTACTACACCACTACTACACCACCACTACTACTACTACTATTACTACCACTACTACCACTACTACTATTACTACCACTACTACACCACCACTACTACTACTACTACTACTACTATTACTACACCACTACTACACCACCACCACTATTACCACTACTACTATTACTACACCACTACTACACCACCACTACTACTATTACTACCACTACTACCACTACTACTATTACTACACCACTACTACACCACCACTACTACTACCACTACTACTATTACTACCACTACTACCACTACTACTATTACTACACCACTACTACACCACCACTACTACACCACCACTACTACTATTACTACCACTACTACCACTACTACTATTACTACACCACTACTACACCACCACTACTACTACCACTACTACTATTACTACCACTACTACCACTACTACTATTACTACACCACTACTACACCACCACTACTACTACTACTACTACTATTACTACCACTACTACCACTACTACTATTACTACCACTAATACAACTACTACTATTACTACCACTACTACCACTACTACTATTACTACCACTACTACTATTACTACCACTACTACTATTACTACCACTACTACTATTACTACCACTACTACCACTACTACTATTACTACCACCACTACCACTACTACTATTACTACCACTACTACCACCACTACTACCACTACTACCACTACCACCACTACGACCACTACTACCACTACTACCACTACCACCACTACCACCGCTACCACCACTACTACCACTACGACCACTACTACCACTACTACTATTACTACCAGTACTATCACTACTACCACTACTACCACTACCACCACTACTATTACTACCAGTACTAACACTACGACCACTACTACCACTACTACTATTATTACCAGTACTACCACTACTACTATTATTACCAGTACTACCACTACTACTATTATTACCAGTACTACCACTACTACCACTACTACTATGATTGCCAGTACTACCACTACTACCACTACTACCACTACTACTATTATTACCAGTACTACCACTACTACCACTACTACCACTACTACCACTACTACCACTACTACTATTACTACCAGCACTATAATTACTACCACTACTACCACTACCACCACTACTATTACTACCAGTACTAATACTACGACCACTACTACCACTACTACTATTATTATTACCAGTACTACCACTACTACCACTACCACCACTACCACCGCTACCACCACTACTACCACTACGACCACTACTATCACTACTACTATTACTACCAGTACTATCACTACTACCACTACTACCACTACCACCACTACTATTACTACCAGTACTAACACTACGACCACTACTACCACTACTACTATTATTACCAGTACTACCACTACTACTATTATTACCAGTACTACCACTACTACTATTATTACCAGTACTACCACTACTACCACTACTACTATGATTGCCAGTACTACCACTACTACCACTACTACCACTACTACTATTATTACCAGTACTACCACTACTACCACTACTACCACTACTACCACTACTACCACTACTACTATTACTACCAGCACTATAATTACTACCACTACTACCACTACCACCACTACTATTACTACCAGTACTAATACTACGACCACTACTACCACTACTACTATTATTATTACCAGTACTACCACTACTACCACTACTACCACTACCACCACTACCACCACTACTACCACTACTACCACTACCAACACTACTACCACTACTACTATTACTACCACTACGACCACTACTACTATTACTACCACTATCGCCACTACTACCACTACTACGACCACTACTACCATTACTACTACTACTACCACTACTACCACTACCAACACTACTACCACTATCATCACTACTATTACCACCACTACCACCACTACCACCACTACTACCACTACTATCACTACTACCACTACTACGACCACTACTACCACTATACCTCTACTACCACTACTGTCACTACTACCACTACTACCACTATACCTCTACTACCACTACTATCACTACTACCACTACTGACACTATACCTCTACTACCATCACTACTACCACTACTACCATCACTACTACCACAGCCATCACTACTACTACCACTACCATCACTACTACTACCATCACTACTACTACCATCACTACTACTACTACCAATACTACCACTACTTCTACCAATACTACTACCACCACTACTACCACTACTACTACAACCATCACTACTACTACCACTACCATCACTACTACTAGTACCAATACTACTACCACCACTACTACTACTACTACTACTACTTCTAGTTTTCCTATGCTCCTTTATACATGTATAGGTTTCCTTGCAGGAATAGACATGTAACTCATCGGAATTATCGGATGTTTACTTTTGTGAGTGATTCAATTCTTTTTTTTTCTGCCGTAAGTATTTCATTTTATGCACATACTATATCCTCTCAAGTTATAGAATTACATCGACTTGGCAACGACTGGGAGATGTGCATAAAAGTAAAAACTGTTCCGAAAGTTATCTATCCAACATGTGAACACACAGATGTTGTCTTTTTGATTCCAAACAGTTAGCTACGTGACCAAAAACTGTTTTCAGAAGCAGTTCACGCGGATGCATACGGCTTTTGTTTCCTGTAGTGGAAGATAAATTTTGCAACAGAGCAACAGAGAAAGTTTATTTCCGCATCCGGCGCGAGCCCGCATGTGTTGCCCCCTACTGGTTTTGCCGTATTAACATTTTTCACATGCCGATCACGTGCTTGCCCGGATTGCAGCTCCCTTTGTTCGTGAGCAGGCACGTCATAACTGGACCAGCACACATTTTCACATATTTTGGAATTCACAACGACAAATAATTCTCCTAGTCCATCCGCTGGTTTCATGGCAAAACAGCGTATTCGTGTTACGTTGCTCACTTGTTATGATCTGCTTTCGCTCGGTTTGTCTGGAATGATTATGGATAACTGATGGCATTCGCTGTCATTGTCAATAAAGTATGAAAATCTGGATGAACACCTCTTCAGCATATCGCTCTCATACCACAGTTGGTCCAAAAAATACATGCAAGCTTTAAATAGATATATCACCAACATTGGCCTATAGATGTGAGATTTGGGTGTTGATCATCTTAAAAACAGCAAAAATACACGTTACCGTGATGATTTTTACTTTCTCTACACGTTCTATATACATGGTGTATAGCGAAGGTACTGTATGTACCAAAAAATTCGAGATTTTCCCAGAACTACAAGTTTTAGGACCCCCTGAATCAAAAAAAAAAAAAAAAAAACATTTTTAGAAAAATTTCCGTGTCTGTCTCGCTCTCTGTCTCTGTCTGTCTGTCTGTCTGTCTGTCTTCTGTGGTCTGCCTGTATGTATATGTGTGTGTGAGTGTATGTCTGTGGGCGGCATAACTCAAAAACGAAAAGTCCGTTAAATAACAAACTTAAGTTCATTATCTTCCAAGGATGAGACATGAAAATTTTAAGGTAAATCTCCCCACCCCCAACTACTCTTTACAGGAAAAAAAATTCTCAATTTTCTGGAAAAAGGCTTTGAAAACATGTTATTCTAGATGAATTTTGCGTAAGTTTGCATAACTGCTAAACCGTAAGAGATAGACAAAACTATATACAGTTTTTCGTGGAGTTGACCGTTTTTGAGATATTCCTTGTTATTGGTTTCAGCTTTAAAATACTTGAACTTTTCTCATACGGGAACTAGTCAACTCCAGGCCACGCAAAGAAACGGATTTCAATCCCATAGCAACCATATTTTAAAACATTTGACTGTTGGTTTAGCCTACTGTATTCCCTTATTTCCCTTCTGCTTATAAAGGATAATTGCTGATAATACTTTAGCATGAAATAGATAGACGATTAAACTTCTTAAGAATAATTTGTTACAGAGATGTAGAGAAAATCATAAGAATGAACCACATTAGAATTTTTGTTATAAGCAGAAGCAACATAAGGAATACGCTATGCGGCTAGACTAAAGCGATTGTAAAATATTTTAAAACCTGGTAGCTATGAGGTAGAGTACTATTCTCTTTGTATGCCCAGGAATAACAAAAGTAAATTAAAAAAACAATAACCCTGGAAATAGTTAACTATACATAAATAATACATGAATTGTGTTTTAAAGAGATAAACACGTTTCTAAGTTTTTGGCTATTTCTTACGGTATGCCAATTATGCATAAGAGAAGGAGTTGAGAATCTGTTCCCCAAAAATTTAAAATATGCATTTTGTCATGTGGTGTGGTATTTAATCAAACTCCTTAGTCATTTTTGAGAAAATCAATGTTTTCGAAATGTTTCCCATGTAAAGGATAGCTGAGGTGGGGGTATTTTCTTGAAAATGTTCGTGTCACAGATATCTAAGTGCAAATATCAAATTTGGAATTTAACTGAGATTGTTTTTGAATGATCGTGTTCACAGACGCACACACACACACGCACACACACACCGCCCGGAAATATTTATTAAAATTAAATTTTATATACAGAGGATCCTAATACGTGATATTTCCGGTGAGATCTCTATCGAATTTTGATTTACATATAGTACTTTCTCTACCCATGTACCAGATATACTAAATAGAGAAAGTAGAAATGGAACGAATAATACGTTAGAAAAGATTGAGGATCCAGAATCTAAATGAAATATTAATTAAATACTTAGAAACAAAATGGCAAGATCGTGTAAACCGAATACCACAAATAATACCAAAGCGTAAAACAATAGACAGGACCTTTCTAATTGGTGTACCGCCTAAGAGGTGGTTGTTAATGGGCACCTTTACATGGTTACAGACGATGGACAACCCCACTGATTGTACCCTGACCAAACTCAGGCAATTTTTCTACACTGAGAGATGGAAACTGATCCAGAAACGCCAGACCGCGCCTTTCCAACAATGGCTCCTAAAAACAATACACACTTGAAATTTTGCTGCATCAAATCCTTCCTTACCCATTACTTACAATAAAAAAAAACTTAAATGCATTATTGTTATTTACATTAGGAAGTATGCCTTGGTTTGACTAATTGCAAAATAATAAGTCCACTCTACAAAAATTGTTTTCTAAACTGTATTCAAAATTGCAAGGAATAAAAAAAAATTTAAAAAAAATGACGAAAAGACGGTTAAATACTAAAAAAAAATAAAAATAAAAACAGAAGCCATACTAAAAAAAAAAAAAAATATACTCTCCTCTATTAAAACTGTATTTCACCGGAAATACATGTTTTGAGACCCCGAAAAAAAGAAGAGGTAGGTAGAAGACGGAACAAGCCATAAGCCTTATGCCCATTGTTGATTACTATTGCTATTATCATTATTATTGTTATTATTTGTGTTATTATTATTGTTTTTGTTATTATTATCATTATTATTATTATTATTATTATTATTATTATTATTATTATTATAGCCAAGAAAAATGTGTTTTTTTCTGCCCATGCATATTTCCTAATAGGCTCATTTCTCTCTCTCTCTCTCTCTCTCTCTCTCTCTTCGTATCTAACTACCGGATTGTTTTAATAAGAAGAAATAGTGTCCTTGGTTAAACATAATTAATTGTTTAAATAATTGCACTATAAACTTTAATTTGACCTAAAAAACTGCAACATTTTATCTGAATATAGCAATCACATTTTTAAGGACGAACCTTTAGATATTAAGTTTCAGGAATAAAAAGAAGTCAGAAGGTGTGAAGTCCGTAGAATTGAGAAAAATCTCTGCTGGGCACATACATAGCCTCCCTAAAGATCCCACTTCACAGCAGCAATTCCAGTGTTGCTATGTCCCAAAAATGTTGCGTTCTTCACCTCAAATCCAGTTGGTCATCTATACTTTTCGCAGAAATGGAGTGACAATAGCGACTTTGACTTTGGGCGGGGGGGGGGGGTTGAACTTGTGTCTCTATTCTATTGACTGTCGCCTACACTTCTAGGCTATATAGTGCGTCCTTTTCTTGTCACCACCTCCAGAAAGAGGTCTTCACCTTTCCAAAGTGCTAAATTTGTTGAAATCCCTGCTTCATTCGGGAGTAAGCATTCGGGGCCAATCGTACACATTTTCCTGAGCGAAGTAAATCATGAATGGTGTACGAGCAATTAAATCTCTGAATTGAAATTTGGTTGCTATGCAGAAGATGTACTTTTGTCTGTGGTGAATCAGCTAATCCACGCGTGTTTGGTGTAGAGAAGGTGGCAATGGAACTGTTGAATGTCAAATGAAAGAGAAGAAATAAAGCAATAGGGCAAGATTTGGGAAAAATAAAAAAGTGATTAAGAAAAACGAAAAGACAGAGAGAGCACAAGAGAGAGTTTGGAATAGGTAGCACAAACCAAAGGGCTATATTCGCTAACAAGGGAACTAAGGCGGTACTTAAAGCTTGTACATTAGGATGAGTAAAAGGATATGATGTTAATAATTGTAGATGTAACCTAAGTACAATAACTATTATTACTACTATTACTATTGTTATTATTACTGTGTGGCTATCACGAGTCCATCAATAGCAATGCCTATCGAAAGATAGAATATTTACCGGTGCACAACTCTGTTGTCTGAGAAATTTAGTGACAGCATGTTGTTTCGACTGCATATCCAAGTACATTGTCCTGATACGTGAATGCACGTCGTAGTGGACACACCGTCAAGACATGTCAAATACCCCATCAGTCAAAATTGATTTCATACCGATTTTAAGTCCGTATCTTCCACATTATTGCTGCATTTGGCGCTCAAGGCGGAAAATGTTTCCAAGACAGTATCATGTTGCATTTATAGTGCTTTTTGAAAGAGAACTTCATCTGAATTAATCATTCATCATACATAAACGTTATTACTTAAAATCAAGCATAGGAATTTCCAAGCATTAAAGCCCGGACGAAAGGAGGTGAAGTTGAACTATAGTGGACTTCACACAGTGACGTCGCAGGTTAGAAACCTCGTACAGTTTGTTGGTGTGCGCATGGCGTTTGGTGGTGTTTACCTCCCGTCGGTGACACATGACCGGTGTTGTTTACCTGTATTGTATTGTCAATGGGAGGTGTAGATTATTTGAAGCCAGCTGGTTAAGAACTCCTATGCATGATTATTACTTTTAATTGAGACACTTTGGAACAAGAATTCTTTATATAACTGTGATTTGCCATCTTCCTTAAACTTTCGTAAGAGTGCCACAAACATCATGATTCATTTTATTTAAAAGGAAACTAGTCCGCCTGGGTAGTGTGGTGGAAGCTTGTGTACTTCACATTTAACAGGTTGTGAGTTCGAATCTCGCTTAGGGTGAGTTACCCGGATAAGTTCTTTTTTCGGGGTTTTCCCTTATCCTGAGAAGACGAATGTCGAATAACTTTAAGCTCCATAGACCCCGAGATCATTTCAGCATAATTTCACCAATTTCATTCATCGTCCAATATGACCAACCAGATTAAAGGACGTTAAAACAAAAAAAAAAAAAAAACAAAAAAAAACTATTCTGTACAATTAGATACAGCACAGTTAAGCTAGACAAGACACAGAACAGCAACGTGGCATCCAGTTCGGGTAACATCCAGCAATATTCACAATAAAATAGTACAGAAAAAGGTAGTGAAACACAAACGCAGAAAAATCACATGACTTTCTCTACATCTCTGCAACAAATTATTCTTAGAAAGCTTATACGTCTATTTACTTCATACTAAACAGAACAAAATTAAAATAAATAGTCTTATTACTTGCTTCCTTGTAAGTAGAAGCGAAATAAGAGAGCACAATAGGTTAAAGTGATAGTCAAACGCTGGTTGTCACTGAAGTTCCTTTGTCTGTATGAGAAAAGTATGTTTTTCAAAGCAGAAACCAAAAACAAAGAATGTCTCAAAAACGATGAACTCCACGAAAAAAAATGTATATAAGATAAATTGTCTTTTAACGTGCTCTACATTTTTCGTGCACTAAGTTCTTCTCCATCTCTTATGATTTAGCAGTTATTCAAAATTCCGTAAAATTCATGCAGAATATAGTACTCCTCAGAGGCTATTTCCAGAAAATGCAAGATATACAAATTTTATTTCTCAGGTAACTATCTTTAATATACGAAATTTTAATAAAATCGTTATAGCCATTTTTGAGAAAATCAAAATTTTCGAAAAAAGTTCCATGTAAAGGGTAGTTGGGGGTGGGGAAATTTTCTCAAAATCTTTGTGTCGCATCCCTGGAAGATACTAAACTTAAATAACAAGTTTGGTATTTCACCGAATTTTCGTTTTGAGTTATCATTTTTACGGACACACGTACACACACACACACACGGACCTTTTTCCGAAAATGCTTTTTTAAGATAAAGGGGACCCTAAAACATGTATTTCCGGTGAAATCTCGGTATCGAATTTTTGGCTGGAGAGCAATACCTTCTCTATACACTATGTACATAGTGCGTATAGAGAAAGTAAAAATCTGATGTGTTCCATTCACATAACTTTCTCTATATCACTGCAACAAATTATTCTATATACTTCACATAATATAGCAGATATAGACTTATTGCTTCCTTGTTAGTAGAAGCGAAATAAGGGAGTAACGTAGGTCAAAGTGATAGTCAAAAGCTGGTTGCTATGTGACTGAAGTTCCTTTGTTTGTATGGACACGAGTTCAAAAAGTCCTGCATGAGAAAAGTATAAGTTTTTTTATAGCTGAAATCAAAAACAAGGAATATCTCAAAAACAATCAACTGCACGAATATATATATATATATATATATATATATATATATATATATATATATATATATTTTATGGTGTGTTTTAAAGTGCTCTATTTGTTGTGTGGTAAGTTTTTGTCCATCTCTTACGGTTTAGCAGTGATGCAATATTCCGTAAAATTGACCCAGAATAAAGTAGTCTTCAGAGGCTATTCCCAGAAAATTGAAAATATACATTTTATTTGTCAGGTAAATATCTTTTATATACGATATTTTAATCAAAATCGTTAGAGCCATTTTTTAGAAAATCAAAAATTTCCATGTAAAGGGTGGTTGGTTGGGGGTGGGGTGATTTTTCTCAAAATCTTCGTGTCGCATTCCTGAAAGATACTAAACTTAAATACCAAGTTTGGTATTTTACTGACTTTTCGTGAGTTATCGTGTTCACAGACACACGGATACACACAAACACCCAGACACACACACGGACCTTTTTCCGAAAATGCTTTTTTTAAATAAAGGGGACCCTAAAACATATATTTCTGGTGAAATCTCGGTATTGAACTTTTGGGTGGAGTGCAATACCTTCTCTATACACTATGTACATAGTGCGTATAGAGAAAGTAAAAATAGTTGGAGAGCTAAATGTCTAGTAGTTAATCGGAATGCCAACGGTGCTTCAGTCTTCGCCGTAGAGGTTTAACACGAAGACAAGTTTGGCGGAGAAGAGGATTGCGGTGGTTCAGGTAGGATCGTTGGAGCCTCTTGCTGCACGTCCGGATGATACTCATCACCTACGGTTGACCTATATCACCGTGCAGAGCGGAGCTGTGCACGTACCAGGGAGCGCCGGTCATGAAGCTTAGAAAACCATTCTGTGTGACTGAGTGGTAGAATTCCATATGGCACAATACCGCCACATGGGCCAAATTAATGGTGTATAAATAAGACGCTATACCGCAGAGGCAATGGCTTGGAGATGGACATACAATTATGGACGTCGCATATCCTCTGATCTCCGTAGCAGTGAGATAAATTGGATGATGGGAAAATATCCTGTAGCAGAGCTTTTCTGCTTCACGAACAAAATGACCTTTAATTCATTGACCATGTAATAATAGCTCATTATAAATAACAGTGCAAACAAAACATTGCCAAAGCTGTATTACACACAATTTAAAATTCACTGACTATATTTGCATAACATTTTACTAATTAATAATTCGAGTATCAGAAGCGGTAAGTTCTGTAGAATGTGAATATGGGCCAAATAATGAGTTAAGCAGACACTGCACATTTATAACCAAGTTTAAACAAACAAAAGATCTGAGAACACGTTTCATTGTTTGCTGTTTCCTAGCTGCAGACCCCGGAATGGTGGAATACGTTTATTATTGTAGTGAGGCGAGCAACAACGCGGAGAATAAAAAAGTTGACAAACGCAGCGCAACGAACGGCCTTCGTAATAAACTGAACTTCATATTTGTATCGTGTAGTGATGTTTTTCATTTGCGGTTCTGTGATCCAGAAAGCAAATCTCGCACTGTTCTTTCTCCTCTGCCTGTTGAATGAATAGCAGGAAATATATTGGAAAGTCGCCCAATTGTTTATCACAATTATACTGCGCCACTGCCCAGCGGAAACAAAATGTGTGCGTTTTACATTTCGTGTTGTGTGCCAACAAAGGCATGCTTTTGTTTCTTTTCTTTGCCAATGAAATTCAATTACATGCCGGCATAATATGATCTCGTTTTTTTAATATTAACCGAAATTGAATTTTATTTTATATTTGCGTGCTACAAAATTCGCATAAAGGTTCTAACTATACTACTATATATTTTATCCATTTAATAATGCAGATGCTAAAATAAAACTATAGGAAAACATGTTCAGAAATTTGCCTTTGTTCTAGCTCTGCAGTTGCTAGGCTGAGTGCCTGGATTGTATCAATGGCTAATTGTTGAGCTGGACAATAAATAACGGGTTTTACCGAGAATTCTGAAAAATACAATGTATTGTTCATTCATATTCAGAAACCTTTTCAAGGTATCTTCCCCTACATGAAAAACGATTATTCCTACGACTTATTCTTTGTTCCAACTAATGACAGAGCACCTATGTTGAACCTATTCAGAAGCTCATAACAATACATGTTTTGTTCAGAGAATAGTTTAAAAAATAGTTTACAATTAATAAAATCCAACAACAATAACAACAACATTGTTTTAAATATCTGGTTCTCTCCTACCAAGATATTTAATAGAATTAAAGACAGAAACCAACCTGGAATACGCCAGTTTAAACTCAGATTTTGAAGGTCGAACATACCTAGTTCATGAACATCCTAGTACTATAGGCACAGGCAAAATATAAAGATTATTTACCAAAATACAAAATATAATGGAAATATTTCAAAATATTTCTAAATATTTTAGACAGAACATTTCAAGGGTTTGGAACAGGTTCAGTTCAATAGTTGAAAAAAAAAATCTTTTTTTTTTCTTCTTTTTTTTTTTTTAGCCTGGTTGGTCATATCGGATGATGAATGAAATTTGTGAAATGATGCTCAAATGATTTAGTAGTCCATGGAGCTTAAATTTACTCGATATTCGTTTTCGAAAACCCCGAAAAAAAGGGAAAACCCCGAAAAAAATCTTATCCGGTTAACTCACCCTAAGCGAGAATCGAACTCGCGACCTGTTGAATATGAGGCAGACACACTACCACCACACTAACCAGGCCGGCTAAGAAACCTCTTAGCACATTTTTCTATTATCTGCTTAATGCTAATCCAGATAAGCATAAGCCGCAATAGTCTTATTACCAATTCCGTTATACGTAGAAAGGAGGGAATACTCTAGACCAAATTGATAGTAAAACTTTTAAAAAGCTGTTGCTATGCGATTGATGTAGAAATTAGGTTCTCCTTACAAGGCTAGGAATAAAACAAAAGAAACACGGAAGACGAAAAATTTAAGCCAATAACAAGGAATATCTCGGAATAGATTAGCTCCACGACAAAAATATACAGGAGGTTTAAATTGTGCGTATTTACGTGATGTACATTCTTCAATAGAAGATTTTTGCTGTCTCGACACTTTACCAGTTACCAAAGTCATCTAGAATGAAGGGGAACTTAACTTATGAATCTTATGTGTCACTTGAATGCCTATTATATATAGTATTTTAATAAAATTCGTTAGCCATTTTTGATAAAATCAAGACTTTCGAAATCTTTCCATGTAAAGCGTAGTTCGGGTAAATTAATTTTTTTAAAGTCTTCGTATCGCATTATTTGGTGATACTGGAGTTAGGTATTTAACAACAATTTTTCCACCCAAAAATTCGATACCGAGATTTCACCGGAAATACATGTTTTAGGACCCCCTGAATACAAAAAAAAAACATTTTTACAAAAACGTCTGCGCGCGCGCGTATGTGTATGTGTGTGTATTTCTGTTATGTGTATGTGTGTGTGTATCTGTGGACAGCATAGCTCAAAAACGAAAAGACCGTTGAATACCAAACTTGGTATTTAAGTTTCGTATCTTCCAAGGATGCGACTCGAAGATTTTCAAGGATAACTACCCTTTACATGGAACTTTTTTTCGAAATTTGTGATTTTCTTAAAAATGGCTGTAACGATTTTGATTAAAGTATCGTTTATTAAAGATATTTACTTGACAAATAAAATGTACCTATATCTTGAATTTTCTAGGAATAGCCTTTGAAGACTACTTTATTCTGGATGAATTTTACGGAATTTTGCATAACTGCTAAACCTAAGAGATGGACAAAGACCTACCACACAAAACATGTAGAGCACGTTAAACCATACACTTTATGTTTATACTTTTTTCGTGGAGTTGGTCGTTTTTTTAGCAATTCCTTGTTTTTGGTTTCAGCTTTAAAAGACTTACTTTTCTCATACAGGAATTTGTCAACTTGTGTCCATAGAAACTAAAGAACTTCAGTCACATAGCAACCAGCTTTTGACTATAAGTTTAACCTTTGGTACTCCCTTATTTCGCTTCTACTTACAAGGAAGCAAGTAATAAGACTATTTCTGCTAATTTTTTCTCGATTAGCATGAAATAAAGAGAAGCATAAGCTTTTTAACAATAATTTGTTACAGAGATGTAGAGAAAGTCATGTGAATGCAACACATCAGATTTTTTAGCTATGCTGTCCACAGACTCACACACAAGTATATACAAGATAGTGCTTCACCTTTAATAGAACAACTTATATACTTTCATGATCAGTCAATATTTATTACTACATTAATTGTAACCTCAGGAGGTTGTATAATTTTATCATTAATAACAAATAAATTTATAGATCGATATGTTATAGACGGTCAATATTCAGAAATTCTTTGAAAAGTTTTCAAAGTACTTTTTCTACCTCTATGTATGTACACATAGTCGGCACAGAATCTAAAAATAGGATTTGTAGATTTTTCTCCCTTCGTGCTTTAAAGGAGTTGCAGAACTCAACGGGGCTATTTAAAGCTAAAATTCGCTAATGGAGAAGTGACGATAGCAACTTGCGTTTCAGTACTATCAGTGAGCGCGACCGTCTCACCGTCTCCGCTGATAAGCAAGAGGGTTAAAACGAAGGTCGCTCAGCCAGTTCTCCACTTACCGGTTTCAACTTGAAAAATACCCATTGAGCTTTACAGCTATGCTACTGGGCAGTGAGGGTACCTGGCATTTGTGATATGATTTTAAAATGTGACCAAAGCTTTAATATACTTTTTCATATATCTGAAACGAAACGTGTGAGTCTACAATGCAAGTTTGGAGATAGAGCACTAGAACACTAAGCGTACCTGAGAGCAGTTTAGAGAAAATAACTTGAATGCGCAACATAATGAGATTCTTGTTACTTCTTCAGCACGTATGTACAATGTATATAGTAAATAGAGAAGGTATTGCATTCAACTCAAAAATTCGATACCGATATGTTACCACAAATACATGCTATAGAGCCCCTGAATAAATAAAGGCATTATTAGAAAAGAGTCCACGCGCGTGTGTAAGTGTATACGTGTGTGTGTATGTGTGTATGTGCCTGTGGACATCATATCTCAAAAACGAAACATTGGTTAAATACCAAACTTAGCATTATAGTTCAGTATCTTCCAAGGATGGGACGCGAAGATTCTCAGGAAAGTCCCCTCGAGGTCGAAACTGATTACAATTAATTTTCTTCTTAATTTCAACTAAATAAGAATAATTATTTACTACACGGAAATTAATCAAAAAGTTTACTTTCCTAAACAATTCTTCTATCGATGATGGTTAAAATAGCATATGTTGAAGATATTTTTATGATAAACTAAATAATGGTTAACTTGAAGTTTCTGGGTGAAGACCTTTTAATTTTGAGTGGTTATTGTATAACTGATAAAACGTACTAAAGCAAAAATATAGACTCTGTTAAAACACAGAATTTTTTTATAGATTAGACCGTTTCTGAGATATTCTTCTTGAATGGTTTCAATTTTAAATTCATTAAGGCTTTTTCAAACAGCGAATCATTTTTGTTTCTACTCTCTTTTGTTTTACTTTACACAAGCGAAACAAAACCGAATTTCAACCTTTAAAAAAATTACTATCGCTTTAGTTTAGTGTATTCCCTTATTTCTGTTCTACTTAAAAAGAAGCAAGTAAAAAAACAAGTTCACCTAATGTTTATCTCGATTAGTATGATGAAACCAAAAAAAAAAATCTTTTGTAAGAATAGTTTCTTTGTGGAGAAAACCATGTTAATGGAAAACATCATTTTTTTTTTCACAAGGGTTTAAATATTATACCATGACAAAAACTGAAAAAAGGTTTCACGTAGTCAATGTTAGGTTTGAAAACATCTTATTGCTTTCTATTCGCATGAGTTTCTCAACCTGTTCTGCAAACAAACTGTTCTTCAAAAAATTCTTTTATCTACTTCATGCTAATTGAGATAAACATTAGCAAAAAATCTCTTATTACTTGCTTCCTTTATACATTAGGCTAAATCGATAGTCAAAAACAATGGAACTTCGGATTCTCTATGCAGTGCCAGTAAAACAAAAGGGAAATGAAACGGAAGGTGAGCCCTTTTGAGAAAAAAATTATGCAGAGAAAGCAACAACAAGGAATATCTCGGAAAATGTCAAATCTACAACAAAAACTATACCACATAAATTGAGTGTTTTAAAGAGATCGCATTTTTTGTGCAGTAATTTTTTTCTAGTTCTTAGGATTTACAATTATGCGAAATTCAGCTAAAGGTATACATTCTATATATTTGATGTAAATATTTTAATACCTGTTTCTTTTAAAACAAAATCGTTAGTGCTGATTTTTAGAAAAAAATAATTTTCAATATTTTTCCATGTAATGTGTAGTTTGGGGTGGTAGGAATTTCTTCAAAATCTTTGTGACGCATCGTGGCAAATACCAAGTTTGGTATTTAAAGGCCGTTCAGCTTTTAGTTAAACTGTCCACAGGCACTCAAAGACGTTTTTCTAAAAATGTTATTATATACATGTTCCACCATGTGTATAATAGGTATAGAGAAAGTAAAAAGTTAAAACCTTAAAAATATTTCTTGTGTAATAATTTTGTAATATTACAAGTTACAAATATAACCCTTAAGATTAAATTTTGCCTGAGTAAATATCTACGTATAAAAGTTGCCTTGAGTATATTTAATTTCAGCTTTTAATCCACAAGTGCTGTTAAAAATGTTAACAACAGCGTTTCAGAGCTTGCTAAAACTCGTTCCTTTACTTAATGTACATGACGGCTTGTATCACAGGAATTTTGTACAAGTTAACAACTGCATTAAAAACAGAGCAAATCCGGTAGTTTTAAACTAATTGCAACACAAATACGCACTTAAACGAAATGTGTGACTGCTGTAACACCTCAATGAACATCCATACTATTACAAGCTCAGATTAAACGCGGATTTCTTTCTTTTTGTTCCTTTTCATTCTGTCATGGAGATTCTGCGGCCTCCCAGCAGTCGTGAAATAATAGCGTCCTTTTTGATTCTCTGATTAGTATATAGTACATAGGCTGAGCAGAGATTGTATTTTCCAAAAATGTAATACCCAAATTTCACCGGAAATATTCGTTTCAGAGTACCCTATATTAAAAATAAAACACTTTTACGTTCTCTAGCAGGTATATATAATTTATCTAGTAAACAAAGAAGGCATTTTATTCCTCTCAAAAGTTCGATACGACATTTCACTGAAAATACACATTTTAAATCCCCTTGAATAAAAAAAAAAAAACATTTTTAGAAACATGTCCGTGTATCTTTCGGCAACATAGATCAAAAACAGAAAGTTAGTTAAATAACAAACTCGGTAATTAAGTTCAGTATCATCCAAAGATATGACACGAGGATTCTCAAGGAAATTCCCCCACTTCAACTGCCTTTTATATGGGACATTTTTCGAATATTTTGATTTTTTTCAAAATTGGCTGCAACGATTTTCATTAAAATGTTTAAGGAATTTTCATGCCAAGTGAAATGTATATCTTAAATTTTATGGAAATAGCCTCTGAAGACCTCTTCATCCTGGATCATTTTGTAAAACTCGTAAAATATGAGATAGACAAAGGCATATTACACAAAGAATGAGGATCTCATTAAACCACAGTATTTATGTCATATACATTTTTTTTCTGTAGAGTTAAGCGTCCCTGAGATATTCCTAATTATTTGTTTCACATTTAAGTTACTTAAGCTTTTCTCAGGCGGAAAATTAACCTTCGTTACATCTCTTTTTGGTTTACTACTACCACCACCACCACCAATAATAATAATAATAATAATAAATCGAATTGCAATTGTTTCACATACCGTCGGCTTTTAAAAACTTGGATTATCGCTTTACCTTGTGTATTCCTTTATTTATCTTATATTTACAAGGAAACAATAATAAGACCATTTCTGCTAATATTTATCTCGATTAGCATAACTAGATAAAAGAATAAGGAAAGTTGTAAGGAGCGCTTGTTTGTGGAAGAACTAGAGAAAGTCATGTGAACGGAACACATCCATTTTTAGAAACAAAGGTCCCTGTGTCGTGTGCCTATGAACATAATAACTCAAAAACGAAAAATCGATAAAATATCACACTTGGTATTTAAGTTTATTATCTTTAAGGATGCGGCACGAATATTTTTAAGAAAATCCCCTCTCTATAAGCTACTCTTTACATAGAAAATGTTCGAAAATGTTTATTTTCTTAAAAACAGCTCTAATAATTTGAATTAAAATGTCGTATATTAAAGATATTAACATGACAAATAAAATGTGTATCTTGAATTTTCTGGAAATAGCCCTAAAGACCTCTTCATTCTCGACCAGTGTTGAACAATTGCTAAACCTTAGAAATAGACATCTCTGGCACTGAAGTTAAACCAGGGCATATATTTAAACATTAAATTTATCCTAAAAAACAAATGTTACGAATTGTTTATTTATTATTTATTTTGCTTAAATATTTGCCTAAATTAAATAAAAAAAAAGTCAATGTATGAAAAGGAGGAAAAGGAGGGAACATTTCGACCCATATGAGTCTTTTATACTTGGCATTCCTAGGAGGAATGGATGAGTTGAAGTAAGCCGCAGGTCGACAGAGCTCCCTAATGATGCTGCAAACTTCCCTCTGGCGGAACTAAGGGAACTAAAACCATCTGAGGCGGCTCAGAAAACGGTTACGTGACAGAGTCGTGAAGGAATTTCCAATGACAAGAACCTACCACTTGAAATATGAAAGGAGAAGTAAAACGAAAGAGAATGAGGGAAAAACAGTAACAACTGCAGCATTCGCCTTGCTAAGCAGAAACATTTGAAAACCCCATGGCTAGAATGACTGATTTCTGGAATTGAATGCAGACCTTACATTGGGGATTGTTAAAGTTTAGGAAAAAAAGAAATCCGATGTTTTTCGTTAGCAGCAGTTGTTTAACATTTTAATACACACAACAATAAAAGTAAAACTACAAAATTTGGTGGAGGCCATAGCCTCCTGAAATAAACATTAGCTTGTTAATACATATATGGACTCTATTAGCGATCTCCTCCCCACCCTGGTCAGCCCAATCTCCAGCCGCTAGACGTCCTTAAGTTGGAGGCCCTTGCTATACCATCTCTACCAGGTCGAAGTAGTTCTACACGAGCTAATTTCCACAAATGTCATGGAACATTGTCCTCCTGCAGTAGTACAATATCGACGACCATTGATTGTGCTCATTTTCTGAGTGGGCGGCTTAGTGTATGAAATGATCTCAGCTCCAAAAGATAGTCTTTAGTCCATTATCTCCAAAAGTCGTCCTCCATTTTCTCTGTAGCTGGTATATTTTCTTCAGGAAGGCATATTTGTTATTTTCTCTCCACTCAAGTAGTGAACCGGAGTTAAAAAACGTGGTGTGATCGGGCCACAGAATCAGATACTTTACATATTAATCATAACTATGTCAGGAATAAAGTAATATAGGAACCTGTTATGAACAGACAAATACTCCGAGTCACAGCTTCGGTTTGTTATCCCATAGGCTTTTCTCACCAACGTCCACAGCTGCAAAAATATTATTGCAAGATACATGATGTCAGGGCATAGATTGGGATGAACTTGCGTCAAACGACATTGGAATACGCTGGCATAGATGGACGTTGACCCTCCTTTATTTATCAAATATTCACGCTCCACGCTACGTCAATCTCACGTGCATATGAGTCACAAGTCAAATATTCTGGTGACGCTTCCGAACGAGCTTACGACGCTGTACTTTACAGAAAGGAATCTAAAAACAATTACAGTGTAGTGCGACTGATGTGTAACAAAAATCGGCTCGCTCCGGTCAAAAAATTTACACTCCCATGTTTGGAGCTTCTAGCAGCGCTCTTGGTTGCAAGATATCTGCATTACTACTGCCAAGCGACAGTCTTATGAAGCGACTCTATGGTAACATTGGGTTGGATAAGAGGAGATCCCAATCGGTGGAAGACCTTCGTCTCTAATAATGTGACGAAGATTCTTCCCCAACACTCTCCCGAGGGGTTCCGGCGGATGATCTCGTTTTTACTTTCCCTACACGTACTATGTACATAATGTATAGAGAAAGTATTTTACTGCAACCAAACATATGATAACGAGATTTCACCGGAAATACATGTTTTGGGACCCCTGAATCCAAAAAAAAAATCAGAAAAAGGTCCGTGTGTGTCTGTAGACAGCATAGCTCAAAAACGAAAAGTCCGTTAAATACCAAACTTGGTATTTAAGTTTGGTATGTTTCAAGGATGCGACACGAAGATTTTCAAGAAAACCCCTCCATCCCCAATTACCCTTTACATGGAGCTCTTTTCAATAATTTTGATTTTCTTAAAAATGGTTCTAACGATTTTGATTAAAATATCGTATATTAAAGATTTTTACGTGACAAATGAAATGTGTATCCTGAATTTTCTAGGAATAGCCTCTGGAGATTACTTTATTCTGGATCAATTTTACGGAATTTTGCATAACTGCTAAACCGTAAGAGATGGACAAAAACTTACAACACACACACACACAAAAAAAAAGGAAGCACGTTAAAACACGCAATTTATGCACTAAACTTTTTTTATGAAGTTGATCGATTTTTAGATATTCCTTGTTTTTGGTTCCAGCTTTGAAAAAGTTATACTTTTCTCTTGCAGGAATGTGTCAACTCCTGTTCATACAAACAAAGGAACTTCAGTCACATAGCAACCAGCTTTTGACTATTACTTTAGTAAATAGAACAATGCGCTTTTTAACAACAATTTGTTGCAGAGATGTAGAGAAAGTCATGTGAATGGAACACATCAGTTTTTTATAATTCAAGGAGGTAGAGAGCATAGAATTTTGAGTGCAACGCCATACTTCCGCTACCTTCTACGTAAGTTGTAGAAAAAGTAAAAATTATTTAGACCTATTAGATAATATAAAACAAATACAAGTTTGCTATGAAAAAGTAGCATCTATTTTAGAAGGGTTCATAAAGCTTTGGCGATATTCGGTTCGTTGAAACGGTGTTATGAAGATCGCTACTTCTACAAAGTGATTGCTAGTTAATGGACCACTTACAAGGTGACAACACAAAGGCCTAACAGAGACCCATTAACTGTTGAGGTTTACAATTTGTATGTAGATTCTGGCTTAACAAAGATTGACACGACCACGCTGGAATTAATTTGCTGCATCAAAAGTCGGGTGACATCTTGTAGGCTGCGACATTGGCAACATTAGCAAGCTATTGTGTTCACAACAAGCAGAAGAAAATGTTCATTTTATGTTTGTGGTTTTGCTGAACTGATGTTCGTTTTGGTACTACTAGAACAGTAGCGGTTAGTACGGGAATACTGGTATTTTGGGTAATCCAAAAAAGGTGAATTACATCTACTACAACTACTGCAACTACGCTTTGCCGGTCGTAGTGGCCAACGCAACCACTAATAAAACAACAAAAATATATTATTAATATAACATATTATTAATATAATATATTATTAATATAGTATTTAATAATATGTTAATATAATTTATTAATAACAACTACGGAATAAAGGATTAAAGAGAGAAATTAATATAAAAATATGTGTTGCAATCATATGACTTTCTCTACACCTCTACAACAAATTATTGTTAAAAAGATTATTCTTCTATTTACTTAATGCTAATCGAGAAAAAAATAGTAGAAGGGGTTTTATTATTTATTTTCTTTTAAGTATAAGGGGAATAAGCGAGTGCCATAGGCTAAATCGATAGTCAAATCTTTTAAAAGCTGGTTACTATGTGATTGAAGTACCTTTGTTTGTATGGGCAGCAGTTGACACATTCCTGTATGAGAAATGTATAAGTATTTTAAAGCTTAAACTAATAAAAAGGAGTATTTCAAAATCAAAAAACTGTATGTAACATAAGTTTTCTTTTTTAGCGGGCTCTACATTTTTTTGTGTGGTAAGTTGTTGTCTATCTCTTACGGTATACCAGTTAGGCAAAATTCCGCCTAATTTATCCAGAATAGTCATGTCTTCAAAGGCTACTCCCAGAAAATTTAAGATATACATTTTATTTGTCATGTAAATATCTTAAATATAAGAGATTTTAATCATAATTGTTGAGTCATTTTTGAGAGAATCAATATTTTCGATTTTTTTTACCCTGTAAAGGATAGTTGGAGGTGGGGGGATTTTCTTGAAAATCTTCGTGTCGCATTCTTAGAAGACACCAAACTTAAATACCAAGTTTAGTATTTAACGGACTTTTAGTTTTTGAGCTATGCCGCCCACAGACCCACACACATACACACAGACAGGCAGACAGACAGACACACACACACACACACACACACACACACGGCCATTTTTCTAAAAATGTTTTTTTTTTTTGGATTTTGTTTTTCAGAACATGTATTTCCGGTGAAATCTCGGTGCAATACAATACCTTCTATATACACTATAACATAGAACCTGTAGAGAAAGTAAAAATTAGGATCGTGAGAGACTTTTGATTGAGTAAATGCACGAAGCTTATGGAAATTGTTAGGGGACGTACAATACTTAGAGAACCGGCTCCTCAGAAGGAGGTGATTGCGTATTGGCATTGCTTTTTTACACAGTTATCTGCTTAAATGGATCCGGTTCCCTCTGTTTGTTCTAGAGAAGAATTTTCTGTTGGACATATGTTGCTAGTGTGTGTTTCTTTAGACATATTCCAGACCCAGAGGAGATTCTGGCGGACGTTGCCAGAGCGGTGGAAAGGGTTTTTATAATTTTATCAGCGGCATCTTTTACATTCAGGGTTTAGTTTTACATTTAGTTTTATCTTCTATGTCACCAGCCTGAAGCAGTAGCCAGTGTTTTTTGTTTGTTTGTTTCTTTTATTTTTTAACTCAGAGCATTTAGTTTTCATTTTAGATTTTTAGTTCTTTTGTTTTAAACAGTTTCTGAATGCTTTCTGTCGTGGGTAGTTTTATTTACCCAAGGATTTTGTGTCACCTGTGGCTTCTACTTTTATGCTGCCTTTGGATTTAGCAATCAATTGTATTTGCCCAGGATTTCATTCTCCATTTTATTTTTCTAATTTGATTTTGTTTCAGCTTATTGATTTTTATCAATGACATTCTCTGAAGTTATCTTATAAGGGCGCTAATGACCGAGAATTTCAGCTCACTTAAACCCTAAACATTATCATTAGAGGACGGGATGTTAATTATTTCCAGAGCAATGTGTAGAAACAAAATGGAAACTCATAAATATATGAATGAGAATAATATTAAACGGTTTTGAAATGACAAAACTCGTGACCCAGTTGTCAAGAGAGATGTAAATAAAAGGTCCTTCTCCCCCTAATCATTGTTTTCTTTGACGCACTCGGTGATTAAGTAGCACAAAGCGACATTAGTCCAGTGCAAACCCTCACCGCATATCTATCTTAATTCGTAATTTCTTCGCGACTCGCTTTACAGCCAAACAAGTAAATATACCATTGACTAAGATAAAGACATAAAACTATGTAAAATATATGACCGAGAAATATAGGAAACACCTAGCATCTAGATCCAATGTAGATCCTGTAAACGAAGTAATGAGGACACAATTGGCCACAGAATGAGGGCAAATTCCGGAGGCCTGCTGTCAGAAGGCTTCCCTCTGGCAAACCGTAGAGATCTCGATCCACCGAGGCGGCTCAGAGATGATTGTCAAGTGGCAAGGTCGAATACTACCAAACAAGCAAGACATTGCGCCATTTATCCGACACCCCACGGCTTTAAATTTAGCTGAAAGAGTAAGAGTAGACATAAAAAAACAAAAAAACAAAAAAATAATGGCTACAGAAGTTCGTGGTAGAAGAGAAACCACTTCAGCAAGATATGGCCAACCACAGGAAACGACGAAAAATTCATGGTCAAAGTGGACGGCCGCAGAAATCGAATCCATGAGCTTACGAATTGAGCTAGAAAAGCTATTGGGGAGCGTTGTCTCTCGGTTGAAGGGACATGCTTTCACCTAATATAAGAACAAGAAAGAAGGTATGATTGCCTCCTGACATATTATGTAAAAAAATCTAATGCGTTCCATTCATATGACTTTCTCTAGTTGTTCGCAAACAACTTTCCTTACAAAAGATTATTCTTTTATCTACGACACAGCTAATCAACGTAAACATTAGCAGAAATTGCTTTATTATTTGCTTCCTTGTAACTAGAAAGGACATAATTGAATATACTAGGCTGAATCGATAGTCAAGTATTTTAAAAAACTGGTCCTATGTAAAACAATTGAGGCTCGGTTTATTTTGCATGGCCTGCAGTAAAAAATAGAGATGAAACGAAATGTTACTTCCGTTTGAGGAAAGTTTAAGCCGTTATAAATTGAAACCAAAAACAAGGAATTTCTCAGAAGTAGTTAGTTCCACATAAAAACGTATATGACATAAATTATGTGTTTTAACGAAACCTGCATTTTATGTTGTAAGTTTTTATCTATCTTTTACTGTTTAACCGCTATGCAAAATTCTGCAAAGCTCATACAGAATAAAGAGGTCTTCACAAACGATTCCCAGAAAATTAAAAATATACATTTTAATTGAGATGTAAATATCTTTAATATACAGTATTTTAATTATAGCCACTTTTGAGAAAAACACAATTTTCAAACATTTATCTATGCAAGGGGTAGTTTGTGTTGGAGGGCATTTTTTTTCTTATTATCTCATCCTTGGAAGATCCTAAAAATAAATGCCAAGTTTGGTATTTGCTTTTGAGCTATGCTACCTACAGACACACCCACACATACACGGGCCTTTTTCTAAAAGTACATTTTCAGACGCAGTGGACCTCAAAACATGTACTTCCGATGAAATCTCGACATCGAATCTTTTAGTGGAATATAGTACCTTCTCTATCTACTATGTATATTGTACACGTAGGCTAGAGAAAGTAAAAAATATGATTTGTTCCATTCACACGACCTACTCTATCTGTTCCACAAACAAAATGTTCTCTAGATAAACATTAGCAGAATTAGTCTTATTACTTGCCTCTTTGTAAGTAGAAGGCAAATAAGGGAATACATCTGGTTAAAACCTTAGTTAAATCTGTTAAAAGCAGGTTGCTATGTGAAACATTTGAGGTTCGGTTCACTCGGCAAGATTCCGTTTGAGAAAACTTAATTAGTTTAAAATTGAAATAAATAACAATAGATATCTCTGTAAGAAAAATGTATAAGGCATAAATTATGAGTTTTAACGAGATCTGCATTCTTTTGTAGTAAGTTTGTCTATCTTTTATGATTTAACCATTAAGCAAAATTCTTGATAAATCAAACTGAATGAAGAGCTCTTCAGAAGCTATTCCCAGAAATTTTAAATTAATTATTTTATTTGTGATGTGGATATCTTTAATTTACGATGTTTTA
This sequence comes from Hymenopus coronatus, assembly GCA_030762935.1. Lineage (NCBI taxonomy): Eukaryota > Metazoa > Arthropoda > Insecta > Mantodea > Hymenopodidae > Hymenopus > Hymenopus coronatus. The sequence continues at coordinate 127,057,952 of CM060881.1, read as the reverse complement.
ATAAAAATCGTTACAGCCATTTTTGAGAAAATCAAAATTTTCGAAAAATGTTTCCTGTAAAGGGTAGTTAGCAGTGGGGGGGGGAGATTTTCTTGTAAGTCTTCGTGTCAAATCCTCAGAAGATACTGAACTTAAATACCAAGTTTGATATATTTTTTTCATTTCAGAGGCTTATCGAGACCGGCGGTATATTCCTTTTTGCTTTTTTTTTTTTTTTTCAATTACCCTACGTTTCCTTTCTTTGCCTATTTGATTTACCGTTTGTTTTTTACTTTCAAATACACGTACATACACACATTAATAAACACAAATACCCATGCCCAAAGGACTTGAACCCGCGATCCCGTGCGGCAAGAAGCTCCGAAGCTGGCACGGGTATTTAACTGACTTTTCCTTTTTGAGCTGTGCTTTTTACAGACACACACAGAGTTTTTTCTAGGAATGCCCTTTTTGGACTCAGGCGACCTCAAAATACACATTTCTGGTTATATCTCAATAACGAATTTTTGGGTGAAATACAATACCTTTTCTATACTATGTACAAAATCTTATTTAATTATTTATTTGGTTATATTAATTATAATAATATTTATAATTTATTAAAATATCCTTTCTGCATTTAATGGGGCAATTGGAGGATTTAATCAAATTTCCATTCGGAAAATCCTATCCTTTTCATCAATTAATCATATTGGTTGAATATTAACTACCATAATTTGTACGAGGGCCGTTTCTTTCAGCCTCCGATAGGCTATAAATAAAATACAAGTTCATAAAAACAACTATTTTATTACTAAAAGTTATGTACACTTATGTTTACTTCTCAACATAATCACCGAGAGATTGAGACATTTGTCGTACCTGTGCACAAGCTTGCAATACCCGCTTCAAAAAATGTTGCCGCCAATGATTTCAAATGAGGATTGACATAGTTTTGAAGATCTTCGTTGGTTTGAAAGTGTTGCCCTTATAGCCACGTCTGCAGTTCAGGGAAAAGGTGAAAGTCGCCGGGTGCCAGGTCAGGACTGTACGGCGTATGATCGAAAATGCCCCTTTGAAATTGTTCAAGGAGCCTATAGGTTGTGCCAGCAGTGTGTGGACGAGCGTTGTCATAGAGTAATACAATTCCTGAAGTCAGCATTCCTCTTCGTTTTTTTTGAATGGCTCTCCGCAAACGTCGTGAAGTACGAATTTTTCAGTCTGACTCTACCTATCCAATTTATTTTTAATTAGCATTAAATAAAATTAATATTTTGCTCCAAATATGCCAAATTTATATAAAACAGAAAAAACATAAATTAATCCACTGGTTAGTGGAAATGATTATAATATAATCATTAGATTACTAAACATCTCGCTAGTTTTCAAATATCCAGAAATAGCGTTCTCTTGTTGGGAATAAACGAGCAGAATGCAATAATGACATGCGTATACCTGAATAAAATCTGATGTGTTCCATTCACATGACTTTCTCTACATCTCTATAACAAATTATTGTTAATAAGCTTATTCTTCTATCTAATGCTGAAACATTAGCAGTAACGGTCATATTGTTTAGTTCCTTTAAAGTAGAAGGGGAAAAAAAAAAAGGATTACACTAGGCTAATCAAACAATCATATGTTTTAAAATGTGGTTGCCCTGAGATTAAAATCCGTTTCTTTGCTTAAACAAGCATTGACAAATTCACTTATGAGAAAAGTTTAAATATTTTAAAACTGAAATCAATAATAATCTCCAACTCACGAAACAAATGTATATGACCTAAACTGTGTTTTAATGAGATCTACATTTATGTTTATTAAGTTTCTGTCTACCCCTTACGGTTTACCAGTTGAACAAAGTTCAGCACACTTCGTTCAGAATAAAGAGATCTTTAGAGGCTATTCCCTGTAAATTCAAGATATACATTTTATTTACCATATAAATATCTTTAATATACGGTATTTTAATCAAAATCGTTATAGCTATTTTTGAGAAAATCAATATTTTTTTAAATTTTTTCTATGTAATGGGTAGTTTTGGGTGGAGGAATTTTTTTGAAAAGCTTCGTATTGCATCCTTGGAAGATACCAAATTTAAATACCAGGTTTGGTATTCAACGGTCTTTCCGTTTTTGTGCTATGCTGCCCACAGGCACTCACACATGCACACAGACAGACAGACAGACACACACACGTATACTCGGAGCTTTTTCCAGAAATGCCTTCTTTTGGATACAAGGGGTCACAAAACATGTATTTCCGGTGAATTTTTGGGTGCATAATGATGCCTTTTCTATACACTATGTACATAGTATGTGTAGAGAAAGAAAAATGTTAAAATACATTTGTGGTTATTGAGGATGGTGATTGATTCTCAATTGCAGGCAGTATATTTCTCATAGCTATGTTTTTAAACCTGAGTATGTGACGAAGCAGAGGACGATAGAATATCTACATGTTTGCGAGAGAGGGCGATCCCATTAACCGCAACACAGATGCGAATTCTCGAGTTTTATAGTAAAATCAATTCCACATTATGAACCTGTCACAATTTCGGACAGGGTAGCCAATCGCAATGTGTATGTGAGGGAAAAGCAATCATCGAGGCTGCCGTGACGACAGAGAAGAGTCCCTAGGGAGTCCTGTCTCGTCTAGTGCAAAGGGAGGGGAAGGCTAAGCCTGGATTTGTTCCCTATGGATTCTCAGCTCTGCAACAGGGTGATAATAACTTCGTTCCTGCCTTACTGGTTACAGCTGAACCAGAAACCGAAATTAAACGAGAGAGAATAGAAGGGTAACATTCGCTTAGTCCTCAGGACTTCTAAAATCCTTTGCCCTTTAAATCTGTCAGGAAGTGTTTGAACGGACAATACTCGAATCTGTATTTGGCGGAATTTTACAGAATGAACGAACGCTCTTCAGCTGTTTGACCTGAAAGGATATTGATCTCATCTCCAGTACCCTCACAGTAATCTCACCTCAGTTTGCACTTAGAAATAAAATAAGTAAAAGCACATGCAAGTTGCTCCATAAATAGAATAGTTCTATTACAAATAAACACATCCATAGAATTAATATATAATATTCCTCCTGCCGAACATACCTATAATGAATTATTATTAATAATAATTCTAATATGGCAGATTAATGCAGTGGATTTAACTTCCACAAATAAAGTTTACTCTTCTCGTAGTATATTTGTGGCCACCATGTTAGCGTGCCAATAGGTCGCGGTATTGTTGTTGCCACGCTATTGTGACAGTATGATGCTATCAAGTGAGTCTACTTGGAGTTGGTCGAGGGTTAATGCTCGAGAAATTCTCTACATTAAGAGTGTACATACCTTGCAGATTCCCTTTGTTGCACTGGCTAAGCTCGTTCTAGTAGACCAGGAGTTGTCTCTTGCTCAGGGGGGAAGAATGACAAAGGTGTGTAACACTTTTGGTAGACTCAAATAAAAGAGAAATTTCACTTAATTTCAGTGTAGACTTCTTTTATTGATGAATTGTTGTTAGTTTGAGGCACTAACCCTACGAGGGACTCCCGACATAACCAATCGCGAACTTGATGAAATAGTTTTGTTTAAGTGCTAATTCCACTTTTACGGAGTTGCTATATTTTTTTACACTCGTCACCGTAATCTTGAGTTTCACGGTCCGTAGAACATTTACGGTAGTAGTTGCTAGTCTGATTAACTAATAACACACCGGTTTATTAAACTGTACTCCGCGCTATTTTTACTTCTTCTATACGTACTATGTGCATAGTGTATAGAGAAGGTATTGCACTCCACCAAAAAAACCGATACCGAGATTTCACCGGAAATATATGTTTTAGGGTCCCCTGTATCCAAAAAAAGTATTTGCAGAAAAAGGCCCGTGTGTGTGTGTGTGTGTGTGTTTGTGTGTCCGTGTGTCTGTGAACACGATAACTCAAAAACGATAAGTCAGTAAAATAACAAACTTTGTATTTAAGTATAGTATCTTCCAGGAATGCGACACGAAGATTTTGAGAAAAATCCTCCCACTCCAAACTACCCTTTACATGGAACATTTTTCGAAGATTTTGATTTTCTTAAAAAGGGCTCTAAAGATTTTGATTAAAATATCCTATATTAAATATATTTACCTGACAAATAAAATGCATACTTTGAATTTTCTGGGAATAGTCTCTGAAGACTATTTTATCCCGGGTCAATTTTACGGAATTTTGCATAATTTCTAAGCCGTAAGAGATGGACAAAAACTTACCACACAACAAATGTAGAGCACTTAAAACATACAATTTATTTATTGATTGTTTTTGAGATATTCCTTGTTTTTGGTTTTAGCTATGAAAAACTTTTACTTTTCTCATACAGGAATTTGTCAACTCCTGTCCATTCAAACAAAGGAACTTTAGCCACATAGCAACCAGCTTTTGACTATCATTTTAAGCTATAGTACTCCCTTATTTCGCTTCTACTTCCAAAGAGCAAGTAATAAGACTATTTCTGCTAGGTTTTTTTTTTCTCGATTAGTATGAAGTAAATAGAAGCATAAGCTTTTTAACAATAATTTTTCAGAGATGTAGAGCACTCCCATGTGAATGGAACACAGATTTTTAGTCACATTTCTTGTACATGGTTTCCTACATTTTGTGTCCTACTAGCTTTGTTAGGCTTGTTTAACTTATACATGATTCCTACATTATGTACCTTATTTCTAATACGCACATAATTTATATACTAAAAGGTCCGAGTGTTGCCCTCCTTTTTGATTGGCTGCAAAAAGGCGCGTAAAGTGGTGTCACGTGACTGTCGGGGATTTTCCTTTATTTTCCACCCACGTGACCTTCTTCTACAATGAGAAATTCTCTCTTTCCAGATTAAAAGGGAAAATACCATTCTTCCTCTCAAGAGTTCGTTACTTGTGTCCCTAATGCTCTAAAATTCGTGTTATTTTTTAACAAAGCACGTAGTCTTGAAGAATACAAAGGGAGTTTCCACATGGTGTGGTACTGCGTTCTACTGAGCTTCTATTTCTTATGTTAAATGTTACAAACTAGAGATTAAACTACTAATATATGCGTCGCGCTAAAATACTGTCACACACTTTCTTACTTTCTCTAGCCCCGTATGTACATAGGGATAGAGAAGTACCATTGTGTTCCACCCAAAATTTTGATACCGAGATTTCACCGGAAATACATGTTTTAGGAATCAAAAAAAAATAATTCAGAAACAGGTCCGTGTGTGTGTGTGTGTGTGTGTGTGTGTGTGTGTGTGTGTGTGTGGGACAGTATAGCTCAAAAACGAAAAGACGGTTAAATACCAAACTTTATATTTAAGTTTGGTATCTTCCAAGGATGTGACACGAAGATTTTCAAGAAAATCTCCCCTAACTACCCTTTACATGTAAAAATTGTTGAAATTTTTGTTTTTCTTAAAAATGGGTGTAACGATTTTGATTAAATTACAACTTATTAAAACCATTTCTATGCCAAATAAAATTCATATCTTTAATTTTCTGGGAATATCTTCTAAAGACATGTTTATTCCGTATCAATTTTGCTTAATTTGGTATAACTAGTAAACCGTAAGAGATAGACGAAATGTTACTTTACAAAAAATCTTGTTAAAATACACAAGTAATATCATATGCACTTTTTTAGTGGAGCTTACCGTTTTCGAAGTATCGCTTATTCTTAGTTTCAATTGTGAAGTACATATACTTTTCTCAGACGGAAGTGACAGTCTTTCTTTTGTTCTACTCCTGGCCGAGCAAAGAAGCCATTTGCATTGACAATCGCATGACGACAGATTTTAAAACATTTGATTACCACTTTAGCCTAGTGCATTCCCTTAGTTCTCTTCTACTTATAAGGAACAAGTAATAACACTGCTAATGTTTATCTAGATTAGCACAGTGTTGAAGCAGTTGAATTTTGGAAGGAAGGGCTTTCGATTAATTTTACTTAATCTATCTCACATTAACGAAACCGTGCTGATATCTTTATGACGTATCAGCAGGTGGTTGATATATAATAGCTTACGAAAACGTGAGCACCCTATCGTTTGACTCCTTATATTGGACACCTTATATTTCGTTGAGAGCTATTAAACGTAAGGGATGTGCGACAATTTAAAATATACGGCGTTTAAACCTACCGCATTACTCTACCGCGCCGATGAAATGTGGCATTAATGTCGTAGCACATCTTGGCTTCTGCACATTTAAAGGAGCTTTTGCATATGCCCGACTTTTTTATTTTTTGGGTAGTGTTTAACGCCCAATTTTACTTCTTTTGGCACCGCAGGATGCACAGATGGAAAGCGATGGCGGGTGACCACAAATCTCACATGAGGTCGCTTGGGATCGAACTCGGGCCATTTAGGTGAGAGGCGAGTGGTCTAACTCGGTCATGGCGCGTAACTGGTATAATTTTAGAAAAGTGTGCAAAATACAATAATGGTGAACAGTCTATTGAAAGGAAATGTGCATTCGTTTTGACGACAACTTAGAAAGCGTGCATGAAAGTAAAACACTTCTTTTTAATTGTATTTTTATTTTATTTAATTTTAGAAGTTAAAAATTAAAAGTTTGCTTAAAGCGAAAATAAATGCCAAACGTTTCATTACGAATAAAATATTATACAGCATCCGATTTAATATAATTATTTTCCCTAGTCTGATAATAATAATAATAATAATAATAATAATAATAATAATAATAATAATAATAATAATAATAATAGTAATAATAATTCGCCAAACCTAAAATGATACATCATCCATACAATAGGTCTACAAACGTCCTCTAATTATGCGGTTACTTTATGAATGACCTGTTATAATAATTAACTATTACATATAGTAGATTTACTCATTGAGCAGCTTTTAAAAGTTTATTCTGTAATAAATCGGTTGCTCCAATTTTTAAATCGTACATAATTGCCTCTAATGGTAGTCATATTGACAGATAGATACAGCATTGTTGAAGTTATGCATATATATCCGCTTATATTATAGAAACAATGGCCAATTATTCATCTTTATTTGATGATGAAAACTACACAAAATATGGTTTCGGCTTTTATAATACAGTAGTTTGTTATTCCTAATATGTAGGGTGTGATTAAATTTACTTCCGTACTTTAAACTTCCTAACACAATTTTGTTTGTTATTAGCATTTTATGTAACGTTAATGTTTGTGTTACATTCACACAACATTCTCTACTTATTCTGCTTCAAGCTATTCGTGCATTCATATTCGTCTTCCTACTTCATGCTAATGGAGATAACTAATACCAAAAATTTTATTACATATTATTTCCGAATAGATACATTGGGGACAGAGAAATACATTAGGCTAAAACGATAGTCAAATCATTTACACTCTGATCAGAATATTTTGAGATAGTGGAAAGGGTGGCGAGAGATTGACTCGCCTACCCCCGTCTGTTACTTATGGAGGTACTTTGCGAGAGCCGCTAGTGTGGTTAAATGACGTCCTGAATTTCCCCTTCCACTGACTCAAAAGGTGCTGACTAGGTAGAAAACGGATTGCTCGAGTTCAACACTTTGCGTCAGTTGCCACGCGTCATCCTTAGCTCCCTCTCCCACAGTTTTAAAAGACACTGACCGAAGTATACTATCAGAGCGATTTTTAGACATCATTTATCACGCGTGTGTATGTACAGAGGTAATATTTACGTAGGGGTATTCCGCAATATAGCCGTGGACTTATTGAATGTAGGACCCTTGGAAGAGAGGATGATATGAATGTAATTTCAAAGGGGCGTCGACATCCGGACAGGGAGAGAGCCGCCGTGAAGGGTCCCTAACAGCCACGAGCAGTTCTTCATCTCGGCAGTGGGAACACCAGGAGCCTGTGGTTCAGTCCCGGATAGATCACCTGACAACTACCAGAAACATCCCTCCCCAGAGCTGTATTTCCAGAGCGCAGTTTCCTCTGGAGTCTCTGCCACAATCCTCGTCGACACTTACAACCCTGAAAGAGATCGGTTGGGATAAGACGAGATGAAATGGAAGGACAGGAAATTCGGGGAAATTAAGAATCCTCCCCAACATTCGGCAGGTGACCCGGGAATTCCCGAAAACGGGGAACCGATCCCACGACCTCCGGAATGCCAGTCTGGTAATTGTCATTGTATATACCACACACTTGGAATAAATTATAACATTGACACGACATTACCTTCGCTATAGTTAACAACTCTTACAAAAGCTAATGGTTCTGCCCACTTTACTTAAATCAGGATAAGTCTTTGCAAAAATAGCTACGTTACACGCAACAGCGAAAAGCGATACGCAAATGTTTAAAAACCTGATGCATTCCATTCACATGGCTTTCTCTACATCTACTTAACAAATTGTTATTAAAAAGCATATTCTTCTATCTACTTTATGATAATCGAAATAACCATTAGCAGAAAATGTATTAATTGCTTTCTTCCTAGTAATTAGAAGGGAAATAAGGCAATTCACTAGGCTAAAACGATAGTAAAATATTTTAAAAGCTGGTTGTCATGTGGATAAAATCCGTTGCTATGAAGGGCCAAAAATGTACAAATTTCCGTGTGAGAAAAGTTTAACTATTTTAAATCGAAACAAATAACAAGGAATATCTCAGAAATGGTCAACTTCACGGAAAAAAACGTATATGATATAAACTGTGTGTTTTAATGTGATCTACATTTTTGTGTACTAAGTTTTTGTCTATCTCTTACTCTTTACCAGTTACGCAGAAATTAGCAAAAATTTATTCAGAATAAAAAGGTCTTTAGAGGCTATTCCCAGAAAATTTAAGATATAAATTTTATTAGCCATATAAATGTCTTTAATATACGGTCTTTACTCACAATCGTTAGAGCAACATTTAAGAAAATATAACTTTTTGAAATTTTTTCCAATTAAAGGGTAGTCTAGGACGGGGGAATTTTTCTCAAAATACTCGTGTTGCATCCCTGGAAGATACTAAACTTAAAAAGTAAGTTTGGTAGTTTACCCACTTTTCATTTTTGAGTTATCGTGTTCACAGACACACGGACAACGACTCACACATACGGACCTTTTTCTATTTTTTTTTTGGATACAGGGAACCCTAAAACATATACTTCCGGTGAAATATCGGTATCAAAATTTTGGGTGGAGTGCAATACCTTCTCTAAACACGATGTACATAGTACGTGTAGAGAAAGTAGGAAGTATCTTATCGAAAATAAGAATATTCGAAAACTGTTCTATGTAGAATGTAGTTAAAATCATCGCTGCTTTGGAAACTACTAAAGTCCCCTCTCTAAAGAAGGGGGGGGGTAGCGTTTCTGCTTCACATTTAAAGGTATCCGAGTTCCAACCTCGGTTAGAGTCCTCCCCGCTCCCCGGAGGGTTTCTATATTTTGAGGAGAAAATATCGAGTAACTTTATGCTCCATGGACCCGAGGTCATTGGAGGATCATTTCACCAATTACATTCATCGTCCTTTATGAGTTACCAGGTTAGAAAGCATTAAAGTAACAAAAATAAACAAATAAAATAATTAAAATAACAAAGATATTAAACTTAAATATCAAGTTAGGTGTTTATCCAAATGTTTGTTTTTAATTGATACTGTTCACACACGACTCGCGCGCGCGAAAAACATTTTTTTTTTTTTGGGGGGGAGAGGTTCGGGAGTCCTCAAACCCCGCAATCTCGGTATCGAATGCTGTGGTGACATGCTCTACCGTTTCTACCTACGATGTACGTGATAGAAAACTTAAAGATGTATATATGAATTTGTACGGTGTTTATAGAATTAATTGTTACTTTTGAGGTACTTTGTTTCAATGTTATTCTTTGTTTAAATTCTATTTTAGGAATAAGCATGGTAGAAGAGAAAATTCCCATTAATTAATTAATTAAACATTTCGTGTAATACAGTATTGCAACACAGCCTTTCCCATAATACTTGAAGTTTTCATAAAATTTGACATAATTGAAAGGTTTCTAGACCAGTTAATATTTATTCAAAATCTTCTCGGGCTTCTAACCAGGTAAAAACTTGGATTGACACCAACGTTTCGAAGAAGTGCATCTTCCTCGTCTTCAGGGTGAACTGATGGATTGACCAGACCAGAGCAATTGGCAGGCTGAGGGCAGCCCGAGGTGTGATAGACGTGTCTCTGTTCTCGGAGAGAACTTAACCACGTTCTGACGGGATTGTGGGGTTTTGCAGGATGGCGAGTGAGTGTTGAGGTTGTGGAGTGGCGGGAGGAGGCAAGTGTTGCCCCTCGACGGTTGCTTATGATTGTGCACCGCTGGTGTGTGTTTATCAAAATGTTTGTTTTGAGGTTTTAATCTTGAATCCAAGCAACTCCTGAAGGATTATAAGGAGCTTTAGCCGTAGCAGCTGTTGGAGGTGCTCCTTCGTTACCGGGGATGCCCGCAAGCCATGCGGGGAAGCCGGTATCGCCTGAAGCGGCGGTTTGTGGGATCGTAATCCCCAAGAGACCTAACGAGGACGCTCCGATGGAATGGTAACCCTTCGCTGAATTTTGTTGCCCGAAGCCTAATCTCGTCCTCCAGGTATGGTAGACCAGAGGCTTCGTGCAGGAGTCTCGTTGGAAAGCCTCGAGGCACAGATTAGATAGCCCGAAGACACCTATTCTGTACCCGCTGAAGCAACAGCAGACTGGAGTCTGCCTCCATGCCCCAGATCTCACAGGCGTAGATTAACAAGGGGACTATGCGAGCCCTCAAGAGGCGCAACTTAAGGGGAACCGTCATCGAGGACTTCAGCATCGGGTACAGTGAGGCCGCAGCCCCATTGCCCCGGCACCACAGCCCCCTGATGTGGTCCCTGAAAGTGACGCCCCTGTCAAGCTTCACCCCCAAGTAGGTGATGGTGTTGGTCCATTGTATCCTTCGTCTGAGGTACGTGAATGTGGGGAAGTTTGTGGGAAAGCGGCGCTTGGTGAAAAGAATAGCGTGGCTTTTCTTCGGGTTGATGGACAATCGCCAACGCTCGCACCATTCTTGTATGAGGCAGAGGTGTCTCTGAATGGGGTTGAAGGCTCTGCGTGGGTGTTTTTTGTACAGTATGACAGCACGTCATCAGCATACTAGGCTATGTTGACTTGCTGCATTGTTGGTAGGTTGGCCATGTAGACGCTAAAGAGCGAGGGGGAAAGTACAGAGCCTTCGGGGACTCCGCCTCTTATTGGCCTAGGTGTTGATTTGTGTCCCGCAACTGAAACTACAAAATATCTGTGTTTGAGGTATGTGTGTAGTAGGTGTATGATGTGTGTCGGGAGCTCCAGTCGGATGAATTTGAGGAGCAGACCCGCGTGCCAGGTCGTAGAGAAGGCCTTCTCCACGTCCAGCGACACCGCCGCAGTGTAGGCTCTGTCCTGGAAACCCAGGGCAGCGGCCTCCATCACTCTCAGTAGTTGCTGGGGTGTAGAATGCCCAGGACGAAAACCAAACTGGTGATCTGGTATGGCTTGAATGTCGCCCAAAAGAGGGGACAAGCGGACTAGTATTAGCCTCTCGAAAACCTTCGAGAGAACTGATAAGAGACTGATGGATCGGTAGTTGGATGGGTGTATCAGGTCTTTCCCCGGCTTCAAGATGCATATCACCCGGGCCTCCGTCCACTCGCGTGGAAAGTGGCACAAGGTGAGACACATGTTGAAAACCTTGGTTAGAAAGAGCACCGCCTTGATGGGAAGGCATTGGAGCATGGCGGGGGTTAGACCGTCAGGACCAGCTGCCTTTTTGGGGTTGAGACGCCGGAGTGCGCCCTGGAGTTCACTGGGTCGGATGACAGGAAGTCGGTCCGCCCCGTCGAGGGGACGTCGAAGGTATCGACGCACCTCCCGCCGAACACGGTCCGAGAAGTCTTCGTCCTGGGGGTCGTCTCGTGGCCTCATAGACCTTTCGAGGTAGTCAGCGAACACATCGGCTTTGGCTCGGGGTTCATAAGCCAGGCCTTGGGTGCCTTGGATTGGGGAGGTGATTTGATATCCGCGGTGTCGGAGAGCTTTGGCAATTCTCCACACGTCGCCATCCTCGAGCCTCAAGCGGGTCATCGTCTCCCACGCTCGCACCCTGTGCTCGCGTAGTTGGATCCTGACCTCTCGGCGTAAACGCCTCAGGAGTGCTCGGTTATGTTGCGTGCGGTGACGCTGGTAAAGTCTGCGGGCAGCCCAGGAGTGGCGTATGAGCAGATGGAGTTCAAGTGGAAGGACATCCGGGTGTAGAGGTGATGGGGTGTGAACAGTTAGGTTATGAGCAGTTCGCACCACGATGGAGGTAAAGGATTGGACCGCAGCTTCTAGGGATGGGATGTCTGTGATCCTAGGGTTTGGCGGGATGGAGTCATTGAGGTAAACCCTGACGCATTCCCAGTCGACGTCGCGGTTTTGAACCCAGACGTCATGACTGGCAACCCGTGTGTTAACCTCAGCTAACACGGGGTTATCGGAATGAAGTGCGTTGATCGAAGTGAGAGATGTATGAAAAGGGAATTGTTTGATGATCGCGAAGTCAATAACGGATGCCCGTCCTTGACCTCGTGGATGGTGTGTGGGTTGCCAGGGGTCCTCTACTCTAAGTTGAGGGTCCGCATCTATCATGCGTATGATGTCATTACCTCGGGCGACCGCCCGGGGGCCGCAATGCCAACGCGGATGTTTGGCATTGAAGTCCCCGGCCAGGATGACATTAGGATGAAGGGCTAGGATGGAAAGGTAATTGTTTAGTACGAACTGCCTATGGGGTGGGTGGTAAACAGACACCAGTAAAACTTCCGTATCGCCAAGGTCAACACAGGCAGCCGTGGCTTCCATGGTTTGAATAGGCGGGAGCTGGATGGGTTTATGGACTACTCTGTTTCTCACGAAGATCGCTGTGCCTCCTCCTTGGCGGCCCACACGATCCACTCTGGGGCAGTTGTAGCCCGAAAGTCGGAATGAGGTGACTGGACGGAGATGTGTCTTGCTGACCAGCACAAGGTTTAGGGCAAATGAGCCGGCAAAATGTTGGAGCTCACTCCCCTGACCGTTCAGGCCACACGCGTTCCAGAACGCGAATCGGAAAGAGGTACGAGACCTTGTTCGATTCGCCATTCTGGGCGGTCTGGACGATCACGGTCAGGAGGGCAAGTCCCTCCATGGCGACAGCCATCTTTGCGGCTGGGTCTGTGGCAGAGAGGAATCTGACCAGCAGATCACAGATGCACTGGCCGTCGTTCAGCAGAAGCTGCTGTAACCACGCCATCACATCCGATAGCTGCAGGACAGGAGGAGTGGTGGGGGTGATGTTTCTGGGAGAGGGTGTGGGAGCAGTACGTCGGGGCGCTGGCACGCCGCCAGCCGCCTCCTGCCCCTGCTGACGCTCGGGCACGGGAGTACCGTTCCCTTGCGGAGCCCTGGGGAAGAAGTTAGGCTGCCTAGCAGGCCAGCGCACCTTCGCTTGAGTGGGTTGCTTTTGTCTGGGGTTGGCTGGAGCTTGTGTTTTGCGTGGGGGTTGGCGTATATTTGTACCAGCTCGTGACATCGCAGGGCCACGCGCAGCCCTTTGCGCCGTAGTGGTGTTGGTGGTGATCCTGTCCTGCGCCGGCTGTCTAGGTCGTGGAGCAGGTGCTGGTGCAGGTGTTGATTCTGGTGTTGCCTCTGCTTGGCGCTGGTTAGTTGCAGGTGCTGCTCTTGTCTCCTGCTGTGCTATTGGCGGTCGCCTAGCAGCTATGACAGCTAACCTCTTGGGACAGCCACCATAACTTGCGATATGCTCGCCACTACAGTTCACGCAAACTGGCTTCACGGTGGGGGCTATCGGGCAGACCTCTTTAGGATGGGCTTTTCCGCACCTTAAGCAGCGTAGGTTGCGAAAACAAAAGTGACTGGAGTGGTTAAACCCCAGGCACCGGTGACATTGTGGGGGCCCGCCAGAGCCCTTGGATGGTTCGATTTTGACCCGAAGGTAACAGATGGCAGTGACTCCATCTATCTTGAGCTCCGGGTCGTTGGCCCACTCCACTATTACTAGAAAGAGGGGGAGAGGGGTTTTGGGGCCATCTGGTGCGGACCTGATGAGCTGCTTCACCAATCTTGGGGTGATGCCCTGGCGGATGAGGTCTGCGTCGATGTCCCCCACCGAGGTGTCGTTAGGTAGCCCACGTATAACCCTTCGGATGTCAAGGCTTTTGTCAAGACCAAAGGTGAAATGGGGAACACCTTTCTTCTTGAGAGCTTGCAGGAGGATGATGGATTGAGCTTGCAGAGACTGGTATTTATAAGAGCTGGAATGAAGCTAACATCTGATTGGTTCGCGTGATATTATGACTGAGATATCACGCGGACCAATCAGATGTTAGCTTCATTCCAGCTCTTATAAATACCAGTCTCCGCAAGCTCAATCCATCAAGTCACTCTGAAGACGAGGAAGATGCACTTCTTCGAAACGTTGGTGTCAAGCCAAGTTTTCACCTGGTTAGAAGCCCGAGAAGATTTTGAATTAATACGTCGCCAGGAAAGCTTCAGTTCTTATTTCTGTTAATATTTATTTTTGGGGCGTCGCGTTAGTGTAGTTAAACCGTTCGCCTCCTAGGCAGCCCGTGTGGGATTTCTGGTGGAGAAAATGGCGTCTGGGCGGGTATTCTCCGGTTTCCCCCGCCACTCATTCCACCAATTGATCCATCGTCTAGTTTCCTAACATTCGTTACGTGCTATTAGCTACCCGACAGGCCTGTGACCCCTAGGCACCCTAGTAAATCATAGGGAGGATTTTTCAGATGTCGAATTTGCTTTATATAATATAATATCACAAAACGAACTGGATCTTTACAATATTCGATTACTTGAAGTTGAAAATCGAACAACTTTAACAATAACACGTATAACAACTTTAACACGTATTCTAATTACATCAAAAGATGTAAAATTCTACATTCATGAACAATTAGTCGGCGTACATACAGGGAGGGTAAGGTGACTACGTAACGCACGTAACTATTCATGTTATTTCTCAACTGCAAATAATTGTATTTATAACATAATGGTTTCTGAAGGATGCTTGCTTACCTTTAGGAGAAGTTTTATAAACGGGTCTCAGTATTGCAGACCTCACCACGGCCATTTCTTTCAATTTATGTAAATCCTTATGAAATGTTTCATATTCCGCGGAGACCACGGAGTTCCAAATGTTGCGTTTCCGAAAGAATGAAGAGATAAAATGTATTTGTTCCACGAGAATTCGATACAAAGTTGTAGTTCAATATTGCGAAGGAATATTAAAAGTTTGCCCTCTTCTTGTCGCTTCATCCCTTTCTTCTCAGAAATAACGACTTCCGATGGTAGCTCAGGGCGTGTTTTTGTTACTTTTGTGTTAGAAAGGAAGGCAAGGTGCGATAAAATACGAGTCGCATCTGGTTTAAAAGCCTCATCTGTGACAATCACACGGTTTTCTGTAGCACTGCTTTCAATACTATTCGACGGATTAGTTATATAAAACTCTTTCAATCCTTTTTATGTCTTACAAGATCTGCAATTTTCCTACATTATTTTTATATTATTTAGAATTCATCTACTATAAAACTCCAAAAGATGTGACATTGTGTTTTATTGCGTTATTGCGTTAACATTTAAAGTGAATATTCTAATATCTCTTTCTGTCTGTCTGTCTCTCTCTCTCTCTCTATCTATCTCTCCGGCTCTCTTTTTCACTGTCACTAGTTCATTTTTCTACATAGTACATGGTGCGTAGATAGAGAAGATATTACACTCCACCCCAAAATTCGACACCAAGATTTCTACGGAAATATACATTTTGGGATCCACCATATCAAAAAAAAAAAATAGTTTCTTTACGCAATATATTATGCGCAGGTAGATAAAGTATTCCACTCCACTCAAAAATTCGATACCGAGATTTCACCAGGAATACAAGTTTTAGAGTCTCCTGAATGAAAAACAAATTAGAAAAAGGTCCGTGTGTGTTTGTGAAAACGATAACTCATAAACGAAAAGACGGTTAATACCAAACTTAATATTTAAGTTTAATATCTTCCAGGTATGCTACACGAAGCTTTTGAGGAAAATCCCTCCACACCAACTACCCTCTAGTTTGAAAAAAAAATCGAAAATTTTGATTTTCTCATAAATGGCTGTAACGATTTTGATAAAAATACCGTATATAAACTAAATGTATAGCTTAAATTTTCTGGGAATAGCCCCTAAAAGCCTCTTTATTCTGGATGCATTTTGCTGAATTTTACGTAACTAGAAACCATAAGAGATAGAAAAAATGTACTGTAGAGAAATTGTAGGTCTTGTTAGAACATACTAGTTATATTGTATAATTTTTTTCGTTGAATTGAGTATCTTAGAGGTGTTCCTAGTTATTGGTTTCAGTTTTAAAATACTTTTTTTTCTTGCGGGAATTTGTTAACTCAATGTAATGCATAGATGTGATTTCAACCACATGGCAACCATTTTTAAAAGTTATAACAGTCGTTTTAGCTTATTGTATTCCGTTATTTCCCTTCTATTCACAAGAAAGCAGGTAATAAGATAATTATTGTAATGTTTATCTTGATTAGCATGAAGTAGATAGAAGAATAAGCTTTTTAACAATAATTTGTTATAGAGATGTAGAGAAAGTCATGAGATCGGAATACATCAGATTTTTAAGGTCAGTGACTTCCAAAGTTACATGCCTAGATTTTCAGAATAACCCTACCATCTCAAAGTGTTAATTACGTGGAATTTAGTTTTTTAATTTTCCATTTTCTCAAAAAAAACTTAACATTTTTATGACTGTACGTATATTAAAGATATGTACATCACTAATAAAATGTATGTCTTACATTTATGAGAATATCCCTAAGGGACCTCTTAGTTCTGGATAACTTCTTCAGAACCAGTAAACACTAAGAGGTATACCAAATCTTACTACACAAATCATGCAAATCTCCTTAAAACACACAATTTATGCCACACGCTTTTGTGAAATTCAACCTTTCCGAGATGCACCTTGTCTTTGGTTTCTAATTTAAAATATTTAAACTTTTAAAACAAGAAGTAGTCATTCGTTTTTCTTTCACTTCATTTCTATTCGTGCAAACAAAGCCATTCTGAATTATATAGCGACCAGCCTTTAAAATATTTCACCATCGCTTTAGCGTGGTGTATTCCCTTAATTCATTTCTACTTATAAGAAAATAAACAAGAAGACCATTTCTGCTAGTGTATATCTTGATTATAATGAAGTAGATAGAACAACAAGCTTTTATAAGACTATTCGCATGACTTTCTCTACATTTCTGTAATAAATTATTGTTAAAAACAATATTCACTTATCTACTCATATTAATCGAGATAAACATTAGCAGAAATGTTTTTATTACTTGATTCCATATATGTAGAAGGTAAATAAGGGATTACTGCAAGCTAAAACGATAGTAAAATTTTTTAAAAGCCGGTTGCCATGTGGCTAAACTCGTTTTTTTTTTTTTTTGCATTGCCAAAAATACAAATTCAAAAAACTGAAAAACTGAAACCAATAATAAGACATATCTCAAAAATGGCCAACTCCACGAAAAATGTATATGATATCTAATTCTGTGTTTTAACAAGATGTACATCTTTTATGCAGTAAGTTTTTGTCTATCTCTTACGGTTTAGCAGTGATGCAAAATTTAGTAAAGTTCATTCATAATTAAGAGCTCTTCAGACGCCATTACCAGAAAATGTAATGTATAATTTTATTTATCATGGAAGTATCTTTAATATACATCATTTGAACTAAAACCCTTAGCGTCACTTTTCAAAAAATCAAAATTTTCGGAAATTTTCATTAGAAAGGGTAGTTTGGGGTGGGGGATTTTCCTCAAAATCTTCGTGTCGCATCCTTGGAAGATACTAAACTTATATACCAAGTTTAGTATTTTACCGACTTTTCATTTTTTGAGTTATTGTGTTCCTGTGCCCTCGGTCACACGGACCTATTTATAAAAATGTATTTTTTATATCCGGGACCCTAAAACGTGTATTTCCGGTGAAATCTTGGTATCGAATTTTTGAGTGGAATATAATATTCTTAGAACTGCAAATACATAAGATTGAATAATAGCTATTGCAAATTCTAAAGGTCAAAGTAAAATTTGTGAAATAATAAGTAAAGGTAAAAAATATATTATTGTTATTATTCTACCAGTGTTTCCTGAAAGTGTTATTAAAAGATGGCCTGCAATTATGTTGGCTGCTAATCGAATTGCTTGGAATAACTTCTCTGCCTAGTACTATATACTATGACGAGAAAGTAAAAAGTAATGTGAAGGGAACATTTCAAATCTTTTCTCTCTTCTCAAGCGTTTTAATAGCAATACTTGCATACTAATTCACACCTCCATACGTTATACTGAATTGTTTCATGCACATGAACAGAATAATTAACTTAACCTAACTAACAAATGCACGTCTAATTGAACGATCAGCAACTAACATGGAATAGGATGCGGTTTGTTCGGTTATATGAATGAACAAGTGTTATGCTTATTATTGCACTGCTAAAATATTTCATAGCATTTTGAGGTCTTGTAATAAAGAAAACGCTTAGTTGCTGGTATACGTTTACATCTGCGAAACATTCATTGCTCATAATAGGAATATGCGGAGACGAATGCTTCGTCTTTTCTTATCACTATCTTTGCGCATTACGTAATTCACCCCTTCCTTACAAACTGCGCCACAGTAATACTAGAGTAGTCGTGTGTGCAAGAAGAGTTAAATGCGGGCAGTGGGACCTGTTGATTTCGGCGGTGAGTTAAATGGTATTTATTCTTTTATCTAGAATTTTAGAAAAAAAACTATGCTCGTATGGGCTTCTCTATGCATGCCGACCTTAAGTATATTTCAAAAAGTATTTACTACTTTCTCCATACGTACATATATGCATATGTATATACAATGTACACAACAGGGAAGGCATTACTTTCTACCCAAAAATTCCGATTCACACTGGAAATTATGTTTTGAAGTCGCACCTATACAAAAAAACATTTTTAGAACAAATTCTCTCTCTGTACATATGTACATACATGCGCGCGCGCGCGCGCGCGTGTGTGTGTGTGTGTGTGTGTGTGTTGATGAACAGAATGACTCAAAAACGAGAAGTATTAAAGTATAAGTACCAAAGGATACGACACGAACATTTCGCAGGATAAACTCCATCCCAAACTACCCTTAACATGGAACATTTTTGAAATGTCTATTTTCTGAAAATGGTTCTAACGATTTTGATACTAAAATACAACAAGGGAAATAGAATGTACACATATCTTGAATAGTCTGAGAACAGCATCTGAAACCTTTTTCACCATTAGAAATAAACATAGTATTGCTACAGAAATGCTGTAGATCTCGTTAATACATATTTACAATTTATGTCGGAAATTTTTTTTTTTTTCCGAGTTAACTACTGCTGAGGTATCCCTTGTTATTGGTGTAAATTTTAAAATTGTCGTCCTTTAATATTTTCTTTGTTTAATCTCTGTTCATGGAAAGGGTACTGAATTTGAATGTAATCACATTCCGAGAATTTTTAAAAATTGACTATCGCTTTAGTTAAGTGTATTCCCTTACTTCCCTTATGGAAGCAAGCAACAAGATAATTTCCGGTAATGTTTATCTCAATTAGCATGCCAAAGAAGAATCTTTTTCGTAAGAATAATTAATTTTCAGAGCAAGTAAAGAATAATATATGATATTCTTTGATACTTTTTATTTCAGATGCAAAGCCTGCAGAGAGTTCAGTTTTAAAAATATGGATTAAACACTTTGTTGATGATGGGAGTGATGGTGATAAAAATTATAACGTTAATAGTAATAACAATGTCAATAATACAACAAATAAAATATCTGTTGACTTCCACTTCACTTTTACGGAAATTTATTCAAGGGGGGGAAAAAAAGTAAGCACATTTTGCGGTGTCGACTAGAAATGCTATATTCGTCAAAGCTATACTTAAAAAGTTTATTATGTATTTCATTTGAATTAATCAAATCGTCATAAGTTATATGTAGTCATCGTGCATTTACGCCGTAGTTAAATTTTCTGCTTTTTAGCAACCAATGCAAAAAGCATGCATCTCAGTTTTAAACATCCAAATCGGCGAAGAGAAGTTTCTCATCTTTGCCATCCATAAATAAGATTAATTATGTTGTAGTGTACATATTCTACTTTTCATACCTTTCTTTCCTTTTCCTTCTCTGCCAGTGCATAGTGGGGATAGATTTAAAAAAAAATCAATACCGATATTTCACCGCAAATAAGAGTTTTAAAAATTTAAAGAAAACCTAATCTGTGAACAGCACAAGTCAAAAGCAAAAAGCTAAATAAACACCAAATTCAGCATTTAAGTTCAGCGAAGGATGCTTTTGAAGAAAATTTCTCCCATATCTAACTAGTCATTAAGTGGAATATTTGTCTAAATTGTTAGTTTTCCAGAAACGACACAAGGATATTGATTAAAATACGTTTATTAAATATATTTACATGATAAAAACAATGGATATTTTGAATTTTTTGCATTAATCTGTGAAGTCCAATTCAATCAGAAGGAATTTTGTATATTCCAGAATAACTGGTATACCTTAAGCTATGTATATCTTTGAAATGCATAGTTTATTGGAAATAACCTTATGTGACCTATGCCATTTCCGATATTATTCATGGTTCCTATTTGACAATAATTCGGCTTCGGTTAATTTCTGTAGGCCTTTTTAGTGTTGCGTTAACGTGTCTGCCATCCATCTAGCTTACGGTGGGTTATTCCGATAAGTCTTTATATCCGGGGTAACTTAAAGCTCCATGGACCCCAAACTCATTTCGGAATCATTTCACCGTTTTCATTCATAGTCGTATATGACTTATCAGGTTAAAACGTTTGATGCTGTCGATTAGTTCATATGCCACTATTCTGTTTTTATCTAAAACGAAATTTTTGCAAGAGTTTAATTCGATTAAAATTATGTGAATGTAAGTGTAACTCATCATAATCTTCATCTTTATTTCTTTTAACTGTATCGATTTTTCAAAATTAAAATGAGATGTTTTAAATTAAAGCTCGTGTTTAGGTTTGTTACGGGTGTGTTGCAACGGTTTGTGAATTTAGAATGTGTTATTAATTTAAGGATGTTAAAATTAAATTCTTGTTTTTATAACACTTGTTTATCGCAGAAAATTGTATATACTACCTGATATGTCACATGATTTAAACTAACAAACTAATAAATGTAGGATGTTGTAAACCTCCGGTATTTATAAGGAAGGTCATTAAAAGACTCATAAAATTCCAGACCTTCATTTTTTCGAGAGAAAATTCAGGTATTATAGGGAAATGAGTTTTCTGTGAAACATACTTAAAATAAATCTGTAGGTAAACATTACACATGCTTTTCAAACAAGCTTAGAAGGCCTTTAAGTTGTAAAATGTTGAACAGTGCCACGAATTACTTCTTTCTCTATGTTTCAAATGCAAAGTTTCTCTGCGTTAATTCAGTTCCTTTTTTACTTTCATATTCATTGTACATAGGGATAGGGAAGAATGTATGCCACCCAAAAATTCGATGTCGAGATTTCCCCGGAAATATATGTTTTGGGGTCCCCTGAGTCCGAAAAAAGCATTTTTAGAAAAAGGCCCGTGTGTATCTGTGGAAGCATAACTCAAAAACGAAAAGACAGTTCAATACCAAACTTGGTATTTAGATTTGGTATCTTCAAAGGATGCGACATGAAGGTTTTTAAAAGATCCCCCCACCACAAACTACGCTATGCATGGAACATTTGGAAGTAATAAGAACATTCTGATAATGTTTATCTCGGTTATCATTGTGTGGAAGAAGAATACTATTTTGTAAGAAGTTTGCAGAGCAGCTAGAGATAGTCATGTGAGAGTAATATATAAGATTTCTTTTTTTAAGTGGATAGCATTATTTCCAAAGACAATGATCCCGTATTTTTAAGGAAAACACATTTGGTTGCTTCGGAATTACGTGTGTGTGTGTGTGTGTGTGTGTGTGTGTGTGTGTTGCATATATCAAAGCCTTTAACCGATAATGGCCAAACCATGACACTTGGCATACAATTCACAATGTCGGCTATTACCACAAACATAATCAAGTAACTAGTTTGCAACGAACATGAAGAGGAAGAAACAAAAGGGACAATTAGTGCAGTAGGTTGTTGATTATTAGATAAACAGCATTGATTTCTGTTGTATACAGAATACTACAGTAAATTAGTACAAACAATATTTCATTTTAATTAAATTATTTTATATTTGCAATTATTTCGTTGAATTCTAGGTTACCAACAATAAAGCTAATTTCAGCTTCACCAACGACTATTCGTCAGTCAAAGCGAGATATATATTTTAATTTGGATTAATTCATTTTTGAAAACATTTGCTGACAACTACGTAAAATCATACATAGCTAAAAATTGTAGCTACAAAGAATTTCAATTATGTGTTTTTGCAACTTACAGATGTTTAACAAGATCAATAATGTTTTCGGACTGCCTCCGTGCTCGAGTGGTCAGCGAACTGACTTCTTACCCTAGGTTCCGGGTTCAATTCCCGGTAGGGGCAAGGAATTTTTCTTTAGCCAGAATTATTCCCTATCCCCCACAGAGTCTAGAAATATGTATGTGAGAGTGACTGTGTGTGTGCTTGAGGAAAATAAAAATTATTTAAACCAAACATAAAATAACCTACAGAAGAAGTTGTTTCAAGTGCAAAGCCCCTGATTTGACCTTAGATGTTCCAGTTGGCTATATAAATGAAACTATAATAAAAAAAATGTTTACGGTTGGAAATTTTTTCCACAGTATTACTTTTCATTCACAGCTGCAAACTCAGTCTTGCTCTTGCAGGTTCGACATGTATAAAATTTAGAGTTAGGTTAAAAATAATTTTCCCGGTCTCTAGTTGACTCACATTTTCCGGTAAGCAAATATATTTGTTGTTTTCCCTATCATTCGTATTTTGGAGGGATGCAGAGCGAATAGCAACTGCCCTGTTTTTTTCACAGTTTCAACTGCAAGGAAATTTTTAGTTTCTCTTTTGTTTCATTTATATAGCCCCCTTTAACATCTAAGGTCATAGCGGATTCTTTACGTCGGATTCAAATCGTTTTATTTTCCTCAAACACACACAAGCACACACACATTCTCTCTCACATACGTACTTCCAGACACTCTGGGGAATAGGAAATAATTCTGGTTAGAGATAAATAATGAACTTTCTCTAGCTGCCGTATGCAACTATTCTTACAAAGCATTATTATTCTAACTCATGCTAATCGAGATAAACATTAGCCGAATTGGTCTTATACTTGCTTTCTTGTAAGTAAAGAAGGTTCGGTTTGCTTTGCATAGTCCCGTTTGGGAAAAGTTAGGTAGTCTAAAATTGAAACCAATAACAAGAAATATCTCAAAAGCTGGCAACTCAACAAGAAAAACGTTATTAAAGTATGCGTTTTAATTAGTACATTTTTGCCCATGTTTTACGGTTTAACCATTATCAAAATCTTGTAAAATTCATGTCTTCAGAGACTATTATCAGAAAATTCAAAATATACATTTTATCTGTGATGAAAATATCTTTTAATCAAAATCATTGTAGCCATTTTTGAGAAAAACAAAGTTTTGAAAAACTTTTTTGCATTAAAAGTATGGTTTGTGGTGAGGGAAATTTCTTGAAAATCTTCGCGTTATATTCTTGGAAGATACCAAGTTTGGCATTTAGTTGTTTACGTTTTTGAGCAATGCTGTCCACACACATGCATAGTTTTCTAAAACATTCCTTTTTGGGACTCAGGGGACCACAAAACATATATTTCCTGTGTAATCACTACATCGAATTTTTGTGTGGAATACAATACCTTCTCTAGCTACTATATACATCATATGTGCTTACGTTCTACAGAAAGTAAGAATATAAATTGTGTGCTTTGATGAGAGCTACGTATTTTTTGTAGTGATTTTTGGCATATCTCTTACGGAATACCATTTATACAAAATTCTTCTTGAATGAAGATGTCTTCAGAGATTGTTCCCAGAAAATTCACGATACACATTTAGTTTGTAATAAAAATATGTTAAATGTATGGCATTTTAATCAAAATATTTAGAATCGGTATTGAGTGAATTAAAATTTTCGAAAAATGTTGCATGTAAAGGTTAGTTGTGGGTGCCAGATGTTCCTGAAAATCTTCGTGTCGCATCCTTGAATGGTAATAAACATAATTAGTTTCATATTTAACCGACTTTTCGTTTTTGAGCAATGCTGTCCACAGTCGCACGCACACGTACTTACCATTTTTCTAAAAATCCTTTTTTATTATTCAGTTGCCTTCAAAACATATTTTAGATGAAATCTCAATACCGAATTTTTGGATGAAATGAAATGCTTTCCTTGTCCACTTTTAAGGAAATCTTGTTTAATTTCCTAAACCTGTTTCATTATGTGTACAGTGGCTTATGTCTGATGCATACACGAAACTGTATCTTTTCTAGACGGATTGCCAAAGACTAATTTTGGGCATTACATGTTCTAAATGATGGTTTTAACATTTGCATATTTATAAGTATGATAGAGAATATATGAGTATAAAACATAACTATATGAAATTAAATACAACTAAGCATAAAATGAGCTCAAAGCAGTCTTATTGCTTTGAAGTGAAACATACCTTCATTTAACAACTTATCAATTAATTTAAAATATACATAATTATGAAGTAGAAATATAGGAAATCTGACGACTTTCTATAGTTGTTCCGCAAACAAAATATTATTCGTTTATTTACATCGTGCTAATCGAAATAATTAGTCTTATTACTGCTTCTTTTTAAGCAGAAGAGATACAAGGGAATGCACCATGTTAAAGCGACAGTCAAATCTTTTAAAAGACGGTCCATATATGAAACAATTGAAACTCGGTTCTTTTTGTTTGCCAGGAGTAAACAAAAAAGAGTTATTTTTTTCATTAAATTCATAGAACAATTTAATAAATCAGTTTATTGCAATTGTATTTCTTGTTTCTGCCACAATAGGTCAAGAGCTATGTATAAATAACTAAATGGTAAGGAATTGATTTATATCTATTGGCATTATTAGTTGACTTCTTGAGAGTACAATGTTCTTAAGACTGCAAATACATATGATTGAATAATAGCTTCTGCAGATTCTAAGATTAGAAAAATAAAGATATCTTTCCATTGGATGTAACTTAAAACTGAAACCAATAATAATATGTAATATCCTGGAGACGGTTAACTCTACAACAAAAAGGCATATTAAATAAATTGTGTGTTTTAACGACTTTTAGCTTTTTTGTGATAAGTTTGTGTCTCTCTCTCTCTTATAGTTTACCAGTTATAAAAATTTATAAAAAAGTCGTACAGGTTGAAGAATCTTCAGAGCCTATACTCAGAAAATGTATGATATACATTTTGTTTTTTATTAACATATATTAAGCATATGGTATTTTAATTAAAAAGTTAAAGCCAGTTGTAGGAAAATCAAAATTTCCGAAAAAGTGTTCCATATAATGGTAGTTGGGGATATGAAGATTTTCCAGAAAATCTTCGTGCCACTTTCTTGAACTTAAATACCAAGTTTGGTGTTTAACGAGAATTTCGTTTTTGAGTTATGCTGTCCACGCAGATGCACAAACACACAGGACCATTTTCTAAAAATGATTCTTTTAGATTCAGAGGGCCATAAATCATGTATTTCCGGTGAAATCTTGCTATCATATTTTTGAGTGCAATGTAATACCTTCTTTATTCATAATGTACATTATACACACGTGTTGGAGGAGGTAAAAATCGAATGGGCCTTCGGAATTGTATTACTAAATATTATCTCAAAGTAATGCAACGTTTTGGTGTTTTTAAGTTGGCACTACGCGATATCATTTTATTCCGTATGAAGGAGTTTGAGGGGAAATAGCAGCTCGTAGAGATCATTTCGCTGTTGCCAAAAGGGCGCTCGAAGGGAAATTAAAAACGTTTCGCAACTATTTACTGAATTCACTTCAAGCATTTTGTATGCATGTGCATTCATAAACTCTTCAGAGTACGTTTTAGTAAATTAAAGGGCTCCTACAAAATCCTTCTGACTACATTTCTTTCCTTTAAATTCTCTCAAGGGTAGTTAAATATTCAAGAGATACAGCTTGCTTTGTAAACATCAACTTGAGCTCGGATAATTCTGTAATTCTTCCACAAAATATAAATCTTATGAATTAATGATAAAACGAAAGCTTTACTTGTGTTTCCGTTTAATTTATTTGATCAATGCTCTAGGTAGAAATTCTTTCCCCTTTTCTTTCTTAGTCAATTATTTATTTGTGCAAATTAATATGGTTTTTCTTTTAAGGGGAGTCGAAATGCGATTTTCATAAATGTTTTCAATTTTCATGTTTTAGTTGCATATGAATATTTTGAACCTCTCGCTCATTTTGATATAGATTTCATAGAGTTACACCAATTGTAAATAGTTTAATTTTTTTTTTGAAAATACTCCTGCGTAGTAAAACATCAACAACTTTGTAAATATAAGTACTATAGAAGAGATATTATTTTTATTTTGATCGGGAGGTTTTACTTTAACTATTCGAACATTGACATCCAATCATATTTCCTTTATGTGAGAGTTTTGATGTACTGCGAAGTTGTGTATGGAAAGTTAAGTTACGTTGTTACTTTCTCTACACGTACTATGTACATGATATATAGAGAAGGTATTGTATTGCTTTGCACCCAAAATTTCTATAACGAGATTTCACTGGAAATATATGTTTTGATACCCCTTGAATCCAAAAAAAAAAGTATTTTTAGAAAAATGCCTGTGTGAGTGTGTCTGTGAGCAGCACAGCTCTAAAACGAAAAGTCGGTTGAATACCAAAGTTCGTATTTAACTTCGTATCTTCGAAGGTGCGACATGAACATTTTAAGGAAAATCCCCCACTTCCGACTATCCTTTACATGGAAAAACTTTTGAAAATTTTTATTTTTTCAAAATGACTCTAACGTGTGTATTAAAGATGTTTACCTGAAAAGTAAAATGTATATCTTGAATTTTCTGGGAATAGTCTCTGAAGATTACTTTATTCCTGATGAATTTTACGGAATTTTGCGTAACTGGCAAACCGTAAAAGATAAATAAAAACTTACTTCACAACAAATGTAGAGTATGTTAATATGTACAATTTATGTAAGTTTGGTATTTTACCGACTTTTCGGTTTTTAGTAATCTTGTTCACAGACCCACGGACCCACACACACACACACACACACACACACACACACACACACACACACACACACACACAGACCCTTTTCTGAAAATGCTTTTTTTTTTTGGTTATAGGGGACCCTAAAACGTATATTTCCGGTGAAATCTCGGTATCGAATTTTTGAGTGGAGTGCAATACCCCTCTCTGTACACTATGTATATAGTACGTATAGAGAAAGTAAAAACAGAAAAGGTGGCAGTAGAGAAGGGGAAAAGGAAAGCTTGAATCAAATCTACCAACCTTGCTATTTCTATTTTCAGCATTTTTCTTACTGTAAAACGCTCCTTGCGAAGCAGATTTTTTAAATAAACTTTGTTGTTTATGTTTACAGAGATACAATGAATAAGAATTTTCCTAGGTTTTTCTGTCAGATGTATTTAAGCATATATTTTCAATTTTCAAACATAAAAATTATATTTCTATGGCAAGAAAAGCACATTCCTAAATTCAAAAATTTTTGGAGTCTAAACCAAAGGAGGCACAAAGAAACCTAGGGCAATTTGAAAAAGTAGATTTACTGTGAACCTAAAGTTAAAACATTGGACCAAAATGTTAATTTATTTTTTCGCAAGGGGCCTTTTAGAACGTGACAAAAATATAAACAAATTTGACTATAAACTCCAAACTATTAGAGCAAAATGGACGAAACATACACTAACTTAGTTGCATTATATTAAATCTCTGGTATACATTTCATAAAGTTAGCGTTATTAGTTTGGAATTTCAAACTTTCAGTCAAATATGTCCTTAAGCATAAAATATATAACAAATTAAATGTGGATGTTGGAACGTGAATGAATGAAAACAAGGAAATGCCATCACGGTTTCTTGATCACAGAATTTCTAGTTCCCCATTATGTGCGTATGGTGACGACGGATCAAATCAAGGCCCACTACAGAACGAGATCATGCGAATTTAGCCTATGGACCTGTACAGTAAATACACAAAGAATTGATTCCACTAAAAAAAGCGATATACAGATTTCATCGGAAATACTGATTTGAGGACCCCTGAAACCAAAATAAGAATTTTTAGAAAATCATTGTGTGTGTTACTGAGAAGTATAGCCAAAAAACGAACGATCGCTTAAGCATCAATCTTAATATTTAAGTAAAGTAACTTCCAAGAATGACACATGAAGATTCTTAGGAAACTGCCATTTAAATTGAAGACTTTCGAAGTTTTAGTTTTCTGAAAAATATCTCTAAGAGTTTAGATTTAAATGCCACATACTAAAGATAATTTATATGCAAAATAAAATGTATATTTTTAATTTTCTGGGAATATCTCCGAAGTCCTCTTCGGGATTATTTTTGTATTACGGTAAACCGAAAGAGATAAACAAAATCTTCTGAACAAAAAATGTATACATATTAAACCAATATTTAACTGTGGAGTTAACAATATCGAGATACTCTATTGTTTTTTGTTTACATTTATCAGTACTTAAAATGCTATGAAACGAGAGGCAGATTTTTTTTTCCAAATCCTGAGGTCTCTCGGCTTGAAACTTTCTTCAACTAGAATTATTTCCCATCCTCTAGACTAGAGATGCCTAACCGAATTCGCTAAAGGGGAGAGTGTATGAATGTTCGTCCACCTGCGCCTACATTTTGTTATGAGTATTTAAGCCTATTTTAAATTGCAAAAGATGGACTATGTTTACCGAGTTGCATAGTAACGTGGATCCACTGTGATATTATTTAAATATATTTAATACATTACACTGCGAATATCGTGCCTATGTAGGTCACACTTTTTAGTGGATTTTTTGTACACACGTGGATAAAAAAATGAGTCATGTCTGGAACGCCAAATTTGTCAAAATCCTACACAACACAGCTCCTTGTGTCCACCATCCCCGATACAGTTTTGTAGCGGCAGCAACAAGTTCGTAAAATCCAAATGGTGATATTTCTAACCCATATGGACAATAATCTTAATCAAATGTGTAACTTAAGCTCCTTTAACAGCAAACTATGGGTATTAACTAAAATATTAACAACACAAACATGATACAGTTTGCATTGTACGGCATTACTAAACCTGTTACCTTCCCTGTAAGTAGTGCTGTGGCAAAACTTATGTTTCTCCTCTGCTAAGGGTCGTAGTTCGCATATAGCAATTTATTTTCCTTCTCATAATGATATTGCATCAAAGTATAGCGGTAATACTTGATAATATCTTGATTCGCTCTTTGGGAATGAGATATCCTAATGGAACTGTTACATTTGTACAGGATAGTCGACCTGTCCACACATTTTGAAAGATTTCAAATTGGTGTTCAGTGAGGCAGGATATCAGAGTGGTACACTGGCTTCCCTGCTCATAAGATTTGAACCCTATTGAGAATGTGTGGGCTGAGGTAAAAAGGGAGCTGCACTCCAATTTACCTGAGAAGGGCAAACAATGGCTTCTGGGCACAAATTCATGAAATCTGGGTTCCTGTAGCTTCTCGTTTACATTAATTCAGACATTAATTTTGTCTATCCCCCGTAAATTTTTGGCAATTATACGGGCTGAGAATTCATACACCCTTTATTAATTATGTCTATTTTTTGTGTTTTAGTTTTAGAAGATAATAGTTTATTTACGCCGTTTTTTTAGTTGTTTAACACGAATGTTATTACACTTAGGTTTTTGTGTGCATAGATGGGCATGTAACTCCAAATGCCAATGTTATATTAATACAATATTTTGTTATACACACCCAGTCATAAAATTAACAAACATAAAAAAAAAAGACAATCAGTGGGAGGTTTGAAACTAGGAACTCTTTGAGAGGAGGCAAGGCCTTCCTAACCTCTTGGCCACTGTAACACTATTCTGTGTTCTGTTTTCAGTACTTGTAAGTTAAGCATTACGTTTGCCAATCTCAAGATCATTGTACAGTTTCTTAGTGCGAACTGTGAACATAGATTTTGCGAAGAAACACGAAGCCCTTCGATCGACACGGAATCTGGTGATGACTAATTTTTTTGTGTCCAGGACTGTACATCTTATTTTTAAAAAGATTATCAATATCCCACCAGCGTCGACGTACAAACACTAAGAAGACTTGCTTTTTACTGTTCACTTACTTTTTTTACTTTTTTACTTTTTGCTTACTGTTTTACTGTTTACTTACCTTTTTACTTTTTACTTACATTTTTACTTTTACTTACATTTTTACTTTTTACTTACTTTTTTACTTTTTACTTACATTTTTACTTTTTACTTACTTTTTTACTTTTTACTCACTTTTTTACTTTTTACTTTTTACTCACTTTTTTACTTTTTACTTACATTTTTACTTTTTACTTACATTTTTACTTTTTACTTACTTTTTTACATTTTACTCACATTTTTACTTTTTACTCACATTTTTACTTTTTACTCACTTTTTTACTTTTTACTCACTTTTTTACTTTTTACTCACTTTTTTACTTTTTACTCACTTTTTTACTTTTTACTCACTTTTTTACTTTTTACTCACTTTTTACTTTTTACTCACATTTTTACTTTTCACTTACTTTTTTACTTTTTACTCACTTTTTTACTTTTTACTCACTTTTTTACTTTTTACTCACTTTTTTACTTTTTACTCACTTTTTTACTTTTTACTCACTTTTTTACTTTTTACTTAATCTTTTACTTTTTACTTACTTTTTTACTTTTTTACTTACTTTTTTACTTTTTACTCACTTTTTTACTTTTTACTCACTTTTTTACTTTTACTCACATTTTTACTTTTTACTTACATTTTTACTTTTTACTTACTTTTTTACTTTTTACTTACTTTTTTACTTTTTACTTACTTTTCTACTTTTTACTCACTTTTCTACTTTTTACTCACTTTTCTACTTTTTACTCACTTTTTTACTTTTTACTCACTTTTTTACTTTTTACTCACATTTTTACGTTTTACTTACTTTTTTACGTTTTACTTACTTTTTTACGTTTTACTTACTGTTTTACGTTTTACTTACTGTTTTACGTTTTACTTACTTTTTTACTTTTTACTTACTACTTACTTTATTGTTTTGTTACATACGATATTAACTTTTAATGTAATTCCTT
Source organism: Hymenopus coronatus (assembly GCA_030762935.1). Lineage (NCBI taxonomy): Eukaryota > Metazoa > Arthropoda > Insecta > Mantodea > Hymenopodidae > Hymenopus > Hymenopus coronatus. Next base: position 127,026,562 of record CM060881.1, on the reverse strand, counting down.
TTAGGAAAAGTTAACTCGCAAATGTATGGGATCTGAAGAGTGCCGCTACATTTACAGCAAACACATATAATCATGAAAATTTACCATTGGGACTGATTTAAGGAGTTCCCTCCTTATTTATTAGAATATATAACTGTAGTAGAATTCTAATTTCAAATATTTGCTTTTGGAATCGATTAGTATATATTTTATTATGAATAATATGATGTACTTTATTGAATGGGAAGCGGTTAGATTAACATTTATGGAGAGTCTCAATGCAAGAGAAATTCAGAGGAATGATAAATATACACGTTAAGGAGGTGGAGGTATTCACTAACTAACGTTACGTTTGGACTGAGGGTCTAACTCTCTAAGCATGGGTGACAGAGTGAATCGTGTGTCTGTGTTAGTTTAATACAGCATATCTTGATGACTGAATGCTCCTTAAAAGCGGCTTTGAAAATGTTGACTTTAGCTTTCACTTTCTGTATTTTTGTTTTACAAACAACGAAGTGTGTATATGAGTAATGGAGGTTTATTTGTGTTATGGTGCTGCATTTGTCAAATTTGACCAAAACCTGAGAAAAATTAAAAAAGTATTTGTTTTCATAATAAAACGCTATAGATTCGAAATTACAGAAAATATATTGTTTTTCTCACCTGGCGCGCATTAGCTACCCATTAACTGAAGCTATAAATGGGTTGTCACAAGATACTTAATAAAGACTCCCAACCTTAAACATTATTCATACTCATTGTTCCACGCGATGCATTTTTTCACTAATTTGTTTCAATATTTTTCTTCTGCCTCAAAACCACATTAGAGAAAATGTCATGCAATAGATAATCACAAATACATTAAATATATTGGTATTTTAACTAAAAAGGCTAAATTATACTTGTTTTAAAATAATCCTCCAACTTTGACATATGAATTATTATATTTTGAAATATTAAAAGTTTTGGAGATACGAAAAGTAATACTTTTATACCCTAATTAGGACTAATGCATAATAAATACATAAATAATAACATGGTAGATCTATTTTTAGCTCATTTTCTGTAAAAATTGATGTTTTGTTAATATATTTAAAAATGCATCACATGAACTTCTTGTATTAGAATAATGAATTAGACAAAAATATTTATTTAAATAACTAAAATAAGCTAGACATTTGATATACTACAAAAATATCAAGTTTATTTTCTATAATAATATAAGTTTCAATAAGATATCTTGTACACTATGGATTTTCCAAACGTCACAGATATATCACCTTAAGACGTAAAAATAAGTTTTAAGAGTGGGAAGAGAAAGTCATGGGAATGCAACGCATCACACGTTTAAGATTTCTATGACATTTTGAAATTCAGGTAGATAGACAGGAGATGTCATATTTTTACAATTTGTTTCAAATTTTTTCTCCTATGTCTTGAGCATTTATGAAGAAAATATTAAAATAAGAGATGAAAACTTTTTTTTATAATCATATACTGAAAGTCGTTCATTCACTGTTATAAATCTATATCGAAATGCAGACCATTTCGATATAGATTTTTACTCTTGCACGGTGCCCTACTAATGGCTGTTCACTGTCTTCTAATCTGCATAAAATGACATCTTACGCGTACAATAACCTCCAAGAATATTTAATTATATGTAAGAACTATAAGAATATATAACTATTTACCGAATCTGAATTCATAATATTACGTAAGCAAATCAAAGTAGGTCATGATATTGGCATCACAGAGGTGAGGAAATCAATAACCCAGGGCATGGGTGCTAGCTAAGTTCCAAACAAAATATTTATTTTTACGAGAATAGTTATATTTAAATACCGTTATCATCAGTACATATGTATTGTCATCAATGAAAATTTTAATATTTCACTTTTATCCCACTGTACTCTATCGATTTCTGTTATATATCAATTTCATGTTTCATATTTAGAGTAGTTTTTAAAACTGAATAATTTGTCCACCAGGTTGGGATTTCATTGTTTTTGAAATTTCTTCAAAGTAAACTATGAGGACGTTTTCCGAGATTGAAGTTACAGTTTTTGTTATTCTTCATGCCATAAATTTATCATATAAGTTTTCTCAGACCCTTTTTGATTTCTGTGGAAGTAAATTGTTAACATTACTCGCCTTCTCTGTTAGGAGGCGCGAAATTAAATTCTATATCAATCTCACTAGGCCAAAATACCCATTCTTCATTTTGCAAATCGACTCCCACTGATTCGAATTTCATTTGTTATCGACGCATGCTTACAATACGCATAGCAGTTGCCGGAGTTTATCTTTTGTGTAGGATATCTAAATATGAAATATTTATTGTGTATCTACATATCGTAAAAAGAAATCTGATGTCTCATTCACATGACTTTCCATTCACATGACTTACTCTACATCCCTGCAACAAATTATTGGTAAAAACCTAATGCTTCAACTTACTTCATGTTAATCCAGAAATAATAGCAGAAATAGTCTTATTACTTGCTTCATTGTAAGTAGAAGCGAAATAAGGGAGTGCCATAGGTTAAAGTGATAGTCAAAACCTGGTTGCTACGTAACTGAAGTTCCTTTGTTTGTATGGACAAGAGTTGACAAATATCTGTATGAGAAAAGTATAAGTTTTTCAAAGCTGAAACCAATAACAAGGAATACCTCAAAAACAATAAACTGCACGAAAAAAATGTATATAACATAAATGGTGTGTTTTAACATGCTCTACATTTTGTGTGACAAGTTTTTATCCATTTCTTACGGTTTAGCAGTTATGTAAAATTCCGTAAAATTCATCCTGAATAAACTAGTCTTCAGAATCTATTCCCTGAAAATTTAAGATATTCATTTTATATGTCAGGTAAATATCTTTAATATAAGACATTTTAATCAAAATCGTTAGAGCCTTTTTTGAGAAAATCAAAATATTCGAAAAAAGTTCAATGTAAAGGGTAGTTGGAGTTGAGAGGATTTTCTTGAAAATCTTCATGTCGTATCTTTGGAAGATACCAAACCTTAATACGAAGTTTAGTATTCAACGGTCTTTTCGTTTTTGAGCCATGCTGTCCACAGACACATTCACGCACACACGGACCTCTTTTCTGAAAATGTTTCTTTAGATTCAGGGGACCCAAAACATGTATTTCTGGTGGAATACAATACCTTCTCTATACAGTATGTACATAGTACACGTAGAGAAAGTAATTATTTATTCAACTTTCACTTCGCTCGCGTCGATAGTACCTCTCACTCGTATCCCCATGACTACTATTTTAGGATCGTTGCATAAATAACTATTATATCATTCTACTATTAGTTTCCTGCATTACTTTATGCACTTAGGGTAGCGGAGTGTAGTATCGTTTTTCTCTGATTCTGGTTTCTCACCTACGCGAGAATACCACGCCGTTGTCTTAAGGCTGCCCTCGCCAGGTAACTTGACATGTACCGCCATAATTGTGTTTATTGCAATGCGCGGTCGTCCAATTTCTTGCTCCTCGTTGCAATGTTATTTCCGAATGGGCTTGCTCTCTTGGCATCGTAAACTTGTTTTAAGAAAAATAGCTTTTATATCCTGCACCTCCTTAAGCCTTATATTTGTTTCATTTTGGCTAGATACATAGGTATTTAATTCACACCTACTCTATTACATCTCATTTTATCACTTCACTGAGTTACTCGTTTCTGAGAACTCATAACATCCAACACCATGGTTACCTAGCTATTAGGTCTTATTTATTTCTTCCTTTCACCAATCTATATTTCTTCCTATTTGTTATTTCTAATTTTCTTCCTCCATCCCCATCTTACTGCAGATAAATATTTTCCAATTTCTATTAAACTTTCTTTTGATTTAATTCTTAACATCCAGTTACCTATAGTTTCATTTGGTCGACTAGACCAATTATTTTTTGGTATTTTTTCTCTCATATTCATTGTTCCTTCGCATTCTAGAATTAATTGCCAATAATTATCAGACTTCTTATTACACTAGGCTTAATCGACTATCAAATCTTTAAAAGCTGGTTGTCATGTGGTTGAAATCCGTATCTGTGCATTGCCAGAAGCTGACAAATTCTCGTATGGCAAAAGTTTAAATTATTTTAAAACTGAAATCAATAACAAGAAGTATCTCGTAAATGGTCAACTTCACGAAAAAAAAAGGTATGTATTATAAAATGTGTATTTTAGCGAGATCTACATTTTTGTGTAGTACGCTTTTGTCTGTTACGGTTTATTAGTTATGCAAAATTCAACAAAATTTTCCAGAATGAAAATATCTCCAGAGGCTTCCCAGAAAGTTGAAAATATATGTTTTATTTACCATGTTAATATCTTTAATATACCTACGGTGTTCGAATCAAAATCATTAAGAGCCATTTTTGAGAAAATCAAATTTTCCATATAATAAGTAGTTTGAGGTGGGGAGACCTTCCGCAAAATCTTCGTGTCGCATCCTTCGAAGCTACTAAACATAAATACCAAATGTAATATTTTACCAACTTTTTGTTTTTTAGTTATCGTGTTCACAAACATAGGTCGGACCTTTGTCTAATTTTTTATACCGGACAGTCTAAAACAGTATAAGCGTCTATTTACAGTAAAGTTCTATCTATGTACCATGCAGAGAAATTAAAAAGGTACAAAATGACAAAAAATAATATAGATATGAATTTTCATAATCTGGACACGGATTTATACACACTTTAACAATGCCTATAATGTTTTTTTTTTTGTTTTTTTTTTCCAATTTACCTACATTTCCTGTATTGACCTATTTCATTTACAGTTTGCTTTTTGCTTCCTGCTTCCAAATACACACACATACACCCACTAACAAACACCCATACCCAAGGCGGGACACAAACCCATGATCCCGTGCGCCACGAAGCACCAAAGCACGAGCGCGGCCACGGAGTCCGATAGATATTGAATACATGACTTCTGTTTCAGTATCCTGTGTTTGACTAAAAGTTTAATAAAATATTTTTATTAGCATCAGGAAGTTATTCGCTGGCTAAGATAAAATTTACTAGTGTCTTCTTCATATTCTAGAAATCTTATTCAAAGTAATTTTAGGTAGCAGAAAGTATATTATACCGCGAAGACGTAAAAGGCTCTGAAACTCAGTAAGAAGGCTGGAACCGGCTACCCGTTTTACATTTTTGTCCTAGGGGCCCATAAGCAGGGCAAAAACTTGGCAGCGCTGATGATGACAGTTTGTATGTGCGTGCGTGCGTTCCGGAAAAATGAAAACATAAAACCGATTTCGCTTTCGCATGTATAACCCTGCCCCGGCGGCTTTCATCGCGTGGTAATAAAATAACGAACAGTGAAACAAAACAAAGTCGAGCGAGCCCCCTTCCCATGCTCTAGTTGCTATGAAATAACCATAAATAATCTGTCTAAATGAAGCCGTTTCAATGTGGATCCATTACAAGTCAATACATTCCGGCGATTTTTATATTTTTTGTGTTATTTTCTGTTTTGACAGAATTGGCATCGGGAATGTTTCCGGAGACAGGCCAAAAAAGAAAAAAAAAGAAAGGAATAAAGGGCAGTTAGAACCATATATGATACAAAAATGCATACATATTTGCGCTTTCCGCAGTAACTGTTTTTTATTATTATTTTATTATTACACAAAATGAACCTAAAGGAAATAAATGTGATAATTAAAGAAAAACATTTTTGTATATTTCAGTCGAGCTTATTGACACTAGTTTTAAACCCAACAGTGCACATCAATAAGCAGTTCAAATTAGCAAGATTTTAGCTAGTCTATAAAAAATATTCCCTTACTTTTTAAAACACAGAAACGATACCAGTGATTTATTTAGGAAATTACAACCAATCGAGATAGTGGTAGCATGTGAGGTTTGTACTCCAGATGTCTTAGGTATTAAATGTTTTAAAAATATTAATGATAAAATGTGGCAATGACGGACAGATGGTGCGGATGCTTGATCAAAAACAGAGAATATTAGAGGGCTACTAGATGAACAGTCGACCATCGCCCTCAGTACGCAGCGGCAGGCTTCCAGCGAGAATTGCTAGGGACTTCCGCGCATCACATGGCCTATCTGCCTGTGTTCTGTAACCTCCTAGCCATAGTTCTATGTAGATCGCGGTCTATTGTAGTGTAACGTATTACCTATAGCAACTTCAAAGTAGAGTAAAATATACTTATCATCTGCAGTGAGCCATATGATAACATTTCCAGGGTATTTTCTCATAACAGATATTAGCAATATAAAAGCTTTCATGTTTATTATTAGGGAACCATTATCACATTAATATTTTATAATACGCTGCGATTTTTATGATGATAATGCATTGAAAACAAAAATAACCGTGTCTCTGTATTCTCTCACATGAGATCCCTTATTCGCCGGGAAAAAATGATACAGTTTTAAATTGTAACAGCTGACTTTCGATCGGTCTTCCGTTCATCGATCAGCTTCTTGGTACTATGCCAATCGCTAATAATAAAACTTTGAACTGCATCAAGGCTCCAAGCATCTACACGCAAGACTACACTAAAGATATCTTATAACCAAAAGCTGAGGAGCGGTTGGAAAAAAAAATCGGACACAGATACATTTATTTGTTTGTTTTCTTTTTCTTACTGATGGGTGCATCCAAGAAAAAACTCAAAAAATAAGAATTGAGTATTTTTATGCTTTCCCAATATATGCAATATGTATATTGTAAATATTTTATTATTGTCGATATTTGGTCTTTAGAAGCGACAACTGAGAAACAAAAACTTTCACCAGCCCTATGTTGAACAATTAAGTACAATAGCTTCAATTTAGACTAATTTCAGCAATTATATTTTATACTTGTTATTTAATTTCATAGTTATGGTTATCAGACACTCGGGAACCGGAGAAAGATGTCGGTATTAACAGGAAGATCTTAAGGATACCCATCTGTGAACATTGAATAAAAGGTGTAAAAAATTGAAAAAAAAAATTGTTTTGCTTAATTAAATGATGTAATTGCTTGTAGTTCAATTTCTTGTTGCATTTATTACCATGTGGCGCTTTAAACCGTATCACGTGACGATTTATATGGATGACTACAAGTGGGTGTGGTGCTTTAACCTTTTCACTACATTGAAAAATTGCTAAAAATCCGCTTTATATATTACTCGGAATTAGTGTAAACAGTCCGTGAGAGTTGACAGATATTATAGGTTTAAAATTTCTGCAGGAGATAATGAAATTCTGGGACTTAAAAGGAAACAGCATTAAATTGCATGTTAAACCTTAAAACCTATTTTCTCGTGTTTTTATTTTTCAGCATTTTCAAAACTTTAAATTATTCTACACGATGCAGTTTTCGAAACAGAAACTTCAAAATGTTTATGCTACTACAAAAGAAAACTGATGAGATGATTTATTTCTAATATTACCAGTGCTTATATAATTAAATAATATACTTTATATTTCAATAACAAAAAATAAAACAATTAATAAAATGAGAATTAAATACTTTTTCTCCTAAATCAATGGTCAGATACAAATTTCATCACATCAATTTACTAATACTATACTTTTCAGTATAACTGCAAAGTATTATATTTCTGTAACTAAAATTGCATCGTGTGGAATGATTTTATTAAATGACAATAAAATACTATAAATATGTTAATATCACAGGAACTATATTCAACAAAAGTCTGAAAATTAGTATGTAAACTATTCTTAATACTGTGTTAAAGTTTCAAATCAATCCAAGCAAAATAGCAGATTTTAGGTTTTTCACAGATGGGTATCCTTAAAAGTCCTATACGGCAAGGATATACCTACTAAAATCATTGGCCTTTACCTCAGAAACAATTTAAATTATCAGTTTAAAATGTTTACAGGATGTAGATACCTGTCTTGTACATTTTCTTAGAGATACAAATAGAATAGAGATAGTCAAATGTTGAACATCTACTGTTTATACTGGTCTTCTGAAAATCAAAAGGACTTTGAAAGAATAAAAAAGTTATTAAAACAGTTATTAAAATTAACTGTATGTTTTAAAGATATCTACAGTTTTTTAATAACACATTTTCGTCTATCACTTAATATTTACCAGTTGCACAAGATTATCCGAAACTTCTTCCAACTGAAGAGAACTTAACAGACAGGAAATTCAAGATATAAATTTTATTTTCCGGTTGAAATTATAATCCACAAGGGAAGCGGAAATCAGGGAGAGCAGGAAATGATGGCATCATGTTATTATTAGACAAAATGGGTAGAAGAAAAAACCGTAAACAGAAAGAGAAGAATTCTATTTCTCATGTTAATATCTATAATATATTTATTTAATTAACGTTGTTAAAGCTAATGTTAGGAAAATCGAACATTTCGAAAATATCTTACATATAACTTAAATGAACTCAAATACTCAGTTTGTTATTTAAGCTTCTTTGTTTTTTGAATTATTTACTCAGAACTATCTGCACCACACAGAACTGTATCTATATGTTTCCCCCTTTTTTATTTTTTTATTCGGGGACTTTCAAAATCTATACTTCGGTGAAATTTTTCGTATCAACTTTTTGGATTGTTTACTAAACGTTGTACCGAGCACGGTGGCGCCGTGGTAATGTGTGCGACTCGTATTTGGAGGACGCGAGTTTGAATCCTGTTGACTACGCTCTCTGACTTGGGGTATCTCATGTTTCTCCACGACTTTCTGTCCATTTCCCCCTCGTGTCATCTCTTTCTTATCCTTCGTGTTGTGTATCTCTGGTCTCTTGGTGCAGCAGATATCGCAGGATTCGTGCGCTTTGTGAATGCTGTTTTCGGCGTTGGGGTGGCGTTGTGGTAGCAGAACTCGCGGGGAGCACGGATGATGGCTTGGCGACAACAGGAATCCTGGTACCGAGATGAACTGTCATCTAAACGGTTGTGGAGTTCCGTGTGATTATGTGCCCTATCGGCAACCGGACTGTGGTGGTTCCCTCGCTTCATTCCTTCCTCCTGGTTGGGGGGAGGGGGGGTTTACGCGCAATATAAAGGTCGAGCTGAGTGAGGTGTTCCTCGCCGTATTAACCTTTACTTTTACCTTTTACTGTGCATAGTAGAAAATAACAAGGCGCGACAGAAAAATTAGTCTTCAGCACCTTTTCTCTGTAGTATAACCTCCTTTAACCTGGTTGGTCATTTTGGGCGATTAATGAAATCGGTGAATTGATGCTCAAATGATCTCCGGGTTCATAGTGCTTATTATTCCACATTTGTCTTCTCAGGATAAGGAAAAATCTCAAAATAAACCTTATCCGCTCAACTCAACCTAAGCAGATTTCAACGCGTGGCCTCCTAAAAGTAAAGTATACATGATACACCCCACCTGTCCGCTGTGGTGACGGACTCGCCTATTCTTAATGACATTTTTCAGAAAAGAAGTGTACAAAATCCAGATTGTCATTGACACTGCAGGTTGCTGTAAAAGTATATGATTTACCCAATAAATGAATATACCGAAACAACTCTTCTAGAGCAACTTTGGAGAAAGTAAAGAATAACAGAACCATTTTCCGTGGTATTTGAAATATTCTTGAAAAAAATGCATTCTAGGTAAATGTCGTTAAGCAGGACCTAAAGAAAAAACAATTGATTAAATTCATAAAATAGGAATTTGGATTCCTTCAAAAAAGAATAAATATTTTATTTAATCTACAAAAGGTACAATATAATATCATTAACGACATTAACATTATAAACAAAATCATTGAGTATAGAATTATAACCGATGACAATAACTTGCCAAACTTATTTTTCATACGAAAAGCTTAAGTATTTTAAAATTAAAACCGATAACAAGGAATTTCTCGGAAATATTTAATTCCACAAACGTATGTGTATGATATAAATTGTGAATTTTAATTAAGATCTTCATATTTGTGAACTATTTTTGAACTATTTTTTTCTATCTCTTACCATTTAACAATTATGGGAAAAGTCATCCAGAATAAAGAGGTATTTAGAAACTTTTAAGGAGGCCTTGATTTCCCTTTATTAATTTTTTGTCTATCTCTTAGTGTTTACCATTTATGGGAAAAGTCATCCAGAATGAAGAAGTATTCAGAAGCTGTTTCCCAGAAAATTTAAGTTATATATTTATAACATACACAATTTTCATCAAAATTGGTAGCCATTTCTGAGAGAATCAAAATGTTGAACAATTTTTCCATAAAAAATGTTGAGATTTAGTTTGGTTGTATTTAATCGAATTTTCATTTTACAGTCATGTTGTTCACAGACACCCAGTTTTTCCTAAAACTGCTTTTTTGAATACAGGGGATCCTAAAACTATTTCCAGTAAAATCTCGGTATCGACTTTTTGGGTACACTGCTGTTGATATTGGATCTCTTTGACCTCCTATAAGAATTATCCCTTTTAATGCTCTCCATACAATATCTTAACTACCTATGTACTAAGCAGATAAAGTAAAACATAGGTTAAATACAAAGAGGTTTTTAAAATCAGCTTTTCCCAAGATGCTACACAAACTTTTTGAAAAATACCGTGTGGAACACTTTTAGAAATTCTTTTCTCAAAACTGGCTGTGTTATTTTCATTAGGATACCATATGTTTAAGATATATTAATGAGAAATTAAATATATTGTATATTCTGAGAAAAAGCTCTGAAGTGATCTTCATTCTGGATTACTTTTGCATAACTGGTATATATTTCGGATGTATCAGACTAAGTTTTGGGGAGGTAGGGTCTTTGATCTTTTTTACTTAGTACACCACTCACAAACCGACCCAATACAACCCTCACAAAACGAGCCAACAATTAAGTGCACTATTTTAAAGAGTATTTACAGGTATAATACGTATGATGTTGCCTCTTCGTCCGGACGCTGCACTCTCTGAGGAGTCACACACCAGACCTCTCTTAATTTCTATATAATAGTAAACACTGACTGTACATTGCAACATCGTCACAAACTAGCTCGGAGACCGCATTTTATGTGGCACCTGAAACACACTCACTCACTCTGGCTCGCTCAGTTTAAACGCTTCATTATATAGCAGCTAATTCTTCCAGAAAACAGTCTAGAATTTTTGAAAGCGTTCTAGAACCGAAGTGAAGAATAAATTCAGGAAATGACTCTCTCGATAAGGTGTTTGCGCTGGGCGAGAGTGCTACTTATCTTTATTTCTACCACTGCCCGACGCCGAAGCTTACACCATACCCGCTCTGCGCAACAATAATATTTAGCTGTGTTGCTTATTTAAGTTATAGACGACCACCATCTGAATCTACGTAGATTAATTTTCTCTCCCAATTTATTATAACAGAGTAGCTTAGCGGTATTATCAGCACTTCAAGGAAGACTCCATGAAAAAAAGAAACATATATTAAATTCCCATTGAAACAAAAGACCTCCCTAATAAAAGTTGGCTCCCAAAGTGCTATAGAACTTGGGTTGTTGACCTATTTTATTGCTGGATTAGCTTTTTTCTCTTCTGCATCATTTGTAGTGAGGATTTTGCACCTTTTGTGGAAAGCATGCAACAGATGAAGTTAACAAGTGAGGTCAGAACCGTCAGCAGCTGTAAATGCATTTTTGAATGAACTGTGCTCATTGTATAACTTAACACGTGATAATTGTATGCAACTAATATGTAGCAATTGAGTTCTTTTGTTCGTGTTTGTTGCTTCGGTTTACCTGGAATATATGACATAGTTATGGACTATATCCATCAGCTTTTCGATGAAACAATCACTTTATGCTCCTGTTTCCTTATTTATGAATTTTTTTCCGAAGTATACAGCTGTTGCCTCGGGGACAGCTAAAATAATAGGAAATAATAAATAAACAAAGAGCAAAATAAAGAAGCACCCTAGGCTCGGTGAATTGTTTCCATTGGCATGAATGTAATAGCTTGCTTATCGAAGCGATTTATGACCAATTATTCAACAGAGTTCTGTCCCCATCAATGCAAATTAAATTACACTTTTCTAATAGAAGACAAAGAGCATTTGTGTGAAACGGTTTTATGGGTTCCTATAATACATTCATATCTGTTTAGCTGAAATACAATGAAGCCAATTAGCATTAATAATGGAATTCATGGTTCTGTGCGACTTGTAGGTGTTCAGTTAATGGAACGTTCATACATATCGATAATGACGTGAAAATATTGCGATACAGATTACAGTTCTCATTACCCCGAGCAGAACTGTGATTATGCAATAGGTTTACTACCACCACAATGTCTCAGTTTCTAGTCTTGTGAGTGATGAAGCTCGCTTGAATGTGTGATGACATAAGGGTTAATGAACTACACTGAAATAATTTGCAAGATTGTGCACGTCTCTGATATAAGTAATTTGAGATCGGCGATGCATGGTCCCCGGATAAACATAACGCAGCTACATAGCGTTAAACGTGTGGGTCTCAGGTGCTGATAAGTCGCTGTTAAAGCAAAGTAGGTTGAAAAATGGCTTAGAATATATTTAAAACTGCTGCCCGATTATAGAAATGCCGATTTTTAGCAGCTGGTTACTAGCGCTCTCAAGATTTAATGTCGCAAACATCTGTAACATCTCGAACAAATCACTTGAAAGTGCGACAGTGAGCTTCATTAATTACGTTCTTGAGTTATGTAGCCTGATCTGGAGGCGTTTTTTTTCAACTGCTCTGGTAGCTTAATGCGTGACGCGGGAAGCTGCTATACGTGGACGGGACCCGAACTCGGTAACCATCTTTCACTTGAAAGCCAGTATCATAACCACTACGCTAGAGAGGTACGCTGTAATATGCACCTTTGTTTTTCGCGTTATACTCTCTGATAAATTACCTAGTGGCATACTGGCACTTCAGAAATTATAGCCGTTACTTCGAAATTTTAATAAAGAAGCCATAAGTCTACTATCTCAAATTACTTATTTAAGTAATCTACATATTCTGTGAAAATATTTTCGGTATAGTTCATTGACACCCTATGTATGCTCGGTGCTAATTTGAATATGTACAAGCATTATAAAAACATGATGTGCTCCATTCATATGACTTTCTCTACATGTCTGTACCAAATTATTAATAATAAGCTTATTGGTCCATATTTTTAATGCTAAAACATTAACAGAAATGGTCTTATTAATTAGTTCCTTTTTAAGTATAAAGGAAATAAGGGAATCACTAGGCTAGAACGATAGGTAAATCTTATAAAACCTAGTTGCCATGTGCTTGAAATCCGTTTTTATGCGGGGCTAAGGGTTTACAAATTTCTGTGTGAGAAAACTATGTATTTTAAATCTAAAACAAATAAAAAAGCGTATCTTAGAAATGCTCAATTGCAAGAAAAAAATGTATATAACATAAATTGTGTGTTTTAACGTGATCTACATTTTTTGTGTGGTAAGGTTTTGTCTCTCTCTCTCTCTCTCTCTCTCTCTCTCTCTCTCTCTCTTACGGTTTACCACTTACTCAAAATTCATGTTGAATAAAGAGGTCTTTAGAGGCTATTTCCAGTGAATTCAATATATACATTTTATTTGTCATATAAATATGTTTAATGCACTACATTTTAATCAAAATCGAAATTTTCTAAACTTTTTCCATGCAAAGGGTACTGTAGGGTGGGGGGGATTTCTTCAACATCTTCGTGACGCATCCCTGGAAGATACTAAACTTAAACATAAAGTTTGATATTTTACCGAGACACGGACACTCACACGGACATTTTTCTGAAAATGCTTTTTTTTTATTCGGGAGGCCATAAAACGTGTATTTCCGGTGAAATCTCAGTATCTAATTTTTGAGTGGAGTGCAATGCTTTCTCTATACAATAACGTGTAGAGAAAGTGTATAACCAGAAATTCGATTCTATTGTTAAAGAGTTATATTCTCTAAACAATTCTCATTTAGAAATATGACATAAATAATCCTTTGTGCCCGAGGCTTTTACCTTAATGGGCCCTGGAAGGGAAATTTTCACTACAATTGACAAATAAATCGAAAATAAATTTGTATAGCAAATTGTTGTTGGAACCTTTGAGCATCCATACAGAATCAACATTTAATTGTCTTCCCTTGCATCGGGTTTTACAGATCGTAAGTATATGTTTCCTAGCATACACTTTAAGAAATCGGCGTTTTTCTTAAAACTACGTCACAATGCTCCATGCATCTCAGTTTTTACCTTCTCTACACGTACTATGTACATAGTGTATATGTATTCATAGGTATTTTAATTCACTCAAAAGTTCGATACCGAGAGTTCACCCGAAATACATGTTTTGTGATTCTCTGATTCCAAAAAAGAGCATTTTTAGAAACATGTCTGTGTGTGTCTGTGGGCAGATAGCTCAAAAACGAAAAGTCTGTTAAATACCAAACTTGGTAATTAAGTTGAATATCTAACAAAGATGCTACACGCAGCTTTTCAAGAAAATCCCTACGCCCCCAACTACTACATGGAAAATTTTACTTTTTTTTTATATTTTCAAAAATGGCTGTAATGATTTTTATTAAAATACTTCAATTTTAAAATATTTTATAATAAATGAAATGTATATCTTTAATTTTCTGGAAATAGCCTTTGAAGACCTCTTCATTCTGGACGACTTTTGTATAACAAGCAAACAAAATGAGTTAGACAAAAACTTACTACACAAATAATGTAGATTTCATTAAAACGCTCAATTTATGTTATGTAATTTTTTTAATTTTTTTAAGGCACAGGAAGACAAATTTATTCTCATTTCTCGTTTGTTTATTCCTGGCAAGAAAAGAGAATGGAATTTCAATTGTTTCACATAGCGATCGGCTTTTAAAGGACTTATCGCTTTAGCCTGCGCATTTTCTTATTTCCCTTCTACTCACAAGGAAGCTAGTAATAAGACTATTTCTCCTCGATTAACATGTTGTAGCTAAAATATTGATCTTTATTATACAATTTTGTATATGCAACGCTAGGGAAAGTCATGTGAAAGTAACACATCAGATTTTTAAAAATACAGTTAAAATGTCTCAGAATGTGCAAGAGTAAGTATCTATTCTAATATTACAAACAAAATTATCCATCGCCATAATAAATTTTAAAAAAATTATTTTATGAATAAAAGATTAATTAGAGATTTAAATTATCTACTTTTTAAAAATGATCATAATTCAGTAATAAAAGGTATTCAGATATTACGATGTAAAGTTCTTGTGTGTAACACAAAGCTCCAATTCAAAAACTGCCAACCGGTTGTCTCAAATTTTGACGCGCAGGGAATATTTTCACAATTCAATATATTGCCTAACTAAAATGTATGAAATATTTAACAGCCTGCAAATAGCAATTCAATTTGAATGGAATTTGGTACCTTGTTATAATAACAGCAATTCAATCAAAGAAAAACTTCCAGTTAAATCTATTATATACATGCTGTTTCAAAACGACACCAAACGAAGATAGCAGTCTATTAGCTTATACTTTGAGTTGCTCGAAACTTGATGTCGCAACTTTCAAACTCTTCTATTTAAAGTTTTATATGAGTTTCAAAAATTGCACACATCTGGGATTAGGCAGCGAAGGAACAATGGTTGTCATACGCCACGTAAATAACCTCAGAATTTGTTATACGAAACACATAACAAAACCCACATGCTACGTTTTCCATTGTTAAGGTAACCTGTGCCGCACCGGCGTGTCTATCAAACCACGCCTACACCACGTAACTGGCACCTTCGCTACCAACCGGTATCTCTCTTGGAGTGGGCCGGGCACTTGCTATTTGATGTACATCTGCCTAATCCATGGTGATTTTATGGCAGTTTTTGTATGTGCCGAATTTAGAGCGGAAAATTATATTCACGTATCACTTACGGTATGAGCAACAAGAGATCCACATCTTTGTTTGGTATCCTTTTTAAACACCCTGTATAATATATAAATTTAAAATTCCACTTCCAGTGTCCCTTAACCAGCACGGAACTAATGTTCTCTATTGACGTCAATTTCAACCACATTTATAAAATGGCGCCTTGATATTCAGCATCAGCCTAACCTAATTGCGGCAAATTTTCTGGATATGATTTAAAATTAGCTTATGGTGCACAACTCTAATAAGGCGGGGTATTATATAGAGAACACTTGAGGCCCACTACGTACGGCTCATGCTCTTCTTTTTTCTAACATTTATTGACTTTCAGGCGTAACTTAATTGGCCATCAGGGGAGGCACAGTGACTTATATAGAACACAAACACACAACATTAAACATCCATGCCCATAGTGGGTGTCAAGCCCGCGGCCATTTCGCGGCAGAGCGTCAACGCCAAACGCGCCAACGACCACGACTACACTCCCTATCATGGCGTTCGGGAAGAGGATGAATGACATCAACTGTCTTCTGTTTTTAATAGTTATGTAAATACGAAGGTGAAATTTTAACTAAATCCACCAATAAACCCCATTTTTTTGTGTAAAGGACTACTAAGAATGAATCGTCTACTTTCATAATCTCTATTTAATTTTTCTTACAAATATGTTTATTTAAGTTTTTAACTGTACTGAGCAAAACGTCACTCATCCCTTTCAAATTTTGGAAACTATTTCCTCGCTGCTTGTTTTTTTCTTCTAAACATTTGCGCGTTCAAACTATTCCACCCGATGCAATTTTTGACAACTTCTCTCAAATTTGGCAAAGAACCACACAAAACTACGAGTAAAATATTTGGATTGATTTATTTTTATTTATTAGGAATATTTATTAGAAAACCCAGGTTAACAGACTAAATTTAGTATAAAGTTTTGTTTCTTTTAAGTTAACAAAAACTAAGGCATGAAGAAAATAAATTGTTTTCAACTTTTTATAATATTACCTCCTAAATAAATTTAAGATAAGACATAAAAACATAATATTTTAAAGATATTAACTCTCATTAGTATTAAATGGGTATCTATTTCTGAAATATTTGAATTTTTCAATCTAAGGACAATTTTAATTACTAATAAAGTAATTAAACTGATTGTTTAATCAGTAACTTGAAAACAGTTGGGGATACCGTGATAAAGCATGTACACATGTTGGTGCGTTACTTAAGATACTAAGTCTCAGCATATATGTTCATAAATTTATTACTTAGAAATTTCACTTATGTGTTCCCTTAAAACCTCGGCCGATAACTGGCACTTTAGTATACGACGGTAACGGCCCGCCCCACCACCGAACTTTACTCGTGCATAATAGTGACCCATCACATCAATATGGATAATTTAAGCTCCTGGGTGCCTTTTCATAGTTAGCACCGGTCACATCATATAGACACGCTCAGATTCCCTGTATGTCAACATGTGTAAAATAACAATGACCAACTAGGGTGCTTGAGCGGAACCCGCTCTTTTCCTCTTTAGTTTTCCTTTGCAGGTAATGTTTTTCAGCTCTCCACTGTTAACTAGTACTTCATCCCTCGCTTACATGTGCATGGGGAGACGATGTAAACTCTAAAATGGGAAAGGGAGAACTGAGTGTGAAGATAAAATAATTGTGGATTGTAGAAGCTCTTCGCTGAGATGATGTGTGTAGCGGGAAAATATGTTTGCGGTGTTGTGTTGTAAGCTATAAGGTGTTGATGTTTGCTGTTGCGAGTAGTATCACCTCTTATGGAGTATAACACGTTTTGGGAAGTTAGCTTAGTACCAAAGTTCGCCCCGTGTGAGAGTAGAGTTGGTGTGCCTACTTTATACGTCTGCTTTAATTCACCATCGTTAATTCTCTTAAAAGCAACTATGTCTGGCATGTAATATAACCCCTGAAATTCCGACTCACCGGCGTCACTGATACGATTTTATTGTAATATGGCAATTAACAGCTTTGTTAATAAATAAGTAATAATTTCACTAACGTACAATTACCGTTACGAATGACTAAGGTCAAAGTTCATTCTATTTACGCCCTGGGTATCCTAATGGATGCAGAATAATGTGACTAGCTCCTAGGCGGTGAATACGAGTTTTCTTATCACCTTGCTTGGTAAATAGGAATCCGGATGAAAGAACAGATATAGTAATTGATTTAAGAGCTATGAACTGCTTTATCCTGCTCAAATAGCAGCAAGCGTCCCCTTGACGAGGATTTTTCTTTCTTTTTTTGTGACTTCATACAATATATTAATAAATTCAGGGTTATTCAAAAAAGAAAGAACAGATTTCAAATATTTATTGCTTCCAAACTACAAAAGAAAGAAGCATGATTCCAACGTTCATGGAGATAGAAAAGTGTAAATTTTTATAATGTGCATTCAATATAAGCACCGTGTGTTACACGACATATGTCAAAACGGTGGCACATTTCTTGCCGCACACGAAGCTGCTGGTCTCCAGTTATCGAATTTACAGCTTCAACAATTCGATGTCGCAGATCTTTAAGAGTGCCAGGCATAGGAGGGATAAAAAGATGGTCTTTTACGTAACCTCATAGATCTGGAGACCTGGGAAGCCACCGGCGATAAAGTTGATTGTTCCTCCTCTCGCAACCCAACGTCCTGCAGCAAATGTGTTATTCAAGTAACGTCGGACGTGGTAAGAGAAATGAGGCGGGGCACCATCTTGCATGAAAAATGTTAATTGGAAAACATTAATCGTTGAGTAAAATTGTCTTCTTCCGCATCTTCTAACATGCCAACGTACAATTCGTACCGTTTGTTGTCAGCATTCAATGCAGTTTGTATGTCTTCAGGTGCAGACTATGTTTTAGAACTCGCCATACCGTTGGTTGCATGCTCGCGATGTGAATTTCTTTGGGATCCTTTCGTTGAACTGCAACAATGGATTCTAATTGTGCTAATTGCAGCACACAAAATAATTTCTCTTGAGGTGTCGCCGACATTTCACTATAGACATACAACAACAAACAAAAGCGCCAATGTGCCGTGATTGAAACTTCTACCCCCTGCGCTATTTCAATTGTAAGCTTTTCTCTCTCCATGAACGTTGGAATTATGCTTCTATCTTCTGTAGTTTGGAAGAATAAAAGTTTGAAATGTGTTCTTTCTTTTTGAATAACCCTGTACAATGAATCACACACTTACATATTCAATCTTTTCTGGATTAGAATAATACAATAAGAACAATATTCCGGCTTCGTGATCTCGATTGGTGAGTTTGTTAATGCATTCACAGCTCCGTCTCTTTTGAGACGGTCTATACCCGCAAGTACAGAAAATGAAGGCGAGCATCGTGTTTACATCCACTGTATTTTTACTTTCTCTAGCTCTTAAGTAAAATGTACATAATGGATAGAGAAGGTATTGTATTCCAACCAAAAATTCGATGTCGAGATTTCACAGAAAATATATGCTTCGGGGTCTCCTGACTCCGGAAAAGGAGTTTTAGAAAAAACCTAACGATTTTGATTAAAACCCCGTACATTTAAGCTATTTATATCCAAAATAAAATGTATATCTTGAATTTTATGGGAATAGCCTCTAAAGACCTCTTTATTCTGGATGAATTTTACCGATATTTTCCTAACTACTTAACCGTAAGAGATAGACAAAACTTACTACACAAAAAAATGTAGATCTCGTCAAAACACGCAATTTATGTCCTTTACGTTTTGTTGTGGAGTTAACCGTTTCCAGGATATTCCTTGTTATTTATTTCAATTGTGAAGTACTTATGCTTTTCTCAGACAGGAAGTGCTGGTTTTCTTTTGTTCTATTCCTGGACAAGCAAAGAATGGCAATTGCAAAACGACAGCTTTTAAAACATTTGACTAACGCTTTAGCCTAGTGTATGCCCTTAGTTCTCTTCTACTTATAAGAAACTGAGTAATAAGAACTACTGTTTATCTCGATTAACATTGTGTAGAAAGAAGAATAATCTTTTGTTGAAAGTTTGTTTGTAAAACAGCTAGAGAAAGTCATGTGAGTGTAACATATCAGATTATCTCGCCGAAATGTGTCTTTTTTTAAGTTTCAAACATAATTTCTTTCTTAATGCAGGTATAAAAATCTGATGTGTACCATTCACATGACTTTCTCTACATCTCTGCAAAACATTATTGTAAAAAGCTTATACTTCTATATACTTCATGCTAATCAGAAAAAAATAGCAGAAATAGTCTTGTTACTTGCTTCCTTGTAAGTAGAAGCGAAATAAAGGAGTACCATAGCCTAAAGTGATAGTCAAAAACTGGTTGCTATGCCACTGAAGTTCCTTTGTTTGTATGGACAGCAGTTGACAAATTCCTGTATGAGAAAAGAATGTTTTTCATAGCAGAAACCAAAAATAAGGAATGTCTCAAAAACGATGCACTCCACGAAAACAAATATATATAACATAAATTGTGTGTTTTAACGTGCTCTACATTTTTTGTGTGCTAAGTTTTTCTCCATCTCTTACGGTTTAGCAGTTATACAAAATTCCATAAATTCAGCCAGAATAAAGAAGTCTTCAGAGGCTATTCCCAGAAAATTCAAGATATACATTTTATTTGTCAGGTAAATGTCTTTAATATACGATATTTTAATCAAAATCGTTAGAGCCATTTTTGAGAAAATAGAAATTTTCGAAAAAAGTTCCATGTAAAGGGTAGTTTGGGTTGGGGGGATTTTGCTCAAAATCTTCGCGTCGCATCCCTGGAAGATACTAGACTTAAATACCAAGTTTGGTATTTTACCGAATTTTCGTTTTAGAGTTATCGTGTTCACAGACACATGGACACACTGACTCAGGAACACACGGACCCATACACACACCTACATGGACCTTTTTATGAAAATGCTTTTTTTGGATATTGGGAACCCTAAAACATATATCTCCGGTGAAATCTCGGTATCGAATTTTTGGGTGGAGTGTAATACCTTCTCTATACGCTATGTACATACTAAGTGTAGAGAAAGTAAAAATTTGAGCATTGGTCCTACTGATACCGTTTCCATCACATCATTTAGAAAATAGCCATTACAGACAGCTAAACCAAACAGCATTGTAAATTAACCTGATCAATAACCGTTGCATATGTAACGTACTAGACAATCCGGTTCGTTCCAGGTGACCAGATACAAAATTGCTTCACTATATCCGTTCATCTATTCTCTTCCATTGAAATTGGATTTCCTTCATTTGCTCGCTGGTGGTGGCGTTAGCTTTCCTTCGTGTAGGCTTTCGGATAAATCCTCCTACCTCGGAATCAGGTGGCATGTGTCATTGCCATCTTGGTATTTTAGCTCTTGTTTTTGTGATGATTTTAATGTTCTTTTGATAATTCTGTTCTATCACGCTCTCACGATGGATGGTATGGTATTCAGTCACACAAACTTCAGAAGTTAAGCACAACGCCAAATCTTCGGAGCATCCCTTCGAGTCAGGTTGCTTTTCGGGCACAGCCGTTTTGGTTACAGTTAGTTGTAAGTGTCTGACACTGCGCATGTCAGTTTTTAGTAGTGTTTGCCTCAAGCTACAATTTCAGGTTCTGGCGGGCACGTTGTCACCACTGCTGTTTGGAACCACAATGCAATGTTCAGAGAAAGGAACATGTTACTTTCTCTATACGCACTATGTACATAGTGTATAGAGAAGGTATTGTTTTGCACCCAAAAACTCTATACGTAGTTTTCACCGGAAATACATGTTTTGGGTACCATGCGTGTGTGTGTGTCTGTGGACAGCATAGCTCAAAAACGGAAAGACCGTTGAATACCAAACTTGGTATTTAAGTTTGGTATCCTCCAGGGATGCGACACGAAGATTTTCAAGAAAATCCCCCACCCTCAGCTACCCTTTACATGGAAATTTTATCGAAATTTTTGATTTTCTAAAAAAAGTCTCTAACGATTTTCATTATAATATCGTATATTAAAGATATTTACCTGATAAACAATATATCTTGAATTTTCTGGGAATAGCCTCTGAAGACTACTTTATTCTGGATGAATTTTACGAAATTTTGTATAATTGCTAAACCGTAAGAAATGGACAAAAACTTACAATACAAAAAATGTAGAGGACATTAAAACACACAGTTTGTTATATACGTTTTTTTCGAGGAGTTGACCGTTTTTGAGATATTCTTTATTTTTAGTTTCAGCTTTAAAAAACTTGTACGTTTCTCATACAGGAATTTGTCAACTCGTGTCCATACAAACGAAGAAACTTCAGTCACCTGGTAACCAGCTTTTGACTAGCACTTTAAGCTATGATACATATTTCGCTTCTACTTGCAAGGAAATAAATATAGGACTATTTCTGCTACTTTTCCTCGATTAGCATGAAGTAAATAGAAGAATAAGCTTATTAACAATAATTTGTTACAGAGAAGTAGAGAAAGTCTTGTGACTGGAACACATCAGACTTTTTTTATAACTAGAGACAGGTATAGTAAGGAATTTCATATTCCAAACTGCAGCAGGGTTTCAAGAGAGTGGCTGCTAGCCCTGGTCCAGATCAGACGGTCGAGCACTTCTTAAGATCTCTTTTACACAGGACGCGTACATGGTGCAGGGCTTTACTTGGTGTAAAGAACACCATTCTTCTTTTCTTTGGAACAAAGTTTCAAACTTGGAACATAGCCTTCTTTCTTTCAAAACTGAAAATCGTCTGTAATTTAAGCACTTTATTCCAGACAAAATTTCTCTATTCCCGTAGAAAATATTAACTTTACTATGTATCTTTGCCTTGCATGCAATGTGCTTTCATTCTAGCTGGAACTAAAATGTTCCGGACAATGACCTCGAATCTCCGGAAAAATCAACTATCTCGTTGAAAATTATATCTTGGACGTATTATTATTACGAAGCACAAATTCTTTCGTCATCTAATTCTCCTGACTGGTGTGGAAATGTTATCCCTCAGATCTATTCTCTTGAGGACCTCCTTCCCCGACGAAGTCAGAAGGAGAAATGTAAAAAGCTTTCAAAATTTTCCTTTGTTACTGCAAAAGTTTTTCGTTGCTAAAACAGGTTATTGACACAAAATTAAACAAGGCTTCGCCAAATGAAAAATAGACTGACGTAAACAAAACCGCAACAAAATTCCATCTTCACACAAAAAGTAACCAGGTAGTAATAACAAAATCAGAAAAAGACGTATTCTAAAGAAGTGTGAAGATACCGTTAAGGCTTAAAAGCTTTTGCTTATAAAATAAAATCCGAACTCAAGAGCCGGAACTTTCAGGGATTCTATTCGATCATTTTGTTAAAAATCTATTTCAGAAAGCTTGAGGATATCTCATTTCTGCGGTTTTGTGGCATGTCATAATCAGTATTAAGGAAGGTAAAAATAGAGAGTAAATTCTTTTTGTGTTTTTATGTGCAAGAGTTTCATAATTATTAAAAGGTGAACGAACGTTAAACTACACATACACTATATACATATACATATATATTTTTAATTTTTTGTATTTCATGTGATATTTTAATTTTACCTACTTATGGACAGAAGCTTCTATAGTCTATTATTTTAAACCAATGAGGAGAACCTTAAAAAACCGCTTAAAGTAATGCTGTTTCAGATATAAACTGTAAATTTCACAATAGTTTGAATTTCTTCCATATATTTGGGAAAAATAATTTCGCATTTTGGCACATTTTCCTCATATTTTAACTGTACTTATGATCTAAGATTATGTTCCTGTGCAAGAATGATCATGATTTAGAGCACATGGAGGTATAGACAAATCAAAGCATAGTGTACATCGGAAACTTCTACACATGCGTATTGTGGCTTAACATACACCGCCAAGGGCTCCCGGTCCTCCTTGAAGCTTGTCGCAGCAAGAGTGACGTCACTGATAGGGTAGCCAGGGGACATGCAAGTCCACGTTTAAAAAGTAAAGAGGTTTTGTATGTGCATGTGCATCTCACTAGAGAAATTGCGTAAACCAAAATAGAAGAAATTAGAGTTCCTTAATTATAGTAGAGGGTAGAGATGTGACTTGGCCATACGATTCTGGAACACACTGTATACAAAAACCTTCTAAATCCCCTTCTGGATCCAGAGTGATGTCAATTTCGTCAAGTTGTTAATAGCAGTAGCCAAAAGACATACCAATACAAACATCCAAGATTTCCATGTGATTTTCAAAGGTAACCTCGGTATTACGTTAGTAATATTCTGAGAAACTCGGAGCTGAATTAAGCAGAAAGAATCAATTTCAGCACAGCACGCTAAATCACGGGAAATACAATTTCTGTGAAGCCGGTAGCGAAAGGTTAACACGGCTGCCGAACCGGAAATCTTATCTTCCTGTTTCTCAGGCTAATCTGGTCATACGGTATTAGTAATAATAAAAGTATAATTGCAAAAAAAATCTCATGTGTTCCATTCACATGACTTTCTCAACATCTCTGCAACAAATTATTGTTAAAAAGCTTAGGCTTCTATTTATTTCATTTTAATGGAAAAAAAAAAAAAAAAAATAGCAGAAAGTCTTATTACTTGCTTCCTTGTAAGTAGAAGGGAAATAAGGGATTACTATAGGTTAATCTGAGAACCATAAGGCGGTTGCTATGTGACTGAAGTTCTTTTATTTGTATGAACAGGAACTTGTACGAGAAAAGTATAATTTTTTCTAAGCTGAAGCCAAAAACAAGGAATATCTTAAAAACGATCAACTCCACGAAACAATGTGTTTGACATAAATTGTGTGTTTTAATATGCTCTAAATTTTCTGTCTGGTAAGTTTTTGTCCATCTCTTACGGTTTAGCAGTTATGCAAAAATCCGTAAAAGTCATTCAGAATAAAGTAGTCTTCAGAGGCTATTCCCCGAAAATTCATGATATACATTTTATTTGTCAAGTAAATACCTTAAATTTAGGAAATTTTAATCAAAATCGTTAAAGCCATTTTTTAGAAAATCAAAGTTGTCGAATATTTTTCTATGTAAAGGGTAGTTTGTGGTGGGGGGATTTTCTTGAAAATCTTCGCGTCGCATCCTTGGAAGATACTAAACCTAAATACCTAGTTTGGTTTTTACGGTCTTTTCATTTTTTAGCTATACTGCCCCCCCCCCCCACACACACATACACACACACACACACACACACACACACACGCGCGCGCGGACATTTTTCTGTAAATGCTTCTTTTGGATTCAGGAGGTCTCAAAACATATATTTCCGGTGAAATCTCGGTATCGAATTTTGGGTGCAATACAATACCTTCTCTATACACTATGTACATAGTACGTATAGAGAAAGTAGTTATACTTACTAAAATTTACCATCACAATACCCATTGAATAATAAATCATTTTTATACTTCAGGTCTAAAAGCACTTGAGAAGCATTTTCCGGAGCTTTCCACTTTCTCTATTTCGTACATAGTACACAGATAGAGAGGTACATAGTGCATTCCACTCAAAAATTTAACACAGAAATTTTATTGGAAATTACGCTTTAGGGTTCTCTAAAAAAAAAAAAAAAAAACAAACAAAAATGGAAAAAACGTACCACGCTGGCCTGCACGTGTGTGTGTGTGTGTGTGTGTGTGTGTGTGTGTGTGTGTGTGTGAGTGAGTGAATTCAATTTACTTTGTCCAGTTTGATCATGTACATAATATTTGGATAAGTCAGTTTACATTTAGAAGTAAACATATTTACAATAATAAGAACAGTACAAATTCTGTAAGCAGCAAGTGTGGTCTGTTTACAATAAAAGTTTACAAATAAAATCAGATAGCTACAAGTGTGAGATATTTACAATAAAAGATTTCAGATCACAAGGCAAGAAATGTGGGCAACCTGAGACAAGATCACAGATATACCAAGTTATAACTATTTTAGGCGAAAGGAGGTTCTGTCAAATAAGCCTCAACACTTTAGAAACAGTTTTTTTTTTTTTTTTTGTAAAAAGGATACAACACCAGATTTGAATTTTTAAACACGTAATTTTCCTCAGTGACTGAGGTAGTCGATTGTTCAAACTAATGCAATTAATGAATGTACCATGTTCCAATAGCTTTGTGTTATGAGTTATAGTGCATAATTGTTAATTGGTACCATGATTATGTTTATCTTTATTCAGTTGCAATATTGTGAGATTTTTTTGTTCTTTAAGACTTCAAAAAAGTAAATGGCGTGTTATTTATGGACGCTCTTTTACTGCTGTGGTTATCAGTGTCCCATTCTAAATTGGGCGTGAAAGACCGCTTAATTTTGTTCAGAAGCCTCTCTATCAGGCTTGAGGTTCTTTTACGTGCCGAAAATCTATGACACGGGACCAACGGCTTTACTTCCCTTCCGAAGGAAGCCATACTAAGGATTTTTACACCCGAAAAAATCCATCGTCCTCCGCCAGGTTTGAACCCGCGACCTTGGGCATATGAAGTTAGCATGGTAACCATTAAGACTTCAAGAATGTAGATGCAAGGTACAGGTAGAATATTTAGAGATTTAAATAATATTTTACAGGATGTGTTGTTCTGTTTGCCTGCAATTACTTAATTACCCTTTTTGGAATTTTAAATGTAGCATCCGACTTTTTACCCCAGAATATAATTTCATACGCAATAAGGCTATGGAAATATAGACTTCTCAACATCAGGTGGCTTACCCTGGCCCTTATTACCCTGAGGGCAAATCATGTTTGACTGAGCCTTGAGGTCAGCTTCTCTATATGGGCACACCATTGCAGGTGTGTCTATGTCTATGAACATTCACGTAAATTGCGTTAAATCAACATTTTCGAAAAAAGTTCCATGTAAAGGATAGTTTGAAGAGGGGGGGATTTTTCTCAAAATCTTCGTTTCGCATCCCTGGAAAATACTAAACTTAAATACAAACTTTTCGTTTTTGAGCTATCGTGTTCACAGACGCACACTCACACACGGACATTTTTCTGAAATGCTTTTTTTGGATACAGGGGACCCTAAAACAAATATTTCCGGTGAAATCTCGGTATCGAAATTTTGGGTGGAGTGCAATACCTTCTCTATACACCATTTACATAGCATGTATAGAGAAAGTAACATTGTAGCTAATAGCTTAAAGTTCATAGGTTAAAATTCTTGCAAACGGTATGTTTTTCTTCGCTTATAGAACCAAGTATTGTAAAGCTGCCAAGCTCTGCAGAGAAAGCACACAAAGACAAAGTACAACATAATTCATGAGCTTTTATCCTCGTCTCAAAAGCAACGTATTCATGGTCTGGTAGAGATTCTTCATTTTCATTTGTTTGTTCAAATGAAGGCAGACAGTTGCCTGCAGAGTTTCGGCAGTTGTTCAGGACATTACACACAGCAGCCCTCTGTGACTGATCACCTGACGCAATATGACTTTTCCTTCATTTCTCTTAGCAAACTCGTAATAACTTCCCCATCTCTGTTCCTCACAGAAACAAAAACCCTTGTTTTCTACTTGCTACTTTTTCGTTTATAAGAGTAGGTACTGTAATGCTTTCATCCATTTAATTCACTTAGATCCAGTGCATCATGTGCAATTCAAGACTTCATATAACCTCTACGTTGCAAATGTCTTCCATCTTGTTAGCCTCAGAGCTCCTGCCACTATTTATGCCTCTGTGGCATTTTCTAATACTTTTAACAGTAGACTATAGCTGGCAAAGCATTATTATATAGCTATTTTTAATTTATAATTATGTTACATTTAAATACTCTTATGTATAATTCATTATGAACATTACTTTGTTAATATAAATGAATATATTTATGATTTCTGTAATCACTCCTAAATAGTCTTCACAAATTACGGAAATATGAAAACGGAAATATGAAAACATTTTTGAATAGTGGAGTAAACTTATAAATCGCGACACAGTTAATTTGAGGCCTTTGTACTTTCTCTTTGGACTCCTAATTATTTAGCTCCACGGCCTAAAAGCCAAACAGAAGCAGCTGATTTTCAATATTCAACTAAATAAGGGAGAAATCGGCGAGTATGAACATCCTCCATTCCCAAGTTAGCAATTTGAACAATTGAGTAGTTACTGAGCACAATCTCATTTCTTTAAATAAATATTTAGCATACTGTGGTAATAAGCTTGATTGAAACACACGGAGGAAATATAACAAAACTTTCTTACACAGGGAGCTGCTTGTAGCCTGTGTAAGAGATTTTAAGGGGAGTCAAAATGAGAGCTTCTTCATTTTTTTCCATTTTCATGTTTTAACTGGATATGAATATGTTGTATCTCCCGCTCATTTTGGTATGACTTTCATAGAGGTGCTAATTTTAAATAATTTAAAAATATTGTTGAAAATAATGCTGCGTAGTAGTTTTTTTTAGAACATTCTGGTACACTTACTTGGTAAAACATCAATAGGTTTGTAAATATTGGTGTTAGAGAAGAGCCTTTTTTTTTTTTTTTTTGTTAGAAACTTTTACTTTACCTACTCACAGCATTGGTAGCCCGCTCATATTTTCTGCATATCAGGTTTTCGAAATACCACGAAGTTGTGTTTGTAAAATTAGGTTACAGTTTTTACTTTATCTACACGTACTATGTGCATTGTGTACAGAGAAGGTATCGCACTCCACCAAAAAATTCGATACCGAGATTTCACCGGAAATATATGTTTTAGCGTCCCCTGTACTCCAAAAAAGCGTTTTTAGAAAAAGGTCCGTATGTATGTGTCCGTGTGTCTGTGAACACGATAACTCAAAAACGAAAAGTTGGTAAAATACCAAAATTGGCATTTAAATTTAGCATCTTCCAAAGATACAACACGATGATTTTGAGAAAAATCCCCCCACCCGAAACTACCTTTTACATGGAAGTTTTTTTGGAAAATTTTGATTTGCTCAAAAATGGCTGTAGCAATTTTGATTAAAATATCGTATATTAAAGATATTTACCTGACAAATATAATGTATAACTTGTATTTTCTGGGAATAGCCTCTGAAGACTAATTTATTCTGGATCAATTTTACAGAATTTTGCATAACTGCTTAACCGTAAGAGATGGACAAACACTTTTCATAAAAAATGTAGAACGCATTAAAACACACTATTTGTTATATATGGATCGTTTTTGAGATATTCTTGGTTTTTGGTTTCAGCTTTAAAAAACATACTTTTCTCATACAGGAGTTTGTCAAACTCCTATCCATATAAACAAAGGAAATTCAGTCACGTAGCAACTAGCTTTCGACCATCACTTTAACCTATGGTACGCAATTATTTCATTTCTACTTACAAGGAAGCAAACAATAAGATTATTTCTGCTAACTTTTCTGGATTAACATCAAATAAATAGAAATATAAGCTTATTAACTATAATTTGTTGTAGAGATGTAGAGAAAGTTATGTGAATAGAGCACATCAGATTTTTACTGTCTCTATACGTACTACGTACATAGTGTGTAGAGAAATTATTGTATTGCACCCAAAAATTCGATACCGAGATCTTGCCGGAAATACATGTTTTGAGACCACCAGAATCCAAAAAAAAACCATTTTAGAACAATGTTCGCGTGTGTTTGTGTGTGTATGTGTGTGTCTGTGGGCAGCATAGCTCAAAAACGAAAAGACCGTTAAATACCAAACTTGGTATTTAAGTAAATACCAAACTTGGTATTTAAGTTCACTATCTTCCAAGGATGCGACACGACGATTTTCAAGAACCCCCCCTACCGCCAACTACCCTTCACATGCAAAATACTTTAAGACGTTTGCGGAGAGCCATTCAAAACAAACGAAGAGGAATGCTGACTTCAGGAATTATGTTGATCCATGACAACGCTCGTCCACACACTGCTGGCACAACTCATCGGCTCCTTGAACAATTTCAATGGGACATTTTCGATCATCCGCCGTACAGCCCTGACCTGGCACCCAGCGACTTTCACCTTTTCCCTGAGCTGAAGACGTGGCTAGGAGGGCAGCCCTTTCAAACCAACGAAGATATTCAAAACAACGTTAATGCTCATTTGAAATCATTGGCGGCAACATTTTTTTGAAGCGGGCATTGCAAAGCTTGTGCACAGGTACGATAAATGTCTCAATCTTTTCGGTGATTATGTTGAAAAGTAACCATAAGTGTACAAAACTTTTAGTAATAAAATAAGCCTATCGGGGGTTGAAAAAAACGGCCCTCGTAGATTGAGAGTATTGCACCCTTAACAACGCTGAAGTCCCTCCCACCACATATTCCAGGGAACCACTGCTGCACTATAGTGAAGATTACAGCTAAGTTGTGCCCCCTGTACTTCCTAACACTTTCATAAATTAAGACGAGGTGTGATAAGCCGAGGTATTTTTACCTGTTTTCTTGGCTACAGAGGTAGACGACACTGGGAATTTTGTTCAGCTCAACGGTGTACGGAATTTAGAATACAATCTGTTGCGGAGATAAGCAAGTCTTATTGCTTTGCATGCATGTGGGGGGCGCACATGGCTTTCCGGAGCGCATTCGCAATTCCGCTAATTCACTTACTAGCGCTAGTGAATATATTTCTGCTTTACACGGTTTATTTTTGCAGTGGGGACACTAAATTTTGTTACTGCTTTTCATGAAGCCGCAGAAACTCTTTTTCCCCGAATCTTCAAGTACACCTTTGTGTCTGTCTACGTTATTGCATTGACAGCCAGGGGCGTGAGCATAAAATTATTCAAAACACGTTGAAGATCCCCTTCCCTTTGGCATTTTTTAACTTTTGTAGTCATAGCAGACAGAACATGGCAGACAGCTTTCTAAACGTAAAACAACTCAATCTTAGAAACTAGTGAGGCTTTAAACGCATATTTTTACTTTCTCTGCTGGATGTAATAAGTAAAGGAAGCAGTATTATATTCCATACAAAAATTCGAAATTTCATCGATAACACATGTTTTGAGGGCTCTAATCTATAAAAACAATAGCATTTTTAGGAAAAGTCTGTGCATCTGGAACACTATAGCACAAAAATGAAAAGTCAGTTAAATACAATAATTGGAATTTAAGTTTTTCCAAGGATGCGATACAATGTTTAAGAAAATCTGCCACTCCAAACTACTTTTTACTAAATTTTTGGAAAATTTTTATTTTCTACCAATGGCGCAGGACGTTTTAAATAAAATAACATATGTTCAAAACATTTTCATTACAGATAAAGTGTATATCTTGAAGCTCTCTTCATTCTGAATGACGTTTTCGTTATTGATTAGACAGACAAAATCTTATTACAGAAAAAATGCAGGGGAACCAGCGCATCTATTTCCTTTGAATGGTTGTGCACTCTGGGAACACTTTCAGGAATTAACTAGTCTACTGGTAAGAAAGATGTATCCAAATGATGGTGTAGTTATTGTAGATAGAGGTGTATTGCCTGTTTCTTGTGTTTCTTCTGTTTGAATTGTAATTTCCGTGAGCATCTATTAAGAAGGTACATAAAATATACTTCATTGTTGCTTTTCTCCTTTACATGTTACAATGTACATTATTGGCTATATATATTGTTTCACTTTGCTAGGACAGTTGTAAACTAAACCTCAACGTATGGGCCGAAACGGAGCAGAATAGTCTAGGGTACCTTCTTTTATACTTTCTCTATACGTACTATGTACATAGTGTATAGAGAAGTTATTGCACTCCACCCAAAAATTCGATACCGAGATTTCACCAGAAATATATGTTTCAGGGTCCCTTTTATCTAAAAAAAAAGAATTTTCGGAAAAAGGTCCGTGTGTGTCCCTGTGTCTGTGAACAAGATAACTAAAAAAAAACCAAAAAAAAAAAAAAAACCAAAAAAAAAAACGAAAAGTTGGTAAAATACCAAACTTGGTATTTAAGTTTAATATCTTCCAGGGATGCGACACGAAGATATTGAGATTTGACTTTCTCAAAAATGGCTCTAACGATTCTGATTAAAATTTCGTATATTAAGGATAAAAACAAGATAAAATAAAATATATATCTTGAATTTTCTGGGAATAGTCTCTGAAGAGGACTTTATTCTGGTTGAATTTTACTGAATTTTGAATAACTGCTAAACCTAAAAGATGGACAAACAAT
The DNA here is from genome assembly GCA_030762935.1 of Hymenopus coronatus. Classification (NCBI taxonomy): domain Eukaryota; kingdom Metazoa; phylum Arthropoda; class Insecta; order Mantodea; family Hymenopodidae; genus Hymenopus; species Hymenopus coronatus. The sequence continues at coordinate 126,994,659 of CM060881.1, read as the reverse complement.
TACTGCACGAAAAGTGTAGAGCACGTTAAAACACACAATTTATGTTATATACATTTTTTTCGTAGAGTTCACCGTTTTTAAGACATTCCTTATTTTTGGTTTCTGCTTTGAAAAACTTATACTTTTCTCGTACAGGAATTTGTCAACTGCTGTCCATACAAAGGAACTTCAGTGACATAGCAACCAGCTTTTGACTATCACTGTAACCTATGGTACTCCCTTATTTCGCTTTTAGTTACAGGTAAGCAAGTTATAAGACTATTTATGCTATTTTTTTCTGATTAGTATAAAGTAAATAGAAGTATAAAGTTTTTAAGAATAATTTGTTGCAGAGATGTAGAGAAAGTCATGTGAATGGTACACATAAGATTTTTCTTGAATATGTTTCTCTTTACTCATAGTTATTTAACACTTTTATCCAACTGGATATTAAATGCGGAAAATTAATTAACTAAAAGGAACATAGGTCTAATAAATAGATACATTCTTAATACTGTTAATGGTGATGGATTTAAATATCCAATTTTTGCAGATGGTTAGAAACTATGAACGTAGGACTAATCACCAAGAGTGGATCAAAGAAGACATGGGCAAAGCAGTGGCGACTGTTGTAAAACAGGAAATGAGACTTAGATAAGCTTGTGCTCAATTTAATGTACATAAAACGACTCTGCAGAGAGCGGTAAAAAATGGATTTAAAGATGATTCATTTCTACCAAATTGATAAGCCCAGGGGAAAATATAAAGCCGTATTTTCAGAAGAACAGGAGACAGAACATGCCATTTATTTAAAGGACATGGAAGGAAGGCTATTTGATTTCACAATGAAAGAGTTTAGGGTTGTGCTTTTGAGTTGGTAGAAAAAAAAACAAAAAAAAAAAAAAAAACATGTTGAAGTATCCATTTAATAAGGAACTAAAGTTGGCCGTGGAGGAATGGTGTATCAATTTTTTTTAAGACATCCAGATTTAAGTATTAGGAAACCCGAAGTTACGCCTACAGCTAGAGCAATGGGTTTTAATATGCCAAATGTTACAAACATTTTTGAGCTGCTTACAGAAATAGTTGACAGATTTCAGCTTAATATAGACCGCATTTACAATTGCGGTGAGACTGGAATATCCATAAATCCAAAGAAACTAAAATAATCACCCCATGAGGAAAACGTCAAGTTGGAGTTCTGACATCGTCCAAAAAAGGGGAAACCGTAACTGCAGAAATGCTATTTTTTAAAAAAAAAAAAAAAAAAAGGGCATGCAGAAGGAATTTGAACTAGGCCTTCCACCTGGAGCTTGAGCGGAGTGCCATGAAACAGAGTGAATATTTACGGAACTGTTCACTAAGTGGTTTGTAAAATTTTTGAAATTTTCCAAGGCAAACAAGGAAAATATTATTGTATTGATTTTGGATGGTCATACATCACACGCCAAAAATCTTCAAGTGCAAAAATCTCCTAGTACGAGAAAATGGGGTTGTAATGTTGTCTTCCACCCCATGCTTCTCATAATCTTCAACTACTTGATGTCTCATTAATGAAAACCATAACTTCATACTATGAACAAGAGACACGGAAATTATTTAGGTTACATCCAGGAGAGGTTATTACACTTTGGCAAGCAGCATCGCTTTTTCGCTCGGCATTTGTACGCGCAGCAACAATGCGATCGGCAATTTAACATGCTTCACAAACGCAGATTTTTTTACCATCAGCACCAACAGCTCTTGCACACAACTTATAAACATTGCAAAATTTTCTGTACCTCCTGACTACATCCTCAGCTCAGAAAGCACCAGAAGAAGGTTCTTCAGAGATAAGTTCCGCGAATGATGTGGGCATATGTTCTCCATAAACTTCGACTTCCTCAGATTTCTGTACTCAAGCTGTCAAGAGAAGATGCAGTGGAAAGTCTGCGTTTGTCTCCTTCTCCGGTGTTCTCAGCTCAGTAGTTGATGAAGGTTCCACCCCTAATATCTCCTAACTAATTCTATCTCAGGGGCTTTGTTGGTGAGGCGAATATTAAATAACTATGCATTTTCCCTTACTTCTTAAATTTATTATATTACAGATTTAACGGGCGGCTAGGTTGTTTCCTTACAAAATATGCTACAAATAAATACCTTCCCGCCATTTAAATCAATAATCTGGAGCCTAATCTGCACATCACTCCCCCTCCCCCCCCCCCACTTAAGCACGTGGGCGTGCGCAACAACACAATATAAGCGTAACGGTGTGCGTCAAGCCAGTAAAAGAAGAGTGACCGCATAAGAGATATGCCGCAACTTATATACTGATCCTGGGTGACGCCAATCTTCGCACCATAAAATGTAACAGTATCTATAGTTGGTTCCTTGTTAGCATCACTTCACATGCTATGAAAATAAATTGTGCCAAGTTTTGACGTCATAGCGTCCACATGACGCATTTGAGAAAACCTGAGGCTTCCCTCTCACTTTAACTTCCGGCTTGATTTGATTATTTCTCCAATTCCCTGTGCTACTTGAAGACAAGTCACTATTCCTACTTCACTTATTTATATGTCTGTTCTTTTGTATTTTACATTCTTTAACCTAAACCAGTGCTCATTAGCAAGTGGTGGTTGGTGGACTGTTACCTGGAATTAAGCTAGTTCACCTTGCCTTAGTTACCTAAATTACAACTCGCTTTTCTGCATATTTGTACCACTAAATATTTACAACTATTTTACATTGCTTATGTACAATTTTCCCTCTTTATATGCTTTGTGAGCATATGGTATGTGCTCCTACAAAGAGGGGGAGAAAAAAAAGAAAGCCATGGACTTCAACGCCCTACAAAAATGAACTTAAAACAGCTATTGGAAGATCTAATAGAAACGTAGAAGAAAAGGAAGAACGGGCTAGAAAAGGGCGGGAAAAAGTAATTGAAGCAACTGTAAACAAATCAACAAGGGAAAATAAGAATGAAGAGGAAACTGATGAGGGTCATGCAGAATATTTATACCGCAATGACTTATATTCGTGTTCAACCAGAAGGGTAGGTTGCATGTACCTCCTGCCATGACTGTGCATATAATTCTTGTACAGGAATAGATTCCGAAGATGATAAAGCACAACAAATCTGTGCGAAATGTGTTGATCGTGATTAAGTTTTTTATTATTAAATAACTACAACTTTTATAATAGTTTCATCCGCCCTCATTGTATTTTGTTCCAATGCATGATGTTAGTAATAGGTTCTACTTCCATTAATCTTTCCATACACAGCTTCCAGATAGCTAAATTTTCACAATTGTATGGACTTTAATAATGCATGAATAGGGTTCCCTTCTGCCCCCAAGTTCCAGACCACTTTGATTTACTATAATTTCTTGGTTATTTTATAAGAATTTCTGTGTGTATTATATTTGTTTATTACTGAAGAAATTATGTTCCAATTTTCACTTTTTTATTTATAAATTTAAAATTTTAAAGCCATGTTTATGTTAAATGTTCCATTCTGCGGCTGATTCTCCTATATCTTGTAAAGGAATACAATTGTAATATCTTTCTCTTGATTTACTGAAATAAATTCCCAGATATTCCTTGTCATTGGTTTAAATTTTCAAAAGGATATGCCTTTCTCAAACAGGAGGTCACTATTCATTTTTTATCTTAGCCATGCAAAGAGAACGTAATTTCAAAGCTATCAGACCGCCCTTAAAAGATTTGGTTTAATCCCATCTGTATTCCCCTAATGCACTTTTATCTAAAATGAATGGTTTATTTCAACATGAACGAAACGCAAGACTAAGCATTTTTATGGATACTTTGCTCAAGAGTGAAGATAGAAAACATGTGAGTGCAACACCTTGTTTTCCCTGTGACATACAATATAATTTTAATTGATAACAAATTAAAGAACTACTGTGGAAACTTGGATTCTGCATGCTCAATTTTTACTTTCTCTATACGTGCTATGTACATAGTGCACGTATTGTAATGCACCCAAAAATTCGATACCGAGATTTCACCGGAAATACGTGTCTTGAGACCTGAATAAAAAAAAAAGCATTTTTAGAAAAATGTCCGTGTGTGTCCGTCTGTCTGTGTGTGTATGTGTGTGTGTATGTGGCCAGCATAACTCAAAAACGAAAAGTCCGTTAAAAACCAAACTTGGTATTTAGGTTTGGTATCTTCCAAGGATGCGACACGAAGATTTCCAAGAAAATCCCCCCAACCCCAACTACCCTTTACATGGAACTTTTCCGAAAATTTTTATTTTCTAAAAAATGGCTCTAATTATTTTGATTAAAATGTGTTGTATTAAAGATATTTACGTAACAAATAAAATATATATCTTGATTTTCTGGAACTAGCCTCTGAAGACTACTTTATTCTGGATGAATTTTGCATAACTACTAAACCGCAGAAGATGGGCAGAAACTTAACTGACAAAAAATATAGATCACGTTAAAACACACAATTAATGTTATATACATTTTTTTCCTGGAGTTGATCGCTTTTGAGATATTCCTTGATTTTGGTTTCAGCTTTGAAAAACATACTTTTCTCATACAGGAATTTGCCAACTCGTGTCCATACAAACAAACGAACCTCAGTCACATAACAACCAGCTTTTGGTTTTCACTTTAACCTATGCTACTCCTTTATTTCGCTTCTACTTACAATAAAGCAAGAAATAAGACTAGTTCTGCTATTTTTCTTCAATTAACATGAAATAAATAAAAGAATAAGCTTATTAACAATAATTTGTTACAGAGATATAGAGAAAGTCATGTGAATGGAACACATCAGATTTTTTTATTTCAGTTTGATGCTAAATATAAAGGAATGCCAATCGTATAGGGTAAGCTTTTTGATCCTATATTTCGCAAAGCATATTTCAGTAGCTACAGTTCTACGGGCGAAGATTTGGACATAACTTCTTTTTGGTCGCGCCAGGGATTTTGGCGTATGGAAATTTTATTGAAGAGCTGCGGTGCGAGTGGCTTACCTTATCAATATGACACACAGGCTGCAACTTGAAATTTGAGCTCACAATGCAGTGCTGCAACTGGCCGCTGGACAGTCATTATAACATTTTGTACAACCTTCGGAAGTCCACACACATGGACGATGAAGCAACGGCCACTTGATTTTTAGTATTTTTACTTTCTCTAGCCCCGTATGTTCAATGTACATAGGGATAGAGAAGTATTGTATTCCACCCAAAAATTCGATACCGAGATTTCGCCGAAAATATATATTTTAGGGTCCCCTGTATCCAAAAAAAGCATTTTCACAAAAAGGTGTGTCCGTGTGTCTGTGAACACGATAACTCAAAAATGAAAAGTTGGTAAAGCACCAAACTTGGTATTTAAGTTTAGTATCTTCCAGGGATGCGACACAAAGATTTTGAAAAAAAATCCCCCCACCCCAAACTACCCTTTACATGGAACTTTTTTTGAAAATGTTTATTTTCTTAAAAATGGCTCTAACGATTTTGATTAAAATATCGTATATTAAAGATATTTACCTGAAAAATAATATGTATATCTTGAATTTTCTGGGAATAGCTTATAAAGACCTGTTTATTCTGGAGGAATTTTGCTTAATTTGGCGTAACTAGTAAATCGTAAGAGATTGACAAGAACTTACTATACCAAAAATGTAGGTTTTGTTAAAATACACAAGTTATGTCATATACATTTTTCTCGTGGAGCTTACAGTTTTTGAGGTATGCATTGTTATTAGTTTCAGTTGTGAAGTACTTATACTTTTCTCAGACGGCAGTATGCGGTTTTCTTTTTTCTACTCCTGGCCAAGAAAAGAAGGGATTTGAAATGACTATCGCATAACGACAGCTTTTAAAACATTTGACTATGGCTTTAGCCTAGTGTATTGCCATATTTTTGCCTACTTAGGAACTAAGTAATAAGAACATTGTGCTAATGAGTACCTCGATTAGCAAGATGCGGAAAGAAGAATAATCTTATGTAAGAAGTTTTGTAGAACAGCTAGAGAAAGTCATGTGAGTGTAACAAGATTTTTCCACGTTAACATACACTAAGCTAACACCATGCTAGTTCAGTCTCTGTCTTCAAGTTCTACGCCTGATAAACCGCCATCAACTTCTTCTACTTCTTCTTTATGCCAAAAATGCTCGCCACCTCATACCCCCTGCTTTCACTGTTGTCAACTCCATTTTTCTAAATAAATATCCACTCTATCGTATTTTCTACAATGCCACCTTTTATTTATTACTTACTCTATATGTACATAGTGTATAGAGAAGGTATTGCACTTCACCAAAAAATTCGATACCGGGATTTCACCGGAAATATATGTTTTAGGGTTACCAGTATCCAAAAAAAGGATTTTCAGAAAAAGGTCCGTGTGTGTGTGTGTGTGTGTGTGCGCATCCGTGTGTCTGTGAAAACGATAACTCCAAAACGAAAAGTCAGTAAAATACTAAATTTGGTATTTAAGTTTACTATGCTCCAGGGATGCGACACAAAGATTTTGAGAAAAATCCTCCCACCCCAAACTATCCTTTGCATGGAACTTTTTTCGAAAATTTTGATTTTTTCAAAAATGGCTCTAACGAGTTTGATTAAAATATCATATATTAAAGATATTTACCTGACAAATAAAATGTACATCTTGAATTTTCTGGGAATAGTCTCTGAAGTCTACTTTATTCTGGAGGAATTTTACGAAATTTCGCATAACTGCTAAATCGTAATAAATTATACCTCAAAAAATGTAGAGCACCTTAGAACACACAATCTATTTTACATACATTTTTTTCGTGGAGTTGACCGTTTTTTACATACTCAATGTTTTTGGTTTCACCTTTAAAAAAAATGCTTTTCTCATACAGGAATTTGTCAACTCCTGTCCATACAAACAAAGGACATAAAACATAGTAAACAACTTTTGATTAGCACTTTAACCAATAGTACTCCCTTATTTCACTTCTACTTACTAGGAAGCAAATAATAAGACTATTTCTGCTGAGTGTTTCTCGATTACTATGGGGTAAATAGAAGCATAAGCTTTTTAACAATAATTAATTTCAGAGACATAGAGAAAGGCTAATGAAGTACACCGAAATAATTTGCGAGATTGTGCACGTGGCTGATATAAGTAAATTGAGATCGGCGGTGCATGGTCCCCGGATAAACATAACGCCGCTACATAGCGTTAAACTTGTGGGTATCAGGTGCTGAAAAGTCGGTGTTAAAGCAAAGGAGGTTGAAAAAATGGCTTAGAATGTCTTTAAAACTGCTGCCCAAGTATAGAAATAACGATTTTTAGCAGCTCGTTACTAGCGTTCTCAAGATTTAATGTCGCAAACATCTGTAAAATCTCGAACCAATCACTTGACAGAGCAACACGGAGCATTCATTAACTACGTTCTTGTGTTTTTTAAATTGCTCTGGTGGCTTAATACGTAACGCGGGAAGCTGCTATCTCAAAGGTCATGATTTCAATTCCTGTCAGAGTGAATTTTTTTATTATTATTTTTTTTTTCATTCCAGAAGAAGTGCTGCGATACGTGGCGTACTGGCACTGCAGAAACTTATAACCGTTACTTCGAAATTTCAATAAATAGGTATTATTTAAGTAATCTACATATTGTGTGAAAATATTTTGGTATAGTTCATTAACACTTTATATAACCTGTGTGATGCAAAAGAGAGGATGGACACAAGACTGTCACTTCATTGTTTCCACAATAAGATGTGCATCAAGAAAGCTTTCCACGAACCTAGTGATACCTATATCTGAGTTTTTTGCTCACAGAAATGTAAAAAAAAAATCTGATGCGTTCCATTCGCATGACTTTTTCTATATATCTGCATCAAATTATTCTTAAAAAGCTAATGCTTCTATTTATTTCACTCCAATCGAGAAAAAATCAGCAGAAATAGTCCTATTCCTTGCTTCCTTGTAAGCCGAAGCGAAATAAGCAAGTACTATTGGTTAAAGTGATAGTCAAAATTTGGTTTCTATGTAACTAAAGTTCCTTTGTTTGTATGGACAGGAATTGTTAAATTCCTGTATGAGAATAGTATGTTTTTTAAAGCTGAAACCAAAAACAAGGAGTATCTAAAAAAGCAATCAAGTCCAGAAAAAGATGTATACTACATAAATTGTGTGTTTTAATGTCCTCTACATTTTTTGTGTTGTAAGTTTTTGTCCATGTCTTACGGTTTAGTAGTTATGCAAAATGCCGTAAAATTCATCCAAACTAAAGTAGTCTTCAGAGGCTATTCCCAGAAAATTCAAGATATACATTTTATTTGTCAGGTAAATATCTTTGATATACGAAATTTTAATCAAAATCCTGGGCGATTTTTAAGAAAATCAAAATTTTCGGCAAAAGTTCCATGTAAAGGGGTGTTTGGGGTATGGGGGTTTCTCACAATCTTCGTGTCGCATCCCTGGAGGATATTAAACGTAAATACCAACTTTGGTATTTTACCGACTTTTCGTTTTTGAGCTATCGTGTTCGCAGGTACACGGACACACACACACACGGACCTTTTTCTGAAAATTCTTTTTTTGGATACTGGGGACCCTAAAACATATATTTCCGGTGAAATCTTGTGATCGAATTTTTGGGTGGAGTGCAATATCATAGTACTATGTACATAGTACGTATAGAGAAAGTAAAAATACCATATCTCAAGCGTAAAAAAACGATGTAAATCTATCGCTGCTTATAGCAAGGTAAACTAAATTCATGCAGAGTTAAACTCACGTATTCTGCACGTTTGTGCGCTGTTCTCCATTATTATTTTATAATTTATTTTATATATCATTCCAAATATGGTTCGTTTTAGCAACACCATGATATAAGAAAATGTTCATGAGATGACAAAACATTAAAACAGAAGATGATTCTTGGCATATAAATTAGTATTATCTCAATAGTTACCATATATCACAGTAAATGAGAATTTGTATTTCAGATCAAAATTTGTCTCGACTCCGAACACAAGTAATTTGACTTCACTGTTCCAAATTGGACTCCCTTCGCTAATTACGTCGCGTAAACAAACCAAGATGTCTTCTTATTAATCTGGATTAACACAACTAAATTAATCATCGAATATCAAGAGATTATTAATGGAGAAACTGTATGCGCATGTAACAAGAAAGAACTACAAAATGTACTCGCCATTTATTGTACGTAAATAAACGACGTAAATTATAATACTTTACTCATCTCTTGCAATTAGTTTTACTTTCTCTAGTCTCGTTTGTACAATGTACGCAGTGGAAGGTATTGTATTCCACTCAAAAATTCCATACCGTGATTTCAAAGGAAATATATGTTTTAAGGCCCCTATATTAAAAAAAGAGTATTCAGAAAAACGTCCGTGTGTGTGTGTGTGTGTGTGTGGACAGCATAGCTCACAAGCGAAAATACAGTTTGGTATCTTCCAAGATGCGACACAAAGATTTTAAAGAAAATCCCCCCACCCCTAACTACCATTTACATGGAACAATTGTTGAAAATGTTCTTTTTCTTTAAATTGGCTCTAAAGATTTCGATTAAAATACCACATATTAAAACCATTTATATCACAACCTAAATGTATAACTTGAATTTGCTGGGAATAGCTTCTGAAGACCTGTTTATTTTGGATGAATTTTGCAGAATTTTGCATAGCTAGTATACCGTAAGACATAGATAAAAACTTCGTATACAAAAATGCAGATCTCGTTAAATTACACAATTTATGTTATACACATTTTTTCGTGGGGTTTTCCGTTTTACAGATATTCCTTGTTATTAACTTCAGTTGTAAAACACTTATATTTTTCTCAGAAAGGAAATGTCAGTCTTATTTTATTCTACTCCTGGCCAAGAAAAGAAGCGATTTGCAATGAAAACGCATAACGACAGGTTTTAAAACGTATGACTATCACTTTAGCATAGCGCATTCCTTTAGTTCCCTTCAATTGAGCTAAATTTTTGAAGACATATTCAGCAATACCTTGATGAAAAATATAATACTCGTATGTTCATTAAAAGGGAATCTATGATTTTTTTTAATCTCTTACAATTTTATTGAAAAGTTATGATGTTTAAATTATAAAAAAATAATTAATCGACATACACAGAAACCTTTTTCCTTATAATAATTATTTAAGTGTAAATGTGTGCTAAAAATATCAAATCGTAGTGTCAATTAACTTCCGTGATAGTGGGAAATTTGTAAAGTAAACTTTATTTCTTCAGAGACCGATTTCAAATATAACATAAAAATCTGACGTGTTCCATTCACATGACTTTCTCTACACCTCTGCAACAAATTTTTGTTTAAAAGCTTATGCTTCTATTTAATTCATGCTAACCGAGAAAACATTAGCAGAAATAGTCTTATTACTTGCTTCCTTGTAAGTAGAAGCAAAATAAGGGGAGTACCATAGGTTAAAGTGATAGTCAAAAGCTGGCTGCTGTCACTGAAGTTCCTTTGTTTGTATGGACAGGAGTTGACAAATTCCTGTATGAGAAAATTATGTTTTTCAAGGCTGAAACCAAAAATAAGAAATATCTAAAAAAACGGTCAACTCCACGAACAAAATGTATACAAGATAAATTGTGTGTTTTAATGTGCTCTATATTTTTTGTGTGGCAAGTTTTTGTCTATCTCTTACGTTTACCAGTTAAGCAAAATCCGTAAAATTCATTCAGAATAAAGTGGTGTTCAGAGGCTATTCCCAGAAAATTAAAGATAAACATATTTTTTGTCAAGTATATATCTTTAATAAACGATATTTTAATCAAAATCGTTAGAGCCATTTTTTTAGAAAATCAAAATTTTCGAAAATTTTTCCGTGTGAAGGGTAATTGGGGATGGGGGGATTTTCTTGAAAATCTTCGTGTCACATCCTTGGAAGATACTGAATTTAAATACACATGGACACTTTTGTAAAAATGATTTTATTCTATTCAGGGTGTTCTAAAACATGTATTTCCGGTGAAATCTCGGTGTCGAATTGTTGGGTGTATTACAATATATCTTCATATATAGAAAGTAAAAATTAGAAAGGCATATGAGAATTTGTGTCTGTGAACAGCGTGACTCAAAACATAAATGTCGGGTAAATACCAAACTTAGTATTCAGTTCAGCATCTTCCAGAGCTGCGAAACAAATGTTTTTAATAAACATCCCCTCATCCCAAACTACGCCTAACATGGACATTTTTTCGAACCTTCTTATTTTCTCATATATTATTGTAACCATTTTGATTAAAATACCACATATTTAACATGTATACAATACTAGTTAGGTATTCTGAATTTTTGGGGCACTTCGTTCGTACAAACTTTATATCTGGTAAGAAAAAGGCAAGAAACGTACTAAACACGTTAATATACTCAGTTTAACTTTTGTGACATTAGCCATTTCATAGAAATCCGTTATTATGGATTCGTATTTTTAAATAATTTTGTCATTTAATGTGCTGCCGCTATTCGAAGTTTCTGGCGTAATGACGGAACACGGTTCCGTTTTCTCTATCCTTTATCTACAATTAAATATATAATAAAATTAATTCTGCAAAATTTTATGTGGATTAACTTGAAACAGACAAACAAACTTTCTTTGAGCAGTTTATGGTTAGGTAGTTCGTTAGAATTCAAAGAATAAAATACAGTATAGTTTTACGTTTCACTCCTCTTTTTTTTTTTTTTTTTTTTTTGCAATGTTTAACACCCGCTTTTACTACTTGTGGCACCGGTAGATGGCAGGGTAAACCAGAGAACCCAGAGAAAACACGCCGCTTTGTCCGCCACAAATCTCACATGTGGTCGCTTGGGATTGAACTCGGCCCATCTAGGTGAGAGGCGAGTGGTCTAACCACTCGGCGACTCCTTAGTGTTAGACCTTTATGTAGACGTGAACTATTTCATTCCTTAAATCTACCATTCAAGGCTTTTAAGTTTTTTTTGTTTTTTTTTATTTTGGCCTTCAGACTTAGCCTAATTGGTCATCACTTCCATATCTATAGCGGGATTTGAATCCGCGGTCTTTTCGCGGCAAAGCTTTTCTCAGTCATTATGAACTTCTTTGACTGCGGTATTAGTCAGCGGCATTATATCGTTATACTAAAAATACAACATTGAAACTCACTCGATGAGAGAAACTATCGCCAGCTTTGGAACTCACCTCATTCAGTCATCGAGATGGAATTGTATAGCATTTGCTGAGGCATCAACCAGTCTGAAAGCAGACGTTCAATAGGTCAACAATCAGGTCATGGCGCACAAGCCCTTTTTATGTCACCTTATTGTGATGCTTTCTTATTCATGAGGGAAGAATGGAACTGCCAGGATGGTAAACATAGCTTTTGAAGACGAAATTCGCCAAAGAAGAAAGCTATTCTGCTCAGATAGGGGAGATTGAGATATTTTATGTTGAAGTGGAAAAAACTAAAATTGAATAAATTTAAAATACACTTTTAATGTTGACGTCTCCCCAAATTGTCACATTAGGCAATGTGAAAACAGATGTCCTATGATGTAAAGTTAGGAGTTTTAATGTTTGCCTTATTCATTGCAGAGAATTGCATTTTCCTTTTTCAAAAGAGGTTGTTCATCATTTTACAATACAGATCCCACCAACTTAAGATTGGAAAACGTACTGTTTAACATACTATACGTGCACCTTTTTTGAGCGCTAATTTTACCAGGAAGCGAGGGACGGGGAAGAAGACACAGCTCGCCTGCCTGTCTTTCTTTGCTGAGGTCCTCAGCCAGATAGGTTATCTAATTTACCGCGAACTAGATGAATTACTAAACAAAACACCGCGCAGGTGCTGGTGTGTGAACTCTAGGATCTGCAGGCACTAGATGTCAAGACGAATATTGTACTTACATGTTTCTATGCTATCGCTCTGCTCCGCTTCCGAAATTGTGCGAAACTTACCGAATGAAAACGGGAACCGAGAAAAGGTGCCCGCCTACTATATTTGAATTCAGGCTACAAAACCTCGTTTATTATTGGTTTTCGCAGTGGAGTTTCATACGTTAACTTCTTCCCGGAGTTTAGTTTAATTTAAGACTGATTTCATGTTAGGAATTGTGTGTTATGGATTTAACTTTTACCATATTTTTACACGTGGTTTAGAGATTTCAATTTAAGCCTTATATAATGCTATATTGTGTGTAAAAGTTGTTTGAGCCTGATATAACGTAATCATATTGTCTGTAATAGCTATTATATCATAGGCCTGAACAAATTTAAGCTCAAATATCTCGTTTTAGAGGGTAGTGAAACCGTACTTTATAGAAACCAAAAACAAAACAAGACAAAACAAAAAACCGTTAGGGAAGGCTACTGTATATTGAATTCCACACTGGAGCCAAAGTCAGTAAGGAAAACATTAATTTAATTGTTTTTTCAATTTGCAATCCAATACATTTGAGAATAAAATGACAACTTGTGAATTCCGGGCTATTTTCATATTTTGATTCTGGTCCGAAATATTCCGGCAATGAGAAGATAAGTGTAAGTTTGAAAATTATATAGATACGGGTGGTGAGGAACACCGGCGGCACTTATTGTCATAGCTCTTCAGCGACAATGTCATGTGAGATTTGTAGTGGACAAAACAGCGCAGGGGCGGGTTTTCTCCGGGTTCTCCGGTTTCCCCCGCCATTTCATTCTACCGGGGCTCCATCATCAGTGTCATCACCTGCGGTGCTAGAGCAGTAAAAGCGGGCGTTACACACTACCGTCATTGTGAAGCACAAAGTATCATAGATTAATTGAAGATTGTATTTGCGTGTAAGGTAATCATATCCCGACATGAGAGTGCGTGTGGTAGTGCGATAAGTTTTGGACGGTGCGAACACCACAATTACACATACCTACCTCTCTCTCTCTCTCTCTCTCTCTCTCTCTCTCTCTCTCTCCCCCCAAATAACTGTATCAAGCTCCAAACGTGTCCAGGTCAATCCATCTCAAGATGTGAAATAGGGAATAATTCGAGTTAAAAAAAAATTCCCTGCCTCAGCCGGGCATCAAACACGGAACCCCCGGTGAGAAGTCAACTCGACTTTTATGTTTGTAACTTAAAATAAATACACATTTTTATGTGCAATAAAACATATTACTTTTGTATAAGCTTATTGTTTTCGAAAATAAGAAAAATTCTCAAAAATTGGCGAAAAAATAAGCTTATACATAATTTCAAAATTAAGTAAATTGCATACAAAGCATTTTGATTTTTAATTCCACAACTTTCTAATTTATCGTTAAAACAAAAGCTCTTGCATATGCTTAAAACATTAGTTGAATTTTTAGAAACTTTCTTTCTAAACATTAACTTATATACATCTCTATAATTATTAATAGATATAAATTATTATTTTACTTCACCCATTTGCCAATTACAGATGTTAGCACTGAATTTTAGGAGAACATTTAGAACTGGCCCTATAATTTTGAGTCAGAAACCACCTAAATAAGTCAATAAAATGCTAACTGGAACTAAACACTTTTGCTCATGATAATTAGGTGGTAAACATGTTCAAATCTATTTTAATTTATCTTTAAACCAAACCCAACATTAGTATATTTGTAAAGTGATTAGAAATTAATTTAGCAATTTTGCATTATGCTATTTTCCGTTTTACGATGTACAATTATAGTAATGCATCTTATTAATTTTATTTCCTTTTTGGTTTCCCATGAATGCCAAGCAATTTCCGGCCAATTTGCTATCGCTCTCACCGTATATATTTTTTTTTTATCATTTTAGTCATTACTTTTGGCTGCTATAAAAGTAACTTCCTTATCTCTACCGTTACACTGTATTACACGAGAGGGAATGTAATTATGCTGGGAAAGCAGTTAAGCGAGAGGGCTGCTATCTGGCGGCCGGAGAAAGAGAGTAATGGTGGAGGCTGTGAAAGAACAATACAAAACCGTGTGTGCGCGAGTGTTTTCTGTGAGGTCGGCTCGGGAATCGCTTCGCTTGCACTCTGCCCCAGCCAGGCAGCCCTTTTTAATGGATAGGTAGATAATTAAAAGCGCAGCCAAGAATCCTTTTTAGGACGGTAACATAAAATATTTCCTAGACAGCGGTGGGTAACTGAGTCGCATTTTTTCCAAATCATTTTTTTGTTAATTGAGACTTTGACACTTTAGAGTAACATATAATGATACTTTTGAGTTCATTCATGTATGAATTTAGTCATCTGGAAATTGTGGTACCCAATATTAAGCTTTATAAAGCTTGATGTGTTCCATTCTCATAACTGTCCCTCTCTCTTCCTCAAAATTACTATTCTCTCAAAGAATTATTTTATTTACAGCTTGCCAATAGAGAAAACCTTAGCAGAAATGGTTTTATACGAGGGTGGCTGATAAGTTCCGGGCCTCTCAATGAAAAAGGCATTACTTTTTTTTTTATTTACCAACATAATCTCCAGAAAGGCTAATTAATTTGTCATATCGGTGTTCAAATTGAATTAAACCATCTCTGTAGTGCGATTTATCAAGATCCTCAAGAACAGCTGTTTACCGCATCGTTGCTGTGAAATCTTTGTCCTCAAAGACACTTTTTGAGGTTTGGGAACAGGTGGTAATCACTGGGTGCTGGATCTGGCGAATAGAGTGGATGTTCAAGCAACTCCAACTTTAATTCGCACATTTTTCCTATTGCAATGACTGACGATGAGCCGGAGCATTGTCGTGGTGAAACAGGGTTAACAAAGTTAATAGATTTCAAACTATGTGTGGACCAATTGGAAAAACTTTGGGAAGAAAAACAAGGAAGGAAACAAATGAAATTCTATAAAACAAAATGACTGCACTCTCGGGCATGTGTGTGCGAATCATGGAAAATATTAGGAAAAAAGAAGGATCAAACATGCAGACCACAAGAATAAATAGGTTTATTTGTTTTTGCCAAATGAGGTCTTTTTCTTTTCATCTCATCACTCAAACGATGCAGCCAGCTTGCGTAATAATCACCAGTGATACTTTTACCCTTTTCTAAGTAATCTACAAAAATAATTCCCTGTGTATCCGAGAAAACATTTGCCATAAGCTTGTTAACTGACAAAATTGAATTTGCCTTTTCTGGAGTTGGTTTTCCTGGTTCAATCCACTGTTTTGACTGAGGTTTACTTTCTGGAGTGTGGTGATGTAGCCAAGTTTCATTCAAGGTAATAGGCCGTCTCAAAAATGTACTGGGATTTTTATGGTAGAGCTCCACATGCTTAACAGAAAATGTTATTTTTTGAAACTTTTGATCAGGTGTCAAAAAACGCAGCACCCATCTTGCACAGACCTTGTGAAAGCCCAAAACATTGCTTAAAATATTACCCGCACGTTCTTTTGATATGTTTATATGCATCTGCTATCTCAAAAAACTTTAATCTGCGGTCTTCCAGTACTAAACGTTGAATTTTTTCAATGATCTCTGGAGTTGTCACTTCTACAGGGCGTCCAGAGCGAGGCTCATCACTAGTGCTCGTACGTCGCATTTTAAACTCTGCAACCCACCTTTTAATCAATGAATATGAAGGGGCAGTGTCTTCCTATATACTGTCTATTTCCTTCTTGATTTTTTTAGGCATTCAGCATTTCAAATAGAAATATTTAATCACTGCTCGTTTTTCCAAATCCTCCATTTTTGTGAAAACTCTAAAGTTGTCTTGTTTAAAATGCTGTCATTCGAAAACAAAACAAGCTATTGACCTGTAACTATGGATGCAAACTAATCTAGCTTTAAACTATACGATGCTACCGTCTAACTGTTCTAGTGAACCCATATCTGTGTGAGGTCCGGGACTTAATCAGCCGACCCTAGTACTTGCTTACCTGCAAGTAGGAGAGAAATAAGGGAATACTATAGATTAAAACGATAGTCAACTCTTTTAAAAGCTGTCGCTATGTGATTGACATTGGAATCTAGTTCTCTTTCCATGTTCAGGAGTAAAACAAAAGATATATGAAACAAATGTGGGCTTACTGTCTTGAGAAAAGTTTAAGTATTTCAAAACTGAAACCATTAACAGGGAATATTTTGGAAATCGTTTTAAATCCAGAGAAAATGATATGGCATAAATTGTGTATTTTGACGAGATCATCATTTTTGTGTTGTGCGTATTTGTCTTTTGTGGTTTTCCAGTTATGCAAAAGTCATCCAAAATGAGATCTTCAGAGGTTATTGCTAGAAAATTCAACACATACAGTTTGTTTTTTATGTAAATATCTTTATATGCGGTTCTTTAGTCAAAATCATTAGAGCCAATTTTGAGAAAATCAAAAATTTCAAAAAATCTTCGTTGTAAAGAGTAGTTAGGGGTGGAGGAACTTTCCTGAAACTTTTATGTTCCACCTTTGGAGGATGTTGATCTTAAAAACTAAGTTTTTTATTTAACTAACTCTTCGTGTTTGATTTATACTATCTACACACAAAAAAAAAAAACACACACACAAACACGGATTTTTTTCTAAATACGAATTTTTTAATCAAGAGGTCCCGAAATATATATTTCCAGCGAAATCTCGCTATCGAAGGGCAAATACAATACTTTCTCTCCTACTATTTACATTGTATATACGTGCTAGAGAAATTAACAACGTTTTAGAGGTAGGCTAACAAATTCATTGAGAATAAAACAAAAAAAAAGTTTTTTATATTATTCCTCGTTATTTGTTTCAGCTTTAAAATACGGGAATTTGTCAACTCCTATCCATTCCAACAAAGGAACTTCAATCACATAGCACAAAAAAAAAAAAAAAACAACAAAGCAGACATGAAACGAAAAGAAAAGCTTGAGAAACCCTTAACGTAGCTTAAAACTGAAACCAAAAACAAGGAATATCTTAGAAAGAGTTAACTCCACAAAAATGTATAAGACATAAACTGTATGTTTTAACGAGGTCAATTTTTTGTGCATTAAGTTGTAGTCTGTTTCTTACTGTTTAAGCTATAAAATAGTCACCTAGAATAAATACATCTTCAGAGAATATTCCCACAAAATTCAATATATACCTTCCTTTTGCTATGAAAATATTTTTAAACATATGGCATTTTAATCAGAACTGTTGGAGCCATTTTTCATAAAATGAAAATTTTCGAAAAATATTCCATATAAAGAATAAATAGGGATTGGAGTATTTTCTTGTTAATCTTCGTGTCACATCCTTGGAGGACGCTGAACTTAAATGCTAAATTTAGTATTAACCGACTTTTCGTTTTTGAGATGTGCAGCCCCCACCACCATGCATAGGGACACTTTTCTATAAATGCGCTTTTGGATTCAGGTGCACTCTAAACAAGCATTTCTGGTGGAATCTCGGTATCGAATTTTGGTTGGAATGAATTACCTTCTCTATCTACTATGCATTTTATGTACATGCTAGAGGAAGCAGAAAAGATGCAGTGGTATAGATAACACAAAGAAACGGGGGGGGGGGGGCTCCTCTCGCTAACAGTAGGTGGTACACAAAGGGGTACTCAAATGCTCCAATTGTACGGTAGTTACGACATGTTGTAATTGAAAATATAACCTAAGTACAATAAATTATTAATGCTATCATTTTTTATTATTATTAATTTGAAAGAGCATTTTAGTTCTCCAGATATAAGCTATTATGTTGTATTTTGTTCTGTATGAATCAGAACTCGTTTCTTAAAAATCTGACGTGCTTCACTCACATGACTTTCTCTACATCTCTGTAACAAATTATTGCTCATAAGCGTATTCTTCTATTTCATGCTAAACCATTAGCAAAACCAGTTCTATTACTTAGTTCCTTAAAAGTAGAAGGCAATAAGGAAACACACTAGGATAAACCGAGAGCCAAATGTTTTGAAATGCGGTTGCTATGGGCTTGAAATCCGTTTGTGTGCGTGGCCAAACGTTGGCAAGTTCCAGTATGAGAAAAGTATTTTAAAACTGAAATAAATAACAAGGAATATCTCTAAAACGGCCATATCCACGAAAAAAAATGTATATGACAAAAAAAAAAAAAACAAAACAAAAAAAAACTCAGATCTACAATTTTTATGTCTATCTCTTACGGTTTAACAGTTAATGCAAAATGTATAAAAATCATTCAGAATAAAGACATCTTCAGAGGGTATTCCCAGAAAATTCAAAATATACATTTTAATTTTCTTGTAATTATATTAAATATAAGAGACTTTAATCAAAATCGTTATATCAGTAAATCAAAATTGATTTGTTTAACGGCTATTTCGTTTTCAGCTTTGCTCTCCCCAGACCCACCCACACTCACACACACGCAAACACATACAGCTCACACACATACCTTTTTCTAAAATGCTTTCTTTTGCATTCTGGGGGACCCAAAATACATATTTCCGGTGAAATCTCTGTATCGAATTATTGGGTGCAATACAACATCTTCTCTATACACTATGTACGTAGTAAGTGAAGAGAAAGTAAAAATGTTATCTTTGTATTTTGAATCGAGATAAGAATGCATCCCACTATGTCCTGTCATGTAAAAGAAAAAGCTTCTACAGTATGGGATACGAGGAGGTTTAAATTGGATTTTCGTTGTTCATTTTCACAAGCACATATACACCAAAGATGCTAGTTAATAGAAATGTAATTAGATTGTTAAATATTTATATTTTAGCATGGGAGAACTGGTATGTAATGTTTGTCCTGTGCTGCTGGCGCTCGCCAGTACACAAACTAACCAATTGTGCAATTGCCTCTGAGTTTAATCCGTGATCGATCTGTGATCGGACGCTCCTAACTATGTTTGTGTGGGATAGGGACCCACTCATGCGATCTGTATATTGTGGAGTGCATTGTCCCCTCTGGGCGCATAATCCCTCTCTCGATGCATAATACATTTCAAATTTAATGCATTCTAGCTCGCTAATGAAATTTACTACCGCCCGATCACCCATGTACCTTTTAGTACATCATTCAAGAAATATATTACTTTCTCCCCAAATACTATGTACATAGTGTATAGAAAACGTATTATATTCCACCCAAATATTCGATAGTGAAATTTCACTGGAAATACACGTTTTAGGGTTCCCTGTATCCAAAAAATATGTTTAGAAAAAGGACCGTGTGTCTGTGGATAGCATAGCTCAAAAACTAAAAGTCTGTAAAATACCAAACTTGGTAATTAAGTTTAGCATCTTCCACGGATGAGATACGAATATTTTCACAAAAATTCCCCCACCTAAACTACCCTTTTCATGAAAATAATTTTGAATATTTTGATTTTCACAAAAATGGTTGTAATGATTTTGATTACAATATCGTATATTAAAGATATTTACATCGCAAACAAAATGTATATCTTGAATTTTCTGGGAATGGCCACCTGGATGAATTTTACGGAATTCTGCATAACTGGTAAACCGTAAGAGACAGAGAGAAACTAACTTAACAGAAAATGTAGGGCTCGTTAAAACACACAATTTCCGTTATATACACTAATTGAACAAGAATAACTCGGTAATTATTAACTTTATATAAAAAAGTAATGATTTTATATAAACTATGGGCTTTAATAGGAAACAGATTTTTTGAAGTAGGACTTTATGTATCTCTTACCATTTATGCATAGCTTATTCAAAATGAATAGGACTTCAGAGGATATTTCCAGAAAATTCAAAATATAACTATCATTTGTAATAAAATTTCTTTGACATTTGGTAATATAATCAAAATCGTTAGCCATTTTTGACAAAATAAAAAAGTATCGCAAATATATCCATGTAAAATTGTTTAGGATAGAGAGAGAATGCTGAATTTAGATTATCAAGTTTGGTATTTAAATGACTTTTCGTTTTTTTACTTTCTCTATACGTACGATACACATAGTGTATAGAGAAGGTATTGCACTCCAGTAAAAAATTCGATACCGAGATTTCACAGGAAATATATGTTTTAGGGTCCCCTGTATCCAAAAATGCATTTTCACAAAAAGGTCCGTGTGTGTGTGTGTGTGTGTGTGTGTGTCCGTGTGTCAGTGTGCCTGTGAACACGATAACTCAAAAATGAAAAGTCGGTAAAACACCAAACCTGGTACTTAAGTTTAGTATTTTCCAGGGATGCGACACGAAGATTTTGAGAAAAATCCCCCCACCCCTAACGAATCTTTACATGGAATTTTTTTTTGAAAATTTTTGATATTCTTAAAAATGGCTCTAACGATTTTGATGAAAATATCATATATTAAAGATATTCACCTGACAAATAATATGTATATCTTGAATTTTCTGGGAATAGCTTCTAAAAATTACTTTATTCTGGATGAATTTTACGAAATTTTGCATAAGTGATAAGGCGCAAGAGATGGACAAAAACCTACCACACAAAAACTGAAGAGCACATTAAAATACACAATTTATGTTATATTATTTCTTTTCTTGGAACTAATCGCTTTTTAGATATTCCTTACTTTTGGTTTCAGCTTTGAAAACCTTGCACTTTTCTCATACAGGAATTTATCAACTCGTGTCCATTCAAACAAAGCAACTCTGTCACCTAGCAACTAGCTTTTGAGTATCACCTTAACCTATGGTACTCCCTTATTTCGCTTCTACTTACAAGGAAGCAAGTAATAAGACTATTTCTGCTATTTTTTTCTTGATTAGCATGAAGTAAATAGAAGCATTAGCTTGTTAAGAACAATTTGATGCAGAGATGTAGAGAAAGTCATGTGAAAGGAACACATCAGATTTTTTTATTTATACTGTCTCGCGTACACAATCAATACACGTATTTATTTGTAAACAAAGAAAAAAACGTTATTGTTTTCAGAGTGGGTTCTAAACATATGTTCGATGAAAACGCGATATCGACCTTTTGGGTGGAATACAGTATTTTCAGTACCATTGTACATAATAGAGAAAGAAATAGCTAAATAATAGTTTCTTCATTTCAAAGAATTCCCCTTCAGAAAATTCAAAAGGCCTAAGATTTATTTCAGCAAGACTGAAACAAATCAAATATTACCTAATAAAACATTCATATTCTTAATATTACTAGTATTTCAATTCCATACAAATAATCAAAACCAAATGCCTATCTTATACAGTGGCTTTCAAAATTTACAATTCAATGGAGATTATTTTTAAGATAAAAATGTTTCTTTGATGATAACGGACACATTAATGGTTCTGAGTAAATCAATAGTATTTTCTCTACACGTACAATGTACGTGGTGTATTGCAATTAACCAAAAAAGTCGATACCCAGATTTCATCGGAAATATATGTTTTAGGGTCCCCTTTATCTAAAAAACATTTTCGGAAAAAGGTCCGCGCACGTGTGTGTGAGCGTGTGTGTCCGTGTGTTTGTGAACACGATAACTCAAAAACGAAAATCCGTTAAGATACCTAACTTGGTATTTACGTTTAGTATTTTCCAGGGATGCGACACGAAGATTTTGAGAAAAATGCTCCCACCCCCAACTACCTTTTAAACGGAACTTTGTTTCAAATATTTTGATTCGCTCAAAAATGGCTCTAACGATTTTGATTAATATTTCGTATATTAAAGATATTTACCTGACAAACAAAATGTATATCTTGAATATCCTGGGAATAACCTCTGAAGAGTGCTTTATTCTGGATGAATTTAACGGAATTTTGAATAACTGCTAAACCGTAATAGATGGACAAAAACTTACAACACAAAAATGTAGAGTACCTTAAAACACACAATTTATCTTATATACATTTTTTCCTGGACTTGATCGTTTTTTAGATACACATTGTTTTTGGTTTCAGCTATAAAAAACATACTTTTCTCATTCAGGAATTTGTCAACTGCTGTCCATGCAAACAAACGAAATTCAGTCACATAGCAACCAGCTTTTGACTATCACTTTAACCTATGGTACTCTCTTGTTTGCTTCTACTTACAAGGAAGCTTGTAATAAGACTATTTCTGATATTTTGTCTGATTAGCATGAAGAATAATTTGTTGAAGAGATGTAGAGAAAGTGGTACACAGTGCGAATGGTACACAGATTTTTTTTTTACTTTTTGTACACGTACCATGTACATAGTATATAGAGGAGGTATTCTAATGTACCCAAGATTTCACCGGAAATTCATGTTTTGAGACCCCCTTAATCAAAAAAAAATTGAAAAACTTCCGTGTCTGTCTGTGTGTGTCTGTGATGTCATTAAAATCTTATATATTTGTAATAAGTATATAAAAATTACGCTGATATTCGTGGTCATTCAAAATGTGACATGTCCCCAATACATTTTAAAATACTACTGTGATATTTGTAAAGTCATAAAATGTGTCAGGTTTGCATAACTTATCAAAAATTACTCTGATAGTCATGAAGGTATTCAAATGTGACATATTCGCAATACGTCGTCGAAAATACTCTTATATTAGTATTAAAAGTAGGCACTGAAGACATGATGATGCAAACCCTAGCTCTTCCTAATAGCTTTAAAATTCTTGTATATAGTTTACATCATATTTCCGTTCAAAAGGGCAGCTTTTGTGTTTATTTTTATATTTAAGCTGAAAGTCATTATAATCTTGCATGTTTTCAATAAAGTATCAACACGGTTACTCTAAAATTTGTAAACATTAAAATCTGCTGCGTTCAAATAAACTGTCAAAATATTTTCCTCTGATGTCCGTGAAGTTGTTAAAAAACTGGCTCTTTATATAAATAATAACGCCTTAAATAAAGCATGACTTAATAAATGAAAAAAATAAATGAAGGTATATAACTGTTAATGATATAATTGCATTTTAATATTCAAATTAAGAATATGTGTTGATCGAAAAAAAGAAATATCATTAAAGTCTGTAATGTCCACAATAAATTTTCAAACATCACTAGATATTCGTAGTAAAAAAAAATTGTCATATTTGCATAAATTGTGAAAAATTACTTTGATATACACGAAGTGATTAAAATATGGCATGTTTGCAACAAACCTCGAGAAGTACTTTTATATTCCTTATTAAAAATAACGGTAATTGGCGACATGGACCAGAAAACTCCAGGTGTCCCTAACAGATTTTAAAATATTATACAATTATGTATCTGGTATATATTGTGAATTTTAACAGATCTTACATTTTTTGTGTAGTAAGATTTTGTCTAGCTCATATGTGTACCTGTAATGTAAATTTCATCCAGAATTAAGGAGTTTGCAGATGTTACTCCAACAATTGGATAGGTAGAGTCATACTGTAAAATTCAATACCATAGCGGGGATTTCAACCACGGATCTCCCGATCTCTAGCCGGTTGCTCTTCCACTGAGCAATATGTCGGCATAGCGTTGAATTTCTCAACTGTCTCGCATGTTTCCTGGTAAAACACAAGGTGAATAATTTTGTGCTGTCAACCCTAATGGCGACTTACAATGTAAGTACGAGGTACGTCCAGAAAGTAAGTTCCGTTTGGTAATAAAATTAAATTGTGTACAGATACAGAATAATTATTTATTACACAAAATTCTACAACCCTTAAACTACTTTTCCACATAACTGCCGAAATTTTGCAGGCATTTGTCATAGCGTGACAAAGTTTTTGTATACCTTCTTCATAGAAGTTTGCCGCCTGTGTCTTCAAAACGTTGGAAAGATTTTCTTTCAGCTCTTCGTCATTGTTGAAATGTTGACCGCCAGGAAAGACTTGAGATGTAGGAGCGAGGTCAGGGTTGTACGAAGGATGGTCAAACACGTCCCAGCCAAATCCCTGTAGGAGGTTTTTCGTCACATTTGCAGTGTGTGGTCGTGCGTTGTCGTGAAGAAAAACAACACCTTTTGACCGCAATCCTCAGCGCTAATTCTGTATTGCGCGGCGCAATTTCCTAAGTGTCTCGCAATAAACATCTGCTTTGATTGTTTGATCACGCGGTAAGAAATCAATGAGTAAGATGCCTTTCCAGTCCCAGAACACTGTGCACATCATTTTGCGAGGTGTCAAGATTTGTTTCGGCTTAACCTTTGCTGAGGATGAAGTGTGTCTCCATTCCATTGATTGCCGCTTACTGTGTCAGAAATTTTTGCCGTCTTCATCATAACGGGTTAAAAACTGACGTGCACTACCCATCCGTTTTGTTTTGTGTTGCTCAGTAAGAATCTTTGGTACCCAACGTGCGCAAAGTTTACGAAATTTCAGTTTTTCGGTAACAATTTCATGAATTATTGATCGTGAGCTTTGAGGAAATTCCATAGCGAGAGCACTAATTGTAATCTTGCGGTTTTCCTGGATCTTGTCATCAATCGCGTGAACCAGTTCTTCTGTAACCAAAGATGGACGCCCACTTCGTACTTCATCGTGCACTTCACTACGTCCTTCATTGAACTGTCGGACCCATCTTCTCACCATTGAATCACTCATCGCATTTTGTCAGTAAACTTCGCAAATTTGCCGATAAATTTCAATTGGTTTCGCTTTCTTAGGATCAGAAGAGGAATCACAGATCTGATTTCACAAGCGGCGGGATTTTCAATCACCACCGACATTGTAAACAAGCACAACAAAGCGTTTGTGGCTGACAGCGATCTCAAAATGGCGCACGTTTCTTCTCCTTGATACAGAGCGTCTACCGCGCATGTGCGGAACTGCGATTGCAACGCTGCAGCGGAGATAAATTGAAACGGAACTTACTTCCTGGATGTACCTCGTATTTTAAGTCTCAGGATTCGTAATATAGTCAACTATTATGGTATTGGTTTAATTGTTTTTTTTTACACAAGCCGTGTACAGGACAAGAGTTCGATAGGTAGAGTCGAACTGAAAAATTCAATGCCATAGCCGGGATTTGAACCACTGATCTCCCGGTCTCTAGCCGGTTGCTCTACCACTGAGCTACCATGGCAACATGCCGGCATAGCATTGAATTTCTCAATTGACTCACATGCTTCCTCGAGGTGATGTCAAACTATTTTAGATAACATACCCCAATGGCGGCTTACAATGTTGTAAGTGCTTTAAGTCTCAGGATTCATAGTATAGGCAGCTATTATGATCAATTAGTATTGATTTGTTTTTTTTTGTTTTTTTTTTCAAACAAGCCATGTAAAGGACAGGAGTTGGATAGATAGTCAGACTGAACAGATAGACCTATTATTGGATATATTTTAAAGCCTATGTCCATCCGAAAAAAAAAGGTTTTTGTGTGTTTTTTTTATACAGAACTAATGAATAACGCCCAATGTCATCCGATATTACTTCCCTAGCTCAGATATATCCTTTCCTTTTATAAAATATACTGGCACGCATTTAACAAAATTGGATTACATTCAAATTTTACCTTGTCTACATACGTCATTCCCCACAACTCTTCGCTTATACAGTTCGCAGTTATCCAGCGATAACAAGATATGGAACTCTGAATGTAGGATACCATTTCTGTGGAACATTGGCTGCGGTATCTGAACTCCCAGACTTTAATTATGAAGTACTGGAATCTGTGTGTCGAACATCCGGTTTGGACACAAGGTAACCAGGAAATTATTCTGCCTGTCGGTCGGTGGCAAGAGAAAGAGAGAGAGTGTGTGTGTGTTCGATTTTCGATAATGTAGAGTTACACAAAAAAGTTATTGTGGTCTACTATGCCTTTGGACCAAACAATCTCAATGCTGCTCTGCTTGTTATACTTAAACTAACGGGAATGCAAATTAAGCCAGACGGAAACTACGGCTTTGCTGCATAATTGCGGTTATGAGATTGGCTTTGTGCATTCGCGTAATTCAATCATCAACTGTAAAAGGGCTCAAGTCGAGATTTTAGTTAAGGCTTTCTATCGATAATGAACACATTAATACACATTTAGATTTTAACTGAAGTTTAGTCCTGGCAAACCCTTCGTGTAGTGTTGTGGTAACTTTGTGGGAGTACAACCCGGGTTCCATCCGCGTCACAGGCAAAAGCTTTTTCCCCTCTCACTGGAGAGTTTTGTACTGGATAGATTTATTGGTTTAACCTATTCACAATAGAGAGGTATATCGGCGGGGGACACCTCGGTAACCGCGGCCAAATGCGACCGCATTACAAAAAAAATACAGTTCGGAGGCTGGTCAGGACTCCGGCGCTATATTCCTTTCTTCTCCATTTTTTCCAATTTCCTATATTTCCTTAGACCTTATAATTCTTAACGTTTTCCTTTTACATAAACATACACAAACATACACATTTACAAACACCCATGCCCAAGGCTGGACTCGAACCCACGATCCTGTGCACCACGAAGTCTCTTTAGCGAGCGCGGCCACCGGGATCGGCGATCATGTGTGTATGTGTTTTGGTAGTGTTTAACGCTCGATTTAACTACTTATGGCACCGTAGGCGGTGACACTGATGATACATGAATGGAGATGGAGCACCGGTGGAATGCGGTGACGGGGGAAACCGGAGAACCCGGAGAAAACCCGCCCCAACGCCGCTTCGTCCACCACAAATCTCACATGCGGTCGCTTGGGATCGAACCCGGGCCGTCTAGCAGAGAGGCGAGTGGTTCGTACATTACAACGTTTGCGGAGAGCCATTCAAAACAAACGAAGAGGAATGTGTTGAGCTATGATCCATGACAACGCTCGTTCACGCACTGCTGGTACAACCCATCGCCTCCTTGAACAATTTCAATGGGACATTTTCGATCAGTCGCCGTATAGTCCTGACCTGGCATCCAGCTACTTTCACCTTTTCCTGAACCGAAGGGCAGCACTTTCAAACCAACGAAGTTCTTCAAAACAACGTCAATGATCATTTGAAATCATTGGCGGCAACATTTGTTGAAGCGGGTATTGCAAAACTTGTGCACAGGTACGATAAATGTCTGAATCTTTACGGTGATTACGTTGAAAAGTAACCATAAGTGTACAAAACTTTTAGTAATAAAATAATTGTTTTCTATGAACTTTTCTTTCATTAATAGGCTATCGGAGGTTAAAAAAAACGGCCTTCTTACAAAAAGAGTATTATTATTATTATTATTTGCTGTTCTGTAGAGCGAATAGGAGAAATTTAAAATATTGAAGCAGTATTTCGTACCTTAAAATCTGATGTGTTCCATTCACATAACTTTCTCTGCCATTTCTACACCAAAATATTCTTACAAAAGCTTATTCTTCTACCTACTTGTTTCCAATCAAGATGAATATTAGCCGAAATGGCCTTATTACTTTGCACTTAATAACTAGAGGGGACGTAAGGTAGGAACTAGGTACTAAAGGCACTAGGCATAAGCCAAAATCTTTTTAAAGCTGTTGCTATTCAATTAACATTGCAATTCGGTTCAATGGATGGCCATAAATAAAAAGAAAATGATGAGGAATATTAGACTATTAGATTTTTCTTAGGAATTTAAATATTTTAAAAATGAAATCAATAATAAGGAATATCTCGAAAATAAGTAACGCCACAATAATGGTATATAACAAAAACTGCGTAGTAAATTATTATTATCTCTTGTGATTTACCAACTATGCAAAAGTTATCCAGAATGAAGAGATCATCAGAGACTATTCCCAGGTATACATTTTATTTGTAATATGCTCAATATATGTTTTTATCCAATCTGTTAGTCATTTTTGAGAAAATGAAGATCTCCTAAAAGCTTTCATGTAAACCGAAGTTGATGGGGACATTTTTCTGTAAATCTTCGTGTAGCATCTTTGGAAGAAGGAAACAGCTTAGAAATTGTGTATTTAGGAAACTGTTACAAAAAATTTCCTTTGAAACGGTTGATAAGAAGTTAACTTGAGTTTAGTTCATGAGACATAATTAATTTGGGAATTTGTCTTGTATAAACAATAATTCATTATTATTTCGGCTTGACTGAACGTTAAACTTAACTAGAGGATTTTCACAAGTGAAATTAAAGCTAAGGAGAGTTTAGTAGCATTTGAGCAATTATTGTAGAAGAAAATATTTAAAATAACGGTATTTATAAATAAAATGATGGATTAATTTAACTTTAATCCTATTTAGAAGTAGCACTGTAGCGTTTTCGTGATTATTTACATGAAATAAATTAATGTAGGGGCGGCGCCGTGGCATAGTAGTTAGCCCGGTCACCTCCCACCTTGGCGGCCCGGGTTTCATTCCAAGTGCATGAGGGATTTGTGGTGGACGAAACGGTGTCTGGGTGGGTTTTCTCTGGGTCCTCTGGATTTCCGCCATTCATTCCACCAATTGCTCTATCAACATCCTTTTATCATCTATTTCACTACCATTGCTGACTACAGGCCGACCACTCATTCCAGATTCTTCATGCGCGGTTACTTGCAGTTGGCTCCCCGACAGGTTTCTGACCCCTAAGCACCCGCTTGTAATTCCTAGGTAAGAGGAAAGTAAGCCGATTACGAAAAAACAATAATGTAATGCAAAGTAATAACAGGTTAAGGTGTTAGACTATGGTGGCAAACAGTTTAATAAAAATAACCGTTATGTGACCATTATATAAACGCACAATTAACTGCCCATGTTTAATTAGGCCTATTTTTGAAAATTCTTTTGTCTTTAGATTTCCGATTATAATTCAGGTTTCATCATATTATGAATTACATTGTGCTCTTTCGAGTATTTCACGGAAAATAATTCGTTGTTAGTATTCAATAAAAAAAAGTCTAAATTGAGATTTTGATTACCGAAGTTTATTTAAGAGAAATAAAACAAATCACGCCTCTCCTCCAAATACAATAAACAAAAAAAAAAACCCTTCTTTGAAACCCCAATCTATATGTATATAATATTACTGACTGAGATTTTATGGCAACAAAAGCTTCCTTTTACTTTACAGTTTAACGTCCTTTAACCTGGAAGGTCGTAGAGGATGATAAATGTATGAAATGGGTGAAATTACTTTTATATGAGTCTGGAGCCCATAGCTTCTCTATAAAAAATTATTGTTAGTTATTAATTATTTAGCACTGTATAATTAAAGATTATAAATGCTTATTAACGTATGAATTTAACAGAGTAAATTCAACTTGGAAAAGAAATAGAAAGCTAAAGCCAAGAGAGTAGAATGGTGTGAGAAGCGCTTTGTTAGAAAAGTTTCTTTTGTCCAGTCAAGTACGACCGAGTCACGCCGGGGGTAAACCTTAAAATTCGTAAGAGAGTAATTTTCCATTGTACAATACGTGTTACGTGAGTGCTGCGGTGCACCCTGAGTTGTGAAAACTGAATTTTGGGAAATATTTACGTCAATTGCGCGGCCTTTCTGTCCAATCAGAAAGAAGCTGCCATGACGGTATTTTTAGTATATAAAGAACCCAAGAATGCACATCGGGGCTGTCTGTCGCTGTTTGTCAACTGTACGTCGCTGTATGACGCTGTCATGCTGTCTGATCTGTAATACTGTCATGCTGTCGGTTGTCCGGCTGAACCTCACTTCTTCGTACAAAGCTAAACACTGTAACTTATGACGAAACTTGGTAGTTTCCAGCGCTCTAAATGTACTTAGTCAGTGACGTAAATTAAGTAATATTGTGTAAAGCAGAATCAAGGAAGAGGAAGTAAATATAATTACGTGTGATTAACCAAGTATTAAAGTTCCTAACAAGTGTTTAAGTTAGCAACATTGTAAAGCAAAGTGCTTATCTCACATCTCCTAGTAAGAAATAAATTCCAGGAAAGTTATGCAAGTCTTCACTATTATAAGATCACTCCCTGAACTACCCTCATTAGCTGCACCACCCCGAGAGATTCAACTACCGTGTAGACTGGGTAACGCCGACGCAAATTCACCGGTAGTAGATTCACATCACCAGGTACGTGGGTCTACTCATTGGTAGTGGAGTGAGTCTTGCCAACGTCACGAATCTGGGCTCGAAGCGGGAGACCTAATTTCGATTCCGGTACCAGCGTAGGGATTTTTCCCCCCACTGGGATACCTGGTCTGGGGTGCACTCAGCCTTGTTAGGTCCCTGGGGGGTTAATTAAGGCTACTTGATTGAGAAGTAGCTGCTCCAGATCGAGAAGACCGCATTTACCGGCCGGGAGGGACTCGAAGCGCTGATCACGTCTGTACCCCAATCATAACGCTTTCGGGCCGAGAGGGAGGATGCAGCGGCCGGGCCGTAGGCCTTTGTTCCTTGTGGATATCATGCCCTGGGGTTACGTTTACCTGGTTTCAGCTTTCTCTTCCAAATGGCGCAAAAAGTCGGTAGAAAAGGTTCATATGTGATCTTTTCCCGAACCGCACAATCAAGATTTCATGTCGTAAAGACAAAATCGGTTGCAAGTATTTTTCGTTTTCTTCCCAGTGACGGGTGACCCGAAGAAGGAAATAAAGAAACAAAATGAAGAGGGAAAAAAAAACTGAACCTTTTTGTAATTTCTCTTATTTACTGATTTTTAAATGCCGATATATTTAAATTAAATTGAGTTTTATTTATGGAGTCTCTTTAACTTATTATTCCTTTACGTATCCATTCATTGATGAGGGGGATAAAATATTTATTTAGTATAATCAAGTACTTTTGATTTCCAATCAATCCTCGCTTACCAATCGGTTCTCAGGTTCCATTTTATACTGATTTTGGAAGATCGCTTAATTTTCCCTTAGAGACCTCCTTTATCAGGTTTGATATTCCTTTACGTGCCATAAATCTAGGACACGAGACCACCAGTTTTACTTTGCTCCCGAAGAAAACCATGCCAAGGATTTTCAAACCTTGAAAAAAAACAAAAAAAAAAAAAAAAAAAAAATATCACCGCTCTCAGTCAGATTTGAATCCGACACCTTGGAGCTAGAGGCTAGCATGTTACGGAGGACGACAAACGACAATGTACAAGAAATCTGTTGTGATTAGTGAATCATTCTAATTTGTAAATAAATTCATTCTGTAAGATCAACGTCACAATGATTCCTTTCAGTTGTAAATGTAATCATTGTCATTTGAAGTGACAATCCTAGTAATTCTGAGATAAGATTTACACACTGGGAATTTGAGCATGACGCCCTCAGCTAGAAACAAGAAAGAAACAACAACCATATATGTTATGAAACTACAACATTGCTTGTGAATGATTATGGAATTGAAACCTACACTTTCCAAGTAGCAAAATTTACGCCGACCACAGAAAGAAATGAGACACTCAAACGTAGGAGAGGCGTCCACTCTGGTGCTCAGCTGTAGCCTCTTTGCGATCTGAAAGGAAGGGAGCAGAGATACCCGAAAGGCGACTGACGCAAGTGGACAGGTTCTCTACGTTTCCAGATAAAATACATCTGACATCCTCCGGCATGCTACACCGAAGGATCCCGGTTTGTGATCTGTAACGACTTCAAGGGAAACAAATCCTCTACAGAGCGCACAACTACCGCCCAACCGCAACCAACAGCTGCCTGGTCCTTCGATCCTGAAATAGATGACAAGCAAGTGATTTGTACAAGAAATGGATAGGGAAGTTGGAGGAGAGGACGAACATTCCAGTATTCACCTGCCGCAAAATCACGAAAAATCTCTAGGTTAGACTGGGTGGTAGCCGGGGATTGAATGCGAGTCACACATGTTATCGCGGCTTCAATTCGCTCGTTAGGCGAGACTCTTGAAAAGATGAGTGAAATGAGCTATTCAAAGACACAGTTTAAGTATTAATATTCAGGAAGTAATCTAAGATAACTCATTAAATGCAATAAACCAGAGAAGTAATGGATCTGATTCCCTGCAGCGCATGGAAAACCCTGGATTGGCGCTATCGGTAAGAAGATCCAGCCTAAGGATAAGATTCTGTAAACTTCAGAAGCAACAATCGTAAAATACAGGCGAAAGCGTCATCATCCTTCAGTATCATAAGCACTACCTTTACTTTCCCTAGAACGTACAGAGTAATGTAGAAAGCTATTGCATCTACCCACATATTCAATATTGAAATTTGATCGGAAATATATATCTTAGGGTCTCCTGAATCCAATAAATAAGCATTTTTAGAAAAACATAAGACAATCTAACCACCATAAACTACCCTTATTTTCTCAGAAATGGTTTAATGATTTTCATTAAAATATTATATATTGAAGGTATTTACATAAAAAAGAATATCTCTTATTTTCTGTGAAATTCACTTAATTTCAAAGGGATTTTATATATTTTGGTTTAACTGGTAAATGTTAAGATAAGCGAAAATGCAGTAATCGAAAATATCCGATATTAAGAGTTCAAATTTCTCAATCCTTTATCATTAGGTATTGTAGTTTAGCTTACTACAGACATATTTACAGTAAGAATAAGGACATACGCTTAGAGTCCTTCAACTACTGAAGGTAATCATCAGTAAAAAAGTGGACAAGACATTTTTATTAAAAGTTTGATTTAATCGTTGTGGAGTAGCACCAACATTTACTCCAATAAAAGAGATTCTTTATGAATTAATTATATCAGATTATGGATATTCAGTTTTTTCCTGCGATTGCATGGAAAGAATATGCCATTTTAAAGTCATATATAGCGCCAACTTCTTAATACATTTGAGTGTGTCTATTTGCTTTGTATCTATATGTAAGTTTCTATTTCTGCAAAGTTTATCTCGATTAAAAAATATAGAAAAAACTGATGCGTTCCATTCATATTACTTTTTATACATCTCTGCAACAAATTATTGTTAAAAAA
Organism: Hymenopus coronatus; assembly: GCA_030762935.1. NCBI lineage: Eukaryota > Metazoa > Arthropoda > Insecta > Mantodea > Hymenopodidae > Hymenopus > Hymenopus coronatus. Next base: position 126,961,100 of record CM060881.1, on the reverse strand, counting down.
CTCATGCTTTTACTGATAGCCAAAATTCAAACCCGGAGGAGGACGATGGATTTTTTTTGAGCGTAAAAATCCTTAGAATGGTTTCTTTCGGAAGGGAAGTAAAGTCAAGTCGTTGGTCCCATGTCGTAGATTTACGGCACGTAAAAGAACCTCAAGTCTGATAGAGAGACCTCTGAGCAAAATTATGCAATCTTTCACGCCCAATGTAGAATGGCTCGCTGAGGACCACAGTAGTTAAAGAGCGTCCATAAATAACACGCCAGTTACATTTTTTTATAGTCAAAAGTTGTTTGCTATGTGACTGAAGTTCCTTTGTTTGTATGGACAGGAGTTGGAAAATTTCCGTATGAGAAAAGTATAAGTATTTTAAAGCTGAAACCGAAAACAAGGAATATAAAAAAAAAAAAAAACATCAACCCCGGGGAAAAAAAAGTATATAACATAAATTGTGTGTGTTAATGTGCTCTACATTTTTGGTGCAGTAAGTTTTTGATTATCTCTTACGGTTTAGCAGTTATGCAAAGTTGTGCAAAACTCATCCAGAATAAAGTAGTCTTCAGAGGCTATTCCCAGAAAATTCAAGATAGACATTTTATTTGTGAGGTAAGTATCTTTAATACACGATATTTTAATCTACCGTTACAGCAGTTTTTAAGGAAATCAAAGTTTTCGATTTTTTTTTTTTTTGCATGTAAAGGGCAGCTGGGGGTGGGGGGATTTTCTTGAAAATCTTCGTGTCGCATCCAAATATCAGATATGCTGTTCACACACACAACTGTACACACTTCTGCAACTGTAATTAGTATTCCCAGCAACTGAAAGCAGCGCGTCACATTGTCATATTTATTCACAAATAAAAAAGTCAGTGTCTCATACTTTGTTCAGAAGTGCAGCCGGCTTGATATTTCAGATTGGCTGTCTATATGCAAAGCCGCCACTGAAATCTCACTCAATTCCTTTGTTTGAGGATGGCACATGTCATGCTTCACTTGCCAACAAGAGCGTTCCTTAGCCAAGTCTTTTAAACAGGAAACTTCCAAGTGCATTTGTAACTTTGTAATGTGCTATTCCCCAGTTGCAGCAATTACAAGTAGGTTATTCAAATGAACTGTGTTGGTTGAAACATGCACGGTGAACTTGCTACAATCCTCAACTCCTCTTCCCTAACACCTTCATGTGAACTCTCTTGTTTCACCTCATGCACGAGGTTGCCTATAGTACTTCTCTTCATTTGATAAATAAAATACTCTTTTGATAATGCTGTAAACATGTGTTTCAAATTCCTTTCTCAAACCACTAACGTTCAATTTCCAACTGCTATAGGTGACTTTCTCCTAAATATTATCTTAAATAGTAAATGACAAAGTTGCGTCGGGGTTATTTTGTGGGTCAGTTGGTCCGGTTAGGGTGGAACCTAGTGACACCTTTTGATGTCTTTGCTGCTCCGGTTTTACCTCAGGTGGTTCCTCTTCATCGGCGAACATGAATTACTCGGTACAGGGCGTGGTACAGAAGGAAATACAAAAAAGGTGGTGAAGAAAAATATACTAATCACTGGTTCGTAAGTATTATTGGAGAAATTATACATGGCGTAATGTTACACGGTAAAAACCCTAACCGTTGACAACCAAGTGACATCTGCAAACATGTGGGTGATGATTATAAATCTGGGGAAAGCAAAACCATGACTTCTTGGTTTCAACCGCGGTGAGCAATGTGACACGATTTTGCTTCAGCGACCAACATAGTGTCGCCCATGGAATCTGGCGTAGAACTGCCCAAAACGGTTGTTATTTTCAACTTAGCTTCCTTTCTGTATAAATAGCGTGCCTTCTTGCTATTGGTTGCATGTAATTATGCCTCTATTCCCTAAAGTCACTCAAAGTTATACAAATGACAGGGCAATAACATTTTAGAATGTTTCCTTTTAACTCACAATACATCAAGATCTTGCTAAGGGAAAACTGAGCAATTACAGTTAAAACCACGTTTCAAACCTTGTCGCCACAGGGTGTAAAAATATTAACAAAATACAAATATTTACAAGTAAAATAATGGTTAAAGCAAAGCTTATAACCCCTTATTATGATTAATAAGACATTACTATATACAAATGCCATCTATTTAATTAAGTATAAAGATCAATATCGGTAATACCGAGAGAGATTATTTCTACATGTTATTGTTAGTTACATAATTACACGGATATTGACGAGTTACTGTTCCAAATTTTACATAGTCTCTATGAAACATCCGTACTAAAGCGTATTAATTCCTCTACTGCAAATGTTAAATGCAGGAAATATTGTATTCATAACAATATTCAACGTCGAAATATCATCGGAAGATGTGTGAGTCTTTGTCGTGGTTGTGTTAGTAGCGTCAACGTTCGGGTGCCAATATGTCGTACTATTGTTTTGGTTGTCAGTATGACGCTGTCAGGTGAGTCTACCTGGAGTTGGTCGCGGGTTAATGCTAGTAAATTTCTCTATATTAAGTGTACATACCTTGCAGATTCCCTTGGTTGCACCGGCTAAGCTTGTTCTAGTAGATCATGAGTCTCTTACTCAGGGGGAAAAGAATGACAAGGGTATGTAACACGGTTGGTAGACTCAAATGCCAGAGAAAGTTCACTTGGTTCACTGTATACGAGCTTCCTTTATTGGTGAATTACTGTTCATTTGAGGCACTAACCCTACGAACGACTCCCGACATAACTGATCGCGAACTTGATGAAGCCGTTTTCATTACGTGCTACTTCTACTTTTACGGAGTTATTATAACTTTACATTAGTCATGTAGTCTGGAGTTTCTCGGTTCGTATAACATTTACGGTAATGATTGCCCGTCTAATTAGTAAAACACTTATAGTCTGCAATATACCGCGCGCGATTTCCTACATGATGTGTCGTACTTTATGAGCCGTTGTGTGTTATGCGTTGTGCCCTCGTTGTGCGTGTCCCGACTTCTTATCCGTACATCACTTACATACAAAAAGGTCCGAGTTTTGCCCTCCTTTTTGATTGGCTAAAAAAGAGCGCGTAAAGTGGCGTCATCACGTGGCTGTCGAGGATTTTTCTTTATTTTACACCCACGTGACCTTGTTCTCTAAATTCAAAAGGGAAAGAACCTAGCTCCCTCTTAAGGGCTGTTACTTATGCCCCTAATGCATTAAAAGGTTTTATTTTCAACAAAGCCTTGACGAACACAAAAGGAATATTCTACCCTCCACGGTGATGCTTTCCACTGAGCACATATTTCCTATGTTAAATAATATAAACTAATGATTAAACTAATAATATATGCGTCGCACTAAAATACTGTCGCATCTTGATGCCCTAGAAGCAAAAAAAAGTGCTTCTGAAAAAGGGTCATTTGTGGGTGTGTGTACGAGGGGCAATACTTATATTTTGAGCCTAATAATAAAAATCTGATGTGTTACACTCACATGACTCTCTGTAGTGCTCTACCAATAAACTTCTTACAAAAGATTGTTCTTCTTTCTACAGAATGCTAATATAGATAAACATTATCAGAATATTCTTATTACTTAGTTCCTTATAAGTAGAAGGGAACTAAAGGAATGCGCTATGCTAAAGTGATAGTCAAATGTTTTAAAAGCTGTTGTTATGCGATTGTCATGGCAAATCGCTTCTTTGCTTGGCCAGGAGTAGAAATAAAGCAAGTACTTAAATATCAAGTAATAAACTATTTCTGCTAGTGTTTATCTCGATTAGCATGACGTGGATAGAAGAGTAAGCCTATTAACAATAATTTATTACTGAGATGTAAAGAAAGTTTTGTGCATGGAACACATCAGAGTTTTTGATTTGGCGATCTCAAAATACCTATTTCCAGTGAAATTGTTATACCGAATTTTTACATTGATTGCTTTCTCTACATAGTAATGTATGGGTAGAGAGAGAGAAAAGTAAGTTTGCTCACTATAATTCACTACGGAATGAGTAACACAAGTTTAGGTGAAATATGGGATAGAACAGCAGCTGATCTACAGATTTATCTTCTCTTTCTTACTTATTTTCGTCGTTTTGCTATAATGTAGCACTTTCCTTTCTACAAATCACAATGTATGACACAACTTGTATGCTGTCTTCATACAGTGAGCCTCATGCAGTCTCAATTTCCCGATTTGGACTCGATGAAGACTCGCTCTTTACCATCACAAATTTCAAGTCTTTGTAAATTGTTTTCTAATATGTGTTTGTTATATTTCTTCTCTTAGAAACTTTTATGTTTGACAGCGGACTCATCTAAATCAACAAGTTCGGTTGTCTTATAGAAGTTTATTTAAATTTGTTGGACTAAACACATTTTTGATTACCAGGCTCATTCTCTGCAATATTTTTTTTTACTTTATCTCTGCATCTTTGTTTGCGACACGTATTTCGCACATGCTTTTCCCCTAAACCCGAAAATACATTCTCGTCCATGAAAGAGCACCCCTTAATTTTTTTTCTATAATTAGCATGTCCTTTATTCTCAAAAATATTGCAGAAAATAAGTAACTTAAAACGCAATTACATTTTAATCACTACAGCCGTATGTTTCAACCCTACTAGTGTTGAGTCAAGAGTGTACGCGCACACTCACACACAACTCCGAGCTGTAGGGGAGCGTGATACACATTGGGCGATTATTGGGGTGAAGGTCGTACTATTATGAACACACCTTTTCTTGGGCCCTTATCTTCATTCGGTTGGTTTTGCATAGTTTCGGAAGCAGAGCAGAGTGACAGTATTATAACATGAAGTACGCTATACCCTTATATATAGTTACTTCAATGCTAAAATTTCAGTCTGTCTGTGGATTCCCGAGTTCTCGCGCATGCACTGCGGTGTTTTTGGTTTATAATTAGTAATTCAACTAGTTCGCGGTAAGCTAGATAACCTATTCATCAAATAGGCCGAGGGCCTCAAAGAAAGCAATCTTTATCAATACATTTTACATCAAATCATCACTTTGGTTTTGTAGCAGCTGCTTGGTATTGACATTATGTTCATTTATTATAAAAATAACACTATTTGATTAATATTTCAAGTCAAGGTGCAGTTATAGGATATAAGTTGATTAATAGACTACAATAAATGTTATTTATAGTAGTTGCAATATTGTGGAAAGTGCGCGCTTAGGATAATGTTCAAACTTGTGTCCGCACATTTCCAATACTTGATTTTAGCCGTGACGACAACTTGCCCTAATCCTGGGGCTTATTGTGATTCGTGAGTTACTCGCTGCTTTTTTGGCGCACATATAACTTGCAACAGCCTGAGGAACAAGAAATTGTCTATCACTATTTTCAATTGTTGTATTAGAAGTTATAATTCAAAATCTATGTGCATCTCAAGAATGTTATAAAGTAATGTGTAGCTAGCATGGCAAGTTTTCCTAATTATTGAGGCTACGTATACTATAACAATCAGAATACTAAGATAGTAGTTTTATGACTTTAATACAGCAATAGGAAGCTTAAAGCAAGATGGACGTTATAAAGATTAAAAATACATTTTTTTCTTTGGTTCAAAATAAAGAACATAGTTTCCTGAATAATTTTATATACAGGGTGTTTCAAAACAACACCAAACGAAGATGTGGACCTTGTGGCCATTCCGTACGTGATATGTAAATATAGTTTTCAGTTCTAAATTCGACGCATACAAAAACTGCCATAAAATCACCATGGGTTAGGCAATCGTACATATCCAAATGGCACGTGCCTGAATTTCCAAGAGAGATACCGGTTGGTAGCGAAGGTCCCAGTTGCATGGTGTAGGAGGCGTGGTTTGATAGACACATTGGTGCGGCACAGGTCATCTTAGTAATGGAAAACGTAGCATGTGGGTGTGGCGTATGACAACCGTTGTTCCTTCGCTGCCTAATCCCAAATGTGTGCGATTTCTAAACACAGATAAAACTTTAAATAGAAGAGTTTGAAACTTGCGACACCAAGTTTCGGACAAGTCAAAGTGTAAGCTATCTTCGTTTGGTGTCGTTTTGAAACGGCCTGTATATTACATATGTTGTGATGTTAAGTGCGAATAAGCTCGTGATTCAAATGCTTCCGCGCTGAATCTGCCACGCCCACTTCAGCTGTCATACATCAAACATGCATCTCCCTTTTCCAGATAGCTTTACTTTCTTGGTGTCTGACTTTTGGCCACCATGCTTGACTCTGCTACATTGAACAAAGGAAGCCAGTCTGTTTATGGCGGCAACAAGAGCTTCAAAGCGCTGTGAAATATTTGCGCTCTCTTTACTTCTTGTAATCATTTTGAGAATTGGTGAGTGCTTCTGAGCGATTAAGATGAAATGGCTAACCAGGACTGCCAAACTAAGCCACCTCTCCAAGGAGAGAGGCCAGTGCCAACAGGGGACTTCATGACTTAATACTAATTGGTCAAATGAAGTAATGGGAAAACAAAGGCTTTCAATAAACGTAAATTCAGAGGTAACAGCACAGCAAGAATGGCAAAAATATGACAGCCCTAACTTTCAAAACAATGACAACTCGACTCCTCAAAGTGCATTCCGAAAGAAGTTGATTTATTTATCTAGTGGCAATGCATGCCACGAAATTTACAGGAAATAACATTATAATTGATTTATATGCTCTTTCAGGATTTATAAACAAAAGTGTTGCTTGCGCTTTCTGCAAATATTACGGAAGAAATAGGTAGTAGAAGAGATCTAAGTACCAGGATTAGATTAATATAATATGATACTTCTACAATTACACACACAGTAAATTGCAGGAAAACTTTCAATGTAAATATCATGTTTGTTTATGAAATACGCTGTAAACTGGGAGCACGTACATTCTGTGCAGTCAGGTCTGCCAAATTTAAAAGATATAATGCAGTTATGCTAAAAGGTGCCATGATAGCTGCAGCAAAGGAACAAAAAACTGCAAGGGGAACAGATATAACTGCAGTTGTAGATGGATCCTGGCAAAAGTTTTTTTTTCTCTCTCTTTATGGAATTGCTACTGTCACTTCGAGATATCGGAGACGGTGCTTGATGTGGTTTCATATAGCTTTGGTTGTCTTAAGAGGCGGTGAACATAAATGTGAGAAGAATTTTGATGAATTTACTGGGTGGATGGTACTTCAAGGAGCTATTGAAATTTATAAGCGCTCTGTTCAAGCGATATATAAGATATCATGACGAAGGAGACACTAAACATTTCATGCTGTCTCCAAGGAAAAACACTATGGAGATGATATATTTATTGAAAATTTAGAGTGTATTAGACATGTTAAAAAGAGGATGGAAAAACCATAAATGGTAGAGGTCGCCTCACAAATGCGGGAATCTACAAGCTGCAGAACTATTTTGAAATGCAAAATCGCGATAGTGTCAACAGCCTTATCAACACAAAAAAGCAATAATGACAATCCTGACCATAGTCTGTGCCTAAAAGGGTCGACATCATGGTGCAGGTGGAGGTGACATAAAATATATGCATAAACACTTCTTACCACCTGCAGTAATGGAATTAATAAAACCTACTTATAGAAAGCTTACTGACGCCTTCAGCAAAAACAAAAAAAAACAGAACGAATCGTTTAATACGTATACATGGCATAAGGTACCGAAAACTGTGCTTTGTTGGTGGAAAAATAATTAAAATCGGTGTATTGGACTCGGTCATAAATTTCAATGGTAGCTGCTACACCAGCAATGAAATCTTTGTACTTTGGGGAAAATATTAAGAAAGGTCTTCGCAATATGGTTGTCGAGGGTGTCACCAAAGTTGATAGAGCTTTTGAGCACTTCACCGAGGAGGCAAGAATGAGAAGAGAGGAAAGAAGAGGCAGAGGGAGAACAGAGAAACCCAGGGTGATGTAAGTTATGTCTCAGGAGTAAAAATTTCAGGTTAGAGCATATGAACATTTTTGCTTTTCTTATTCCCGTTACTTACACTTTTCTGAACTTTGGTGCATTTATTTAAAAGACTAACAGAACTAGAGCTTTTAAATTTTCTGGATACTCTAATAGATACATTTTAGTTATAACCATTCAATAGTTTAATGGAATTTTGCAAATTAAAGTGTTTACATGGCTTTTTAACTTAAAAATAGAACTAATTTAAACGAAAACTCCCACAGAAATGAAGATATTTTAAATATGTTGCATGAATAATATTGCAACTTTAAGGAAAATAAGTGGTTACAATTAAATTATGATAAGTGCAATAGGTAAGCAGTAAAGTTCACTTATGTGAATGGATGTAACTAGATATTTGTTTGAATTAATGACAAATAATACATATTTACTAGAATATTATAAATGCATGATATATATTGTAATCATACTAAAGTAAAAGGTATCTAGATACATACACTAGCAGAAAATCATATGGGTGTTATAATCAGAAGCAAAATTTATGAACATTCGTTTCGGTCAGTATTTTAATTGGTTTTCATAAGTCATAATATCCATTTTGCATTCGTTAGCTTTGAGATGAGACCCCAATAAGTTTTTAATAGTAAGTCTGATCGGAGCTATATAATGTTTAATAACTATAGCGTGTCGATTTTAGTTGTTTTTCTTCAACATTCAACAAGAACTGTGGCTAAAACCATAATGAAATTCGGTGCGAAAATTTATATTACCTTGGTTTACTAAGGTAACATATATACAACATTTAATTGAATTCTGGGGGAGTTGAGTTTTTTCGATTTGGCAAGGAATGATTCGATACGATTTCAAAACGAGATTGAACTTATTCCGGCTCTTGTATGAGAACATTAATGGACACATTTCAAGATAAGTAAGAAGCGATAGTTTTTTTGTGAACCTCAGAATTTTACTGTCAGCAACAAGCATTAAATTGGTTTATTTTTTCAAATCGCTGTATGAGAACTTCACACCAATTTACTGAATGGGTTTACAAAGAGCTTACTGCTATATAGGAACGTTGAACGTGCACGAAAGGAAATTTCATTTCGCAAATATGAAAACCGCAGGTCACACACACTTGATCTGTTTTTGTTGTCATGGAAAGAGGGTCCTGATGAGAGCCAGGGAAGAAGCACTTTGGGGAAATGTCTCTCGTGAGAGGAGTAGCATTTCTCCGGTAAAATGTCAAAGCGACTTGGTGGTAGTTAAGGGCTCTTCAATTCGCCGAGCGAGCGCTGTTCTGTATCTCCCATTATTATCTCCTACATGCGAACCGGCAAAGGAATTCCTACAACAAACATATGAGGCTACCAAGACAAAACAACAAGTCAAACCAAAAGCGGGCTATACCTACTACTAACAAAAGCTGGTTTTAAATATAATTACCCTTATTTTTATTTTACACCAACAAGAAAAACATTCCATTAAATAACTTTATCTAAATCTCTACAATAAATTATTGTTAGAAACCTTACCTTTATTTACTTAATGCTAATTGAGAACAAATTAGCAAAAGGGTCTTATTGCTTGTAAGTAGAAGGGAAATAAAGGAGTACCATAGGTTAAAGTGATGGTGAAAAGCTGATTGCTATGTAACTGAAGTTCCTTTGTTTGTATGGGCAGGAGTTGCCAATTCCCGTATGAAAAAATTAAGTATTTTAAAACTAATCACAAGGAATATCTTGAAAACGGTCAACTACATGAAAAAATGTACATAACATAAATTATTTGTTTTAACGAGATCTACCTTGTCTGTTAAGTAACATTTTGTCTATCTCTTGCGGTTTACTAGTTATGAACTTTTGCAACACTCATCGAGAATAAATATGTCTTCAGAGGCTATTCCCAGAAAATTGAAGATATGAATTTTAATTTTCATGTAAATATATTAAATATAAGAGATATTAACCAAAATTGTTACAGACATTTTTAAAAAAAATCAAAGTTTTCGAAATGTTTTCCATGAAAAGGATAATTGGAGGTGGCGGTAATTTCTTCGTGTTGCATCCTTGGAAAATACCGAACCTAAATGCCCAGTTTGGTATTTAACCGTCTTTTCGTTTTTGAGCTACCACACATACACACACACGAAAAATGTCTAAAAACATGTATATCCGGGGAATTGTTGGTATTGAATTTTTGGGTGCATTACAATACCTTCTCTATACACTTTGTACATAGTACACAGAGCACAAATAGTATTAGACATCGAATTTCTGATTGTCTGTAGGGAATTTATAGGGCATGTCTTCTGATATTCGCTGGCCCCACCGTCACTCTAATTGGGGAAGGAGGAGGGGTTGTAGCTTACTACTATAGTACACGTTACCTAATCTCACTTCCAGTTGAGGAAGGTGGCTATTTCTATTAGCGAAACAGTTGACAAACCCAGCATATGTATGCTCTGTTGGTTCGATATAGAACATGCACCTGCAAGGTGACAGTATCAGCAAATAAAATAAAAACATGACGTAATAAAGTACCCTACAAACGGTAAGGATTTTGGTGTACGGAACAAGACAGTCTCGATTTCTTTCTGTGCCTTGTGTGCCTGTGGAGAAAGTAAAATTATAATCTTTCAATAGGATAGCTTGTTTCAGTTTTTACTTTCTCTACACGCACTAGGTACATAGTGTATAGAGAAAGTATTGCACTCCACCAAAAATTTCCATACCGAGATTTCACCGGAAATATATCTAAAAAAAGGATTTGCAGAAAAAGGTCTGTGTGTATGTGTGTGTGGCCGTGTGTCAGTGTGTCCGTGTGCCTGTGAACACGATAACTCAAAAACGAAGAGTCAGTAAAATACCAAACTTGGTATTTAAGTTTAGTATCTTTCACGGATGCGACACGAAGATTTTTGAGAAAAATCTCCCCACCCCAAACTACCCTTTACATGGAACGTTTTTCGAAAATTTTGATTTTCTAAAAAATGGCTCTAACGATTTTGATTAAAATGTCGTATATTAAAGATATTTACCTGACAAATAAAATGTATATTTTGAATTTTCTGAGAATAACCTCTGAAGACTACTTTATTCTGGGTCAATTTTACGGAATTTTACATAACTGCTAAACCGTAAGAGGTGGACAAAAACTTACCACACAACAAATGTAGAGCACTTTAAAACACGCAATTTTTGTTTTATAAATTTTTTTGTGTAATTGATTGTTTTTGAGATATTCGTTGTTTTCGGTTTCAGCTATGAGAAACTTATACTTTTTTCAGACAGGAAATTGTCAACCCCTGCCCATACATACAAACAAAGGAACTTCAGTCACATAGCAACCAGCTTTTGACTATCTCTTTAACTTATGGTACTCCCTTATTTCGCTTCTACTTTCAAAGAAGCAAGGAATAAGACTATTTCTGCTAGTTTTTTTTTTTTTTTTTTTTCTCTCGATTAGCACGAAGAAAATGGAAGCATTAGCGTTTTAACAATAATTTGTTGCAGAGATGTAGAGAAAGTCACGTGAATGGAACACATAAGATTTTTAATCTTAATATATAAGAGACATATTTATGCTATTTGTGTATATTATGTATGTATGTTTTCTTTTTTCTTTTTTATTGCTTTTTTTTTATGCCTTCTACTACGTTGCACCGATTTCTACCTAACTTGATACAGATAAGGTTTGATATAAGCCAAAGAGTTCTGTCTGGCTTAGATCTCAAAATTCCATAATATTTCACAGAATTCCATATTACTAAATGTTTAATAAAACGATTCGAACACTGCCAATATAAGAAAAATAATTAAAGAAAAAATCTGATCATTCTAATCAACATTATAAGAAATGGTCTTATTAGTAGAAGAGAAATGAGGGACTTCACTAAACTAAAGCGACAGATAAATATTTTAAAAGCTGGCGCTATTCGATTGTCATTCCGATTCAGTTTTCTTTCCATTGACACGAATAAAAAAAAACAACAAATTAAACGAATGAGAAAATGTTAAGTGTTTTAAAACTTAAACCAATAACATAGAATAGCTCGGAAATAACTATACAAACATATGACATGAATCGAGCCGAGACCTCCCGAATGCGAAACCAGTACCACAACGCCACCTCGCTCAGTAATCTTATGTAAGCAAACATCCTAAGTTATATGGGAGCTGTACGTTTCATTTTAGCTTTTATTTTACTTTTGCAACAGCCGCAAACTTAATACATTTCGCAGTAAATATAATTAAACTAAATTGCACAATAAATTAACGTAAATGTCAAACTAGGATTAATAAAACACGCTTCCCGTACCTCTTTCGAGTTGTATTTATTTGTAGGTGAATTGGATTGGTAAGTGAGGGGTGAATTGAGTAAAATTAAACAAAGGCCCTTCCTCCCAAAAAAAGACTTTCTTGTATATAGGAATAAAGTACAAGCAGCTCTAAAAATGAAATTATTATTAAAAATAATATAACTTCATATTTTATTCCGCCTTCTTCATTTTGTGCGTGACTTGAAGTATTTCCACTTTTCTCACTCTGTAGCGACTCTATGCATTTCCAAATTATCTCAACATATCCTATTCCAGAAACAACGAGAAGAAATGTTTTTCCACTTATTTATTAGTTTGATTATTTATTTAGTTGTTGCTTTTTTGAAGAGGAAAACACGATGAAATATCTTGTTCCAAGCTGACGCAACATATCTTATTCCAAAAAGAATGGGAAGAAATGTATTTTCCATTTATTTAGTTTGTTTTTGTTGTTGAAGAGGAAAACACGATGGAATATATATTATTTGCAAACATTACTTATTGTGGGGTTCCCAATTGTTCCACTTTGTGACTACGAGGATAAAATGTGTGTTAGGTTCTTATGCCCTGTATATAACTTGTAACAAATGAAAAATTATAAAATATTTCTTCCAAAATATATCCTTTTTTAATCTTTTTCTTGCATTTTGACCAAGTGTTTATCGCTCTTTTACACTAACAGATTTTCTTTGCACAAAATTTTATATAAATAGCATTCCAAGAAAATGACTCTTGTCTCTTTCCTTTCTTTTCTTTACACAACACTTCGTCTTCGCCACACCAAAAATAAGTTATGTTAAAACCCGCACTGAGCACAACAGCAATGAATTTAGAAGATAATAAAAGAATGATAAAATGCATTTAGAATAGGCATAAAAGGAACTCAGCCAAAACGGAATCTTTCCGTATAGAATGAAAATCTTCGCAGGTGATCTTTCGATGCAAGTCGGTGTCCAAGACTAACTCATTCTCCAGAGCAAGTTGCTTCATCTTTCAAAAGAGACGCCATCCTCTTGCGCAACTAGTTTCGCGCACGTACGCGCTTAGCTGTGCGAAATTGTACACATTATAATCCAAATACCTCAATACTGATTTGGCAGACACGTCTATTAGGTAAACAAACGGTAATATCAGTTATTGTTACACTTTAATGAATATATCAACTAAGTATGTAATTAATTGTGCAATTGATTATGCAATTAATGCATTTTACTTGCAGGTGAAACAGAACTACAGAAACTAAAACATATAAAAGCAGCGACCTCTGACGACCGTGGTTCTGAAAATTTTAAAGTGAAAATTATTCAAAATTTATTTAAAAATCTATTTTTTAACGTTGTGCTTATAATTAGCTTGGAATCTAGAGTTCCGTAATTTACATTTGTTATTGCTGTGTTGCGCAAAGTAGTGCCACGTGGCGTTTTTTGAAGGTCTCTGGGCTGGTGGGGAAGCTGCTCTTCTCTAACTTCAAAGCTGAATCATTTACTCGCTTTCTATTTCTTTTTATTACGTTTTCGGAGATTGAAAATGTTGCAATTTTTGTTCAGATTTTTTTAAAATTGAAGGCAAAATAAATAAATCAGGAATTGAAAAAATTGTATTTTTCTGAATTTTTCATATTTATGAGCATATTAATTATGTTATTATCTTTTCCGTCAATCTAGAAGTTAATAAAAATATATTTGCCAAGAATTGTTCTATAGTAATCAACTGTTTCGAAATATATAATGTAATCATTAATTAGTTTGTACAAAGAATTTCTTGTTTTAGGTTAAATAGCACTGGTCATAAAAAACACAACTTTTTTCAGGTACAGAGATAAAACTTGGCGGACCTAGATAATTTGATTTTGCTTATTCTGAAAATGCAGTTAGATTTTAGCCATCAGCCTCCAATTTTTTGCTACGGAGGCTTTTAAATATTTATATCTAAAACAGAGACTAGGGTGGTCTACACTGAATTTGCACAATATGTAACATACTTAATGCCATAAAACTATCTTAAACTAGTGTCCTGGACTTAATGTACATTTTTACAAGAAAAATTGCAACATTTATTTGCTCGATGATGTTTATGGTGGAGGGTTGAGTCTTTTTGATGACAACTTCCTTCTATGGGATATGTATCCTTCACGCTTCAAAACCAACAGTATTCACTTAGCATTGAAGGGTTCCATCTACCTTTATAGCAGTTTTCCTTTCGCAAAATGTCCTGGAGGAACCTTTCTCCATGTTCGTCACTAACCGCTCCCAAAATGGTAGGGAAGAAATCAAAATGAGAGTGAAGAAAATGCATTTTTAGTAATATTCTGCATCTATGATTTTGATAGTTCTCTAAAAGTGTTCCCACTAATATGTCACTGTTTTTTTGCTCTTGTATTCCATAGGAAACCTTAAACGACATCCTTAAAAGAACGCCAGGCTCCAAGTTCTAACTGACTTAATTTTTCTTCGAAGTCCTTATCATGCATTAACTTCCTAATTTGTGGCACAATAAAAATCCCCTTGGCGTCACTTAATTCAGGGAACACTTCACGTAGATACATGAAACCATTAGCATTTTTGTCCATTCCGTTGACAAAATTCTTCATTAGGCCGAGCTTAATATGTAGTGTTGAAAGGAAAACATTTTGAGAATCCAGCAAAGGTGCATGCTTCACATTTCCTCTCCCTGGAGCCAATTCCTCTCGTGGTGGCCACTGTTTAACTGTATAATGTTTATCTGTTGCACGCTTGTCCCAAAGACAAAGGAAACATAATACTTTATAAAACCACTTTGGAGACCAGTTAGTAAACCAATCACCTTAAGATCACCATATATTTTCCAATTTTCTTCCTTATACTTAATATCTTCAAGTATCTCTGACAAATGTTCATAGTTATCTTTCATAGTCACAGAGCACCCTACAGGTACAGATGGAAACATATTACCATTATGCAATAGCACAGGCTTTAGACTTGCCTTGGAAGCGTCAATAAACAAACGCCATTCAGCAGCATCTTATGGTATGTTTAACTGTTTCATTAATCCTACTACATCACTAAAAGTACAAACATTATCCCCCATATGTCATAAGATCTTCATTACGTTGTCTAAAGAGAGTCATTCTTGTATCTTCATGAAGTAAGTTCCATTCCTTAAGGCGTGAAGATAAATTTTCTGTATGCTCCTTGGATAAGTATAAATCACAAACTAGATCATTCAAGTCTGCTTGTGTAATTAAATGTTGTCTTTGTTCTCGAAAGTGCTCCTCTTCACTTGATTGACATCGTGCTTCCTCAAAGTTTGTAGATTCATGATCAGAATTAGGAACGTCTTCCCACACTAGGGGAGTGGTTGGAACTGGTAGATCTTCACCTTGGGGAACAGGTCTAATTGCTAAGGGTAGGTTAGGGTACTTAATATTCTTCTTATCCTTTGATGAAAAGCCAGTTACATTAGTCAAACAGAAGTAGCAATCATCAACATGATTTTGAGATACTCGCAAGATCATTGGTATGCCAAATGGTAAGTGCTGCTTTTTTTCCTTTCAGCCAATGTGTTAGTTTAGAATTACACCTAGTGCAAGTTATGTGAGGTGCACAATTATTGTCCTGATCTCCCACATGGCATTTGAAGTATAAACGATTCGACCTTTTCAGTAAGTTAGAAATTGGTCGTCTTTGTTTCCTTGTCATGAATTCACCAAATCTATAATAAAATGAATCGGGATGGTTTGTGCGTCAACGTTTTTATTTCTACATGTTGTATTTTCAATTCCTACAAAACACTTTTCTATCAAATGAATTTAGCCAGATCAATTCCTAAAAAGAAAAGAAAAATTTAAAGACTTGAAATAATATAGAAGGAAGAATAAACAAATTTAGGTGACTTGAGAGTTTAAATACACAGTGTAAAATACACTAATGTTACTTATAAAGTAGTTGGCATTAAAGTTAGGAACAAAAGAGGTCACTGCACTAACTTTTATCACACTCCTTTCAAACACAAATCACTTAAAAATTATACATCAAACTCAATTATGTTATATAACTTGCAGGTCATAACTTTTAATCCTGACGTGATGGCGACTTTCTAGTTACATATTTTATGTCATATTACAATGTAGAATTAATTTTTATATGTACCTTGTCTGTACCAAAACCACTGTTGACTAGTGTAATTGTTTAAAAAGGAATTTAACTTTTAAACTACTGAATATATTGCAAAGAAATGTTGTATGCGTACATGTATGGGATACAGTATAAATTTGCAGTAATAAGGTTTCTAAGCTGGACACCTTTGGTTCAATAAAAGAGTATCTAGCCTAATTAGTGTCAAAGGAAAGTAAATTAGTGTAGGATAACAATACCAAGCAACTGTTGTGTGTATAAAATTAAATACTAAAATACAACAAAACTAACCTGTTGTGTTACAATTAAATTTAAATCACATTCATTTAAAATACTTCTTTAAATGTATATGACTTACCAATTGTCACTGATTTTTTTAATATGTTGGTTAAAAGATACTGGTTGGTATTTTTAAATTTTGAAAGTGCCCACCGTTTCTCAATATCCTGTTCAAGTCCGAATAAAAGCTCAATCAGTTGTTGCTGACCATATTATGAAGATGCAGAATTCTCAAATTCCTTAATGCACTCAAGTGCATGTTGATCGGTAGGTGAATTTTAATGAACGGAAATGCCATCATGATTATCTGAGGATATTTATGTGTTCTTGTGTTCGGTGATAAGATCCTCGCTGAATGCTCAACTTTAGCCACACTGAAGATCAAAGCCTGTATAGGTTTCAGAAATTAGAAAAACCAGCACACAATTGCAGTGAAAAACCTATGTCATTAAATTCTACTAAATGCTATAAGGACACAGTAAGTCAATGTGTACATCGCTCAAATTTAGCCACAATTCAGATACAAAAACACCAAATGAAATAATTCCAGGAATGTAGAATAACGTTAACAGTTTTAAAGAGAACCTTTCTCATTAAACTGAGTAAAATATTCTTATAATCACAGTGGTATCCAGCTTCTAGGATTGAAGAGTATATTTGACATGTAAGCACGTAGAAGTTTGTCCGGTCCAAAAAATAAATTTCACTTATTGCACCTTTAAAGATGGCAATTCATATTATTTAGTTAAGGTGTTTTGAAACATTAAAAGAAGGGAATAGGAAGGTCACGTGGCTCTCCAGCGGCTAACACAAAGAGCCGAAATAACTGACCTGTATGTGAAAAACTGGTTCCTTCCTTTGCACTTTGGACTTCTCAAAAGACTCAGGAAAAATAATAAACGCTTGTTTAATTGCAGCGACCAGGAAGTGTGTCTCAGTGCAATACAGTGATTATCTTGAAATATCCTGACAAGACTCGTGGAAGAATTAGTTTGTGACTCAGAGGGATACCTACAGGTCAAACTAAAATCAGTAGCCTTCTCTTTCTCTTACATTAAATGAAGCCATGGACATAACTGATCATAAATAACACTAAAACATCGCCACTGCTGCAAAGTGACATTAATCATTAAGGCCCGGTTGCATAAAAGTTAATCTGAGTTCAAACACCTGAAATTGATCTCAAGTCAAGCTGAACTTAGAATGTTGGTTGTATAAACAATGATCTTAGTTCAAGGCATCTTGAACTAAGATCAAATCTGACTGCTGAATTTTCTCCAGTTAACTTAACTGAACTTGGATTAGTAGAACTGCTGAAGATACATAATAGTTGTCCTTTCTTTAAATAAGGAAGAAATAAATAGTACAAGTTTTAATACAACTTAAATAAAATGGTAAGTAACACTTGTTTGTAGTTATTTAGATAATTAGCCTACATATTTCACAATTCCCTTGCAGAATGCATTGCTTATAACCTATGTATTCATTGATTATAACCTATGCTAATATTTTCAGATGTCAGATTACTCGGATATCTCCGATGATGAGGATTTTGAATTTGTAAGGGCTCCTCGTGTTTTTCAACATAGAAGGAATCCCATCTTAGAGCTTAATGACAGAGAATTCAAAATGAGATTTCGACTATCAAAGCATGTAGTTGAAGAACTGGAGCATAGGCTACATGCACAATTAAGGGCACAAACTCGGAGGAATTATGCACTCTATCCAATGTTTATGATCCTTCTTACATTACGGTTCTATGCAACTGGGAGCTTCCAAATGGTGATTGGGGATATCTTTAATGTAAATAAAGGGACTGCAAGCAGAACTATACACAAAGTTACAAGAGCGATTGCAGCCTTAAGACCTCATTTCATCAATATGCCTAGGGAAGAGGGTGAAGTAAGAAGGGTTATGCGGGATTTCAATAACATATGCAATTTTCCAGGAGTTTTAGGTGCAATAGACTGCACACATATCCCAATTATATCACCTGGTGGGAATAATGCTGAGATATACAGAAATCGCCATGGTTGGTTTTCTTTAAATGTTCAAGCTGTCTGCGACTCAAAACTTCGTTTCCAGAACGTTGTTGCTAGGTGGCCAGGTTCAGCACATGATAGCAACATTTTTAGAAATTCTAGAATTCATGCACAATTTGAAGCTGAAGAATTTTCCCGAGGTGTACTTCTAGGAGACAGTGCATATCACTGCTGTCATTTCTTACTTACATCTACAATGAATGAAGAAACTCCTGCAGAATGAGCATATAACAGGGCCCATAGAAAAACAAGATCAGTTATAGAAAGGTCTTTTGGCGTTGTCAAAAGACGATTTCCATGCTTAAGAATGAAATTAGCCGTCAAATTACTTCGAGTTCCTCCCATAATATTAGCAACGTTTGTATTACATACCTTGGCCATTAATGCAGACGACGACACTCCTGACGTAGACGGTGCTGTTTACAGAGGAAGGAGAATCTACCAGGAACTGCCTATACCTGATTTAAATCAGAGAAATAGAAGGGAAAACACTGCACTGAGAACTGCACTTATTAACAACACCTTCAGGTATTAACGTTAATTTATTATTTCATAACATTTACATTTGTTGTGATTTTTTAAGTTCAAACTCCAGCTTTAAAATTTTTATTTTCAGTTCATGTTCCTCCTCTAAGCATTCCAACCTCCTTTTGTAGAATTTTATCCTAATGTCTTCTTCCTTCCTTTGCTTTTCAGGGCATGATGGTCTGGTTGAACTTGCACTTGTAGATGCTGAAGGCTCTGGTTCAACAGGCTGTATTTCTTCCTCCTGAAAATTGCAGAACTCCACTAAGCCCTCATCCTGCGGTGAACTAGAGATGACCTCCATATTTAAGTTTGTAATAACTTCGGGATGGAAATCCACATCATCGTCGAAGTCACAATGAGCTGGCAAAAACTGCGGCCTGAGTGCTGCAATCAGTTTGTGGCCACTTTCGTCCAAGGAAGACGGCACAAACATACCCCCTCCTGTTCTGTAAAGTTTGACTTTATCTTCAGCATTTATTTTCTTTGTGCGCTTTTTTATGTTTTCATAACACAATCTTAAACTTTTGCAATCGCGTGCAATAACATTTCTGGAATTAAATTCCGAAGTTATTTCCTTCCATGTTTCCTCCTTTCTCTTTGTGGTGTTGCTGTCTGTTTTCTTGTTTTCTATTATATCTTTGTGTTTTAGAACAATATCTATTAACATATCTTTCTCTTCGCTTTTAAAATTAGCAGAACGCACCTTTTTCTTTTCTTGAGTATCCATTTTAAGGTTATGCTTTCAAGTCGCAGTATTGTAAACGGAGAAAAAAAAAAAAAGAAAAAGAGAAAGGGTGATTACGCATTTAATGAAGATAACGTCAACTAACTAACTGTTTTTGATAAATATGATTTAAATATAGAGTCAATTATTATACTGCCTATATAAAATAAAACTATTTTCAGGAATAAAAGCCATAAACAGAAATTTCCATTTAAGTCTTTTTTATGTCTATATTGGTTATCCTGTGCATTTGAATCCAATAAATCCGAATGGTCCCGAAGATTCTCGAGTCCTTTCGATGCAATACGAAAATTGCCATATGTTGGTCATGTTGCCATATTTGATTTTGTGTTCCCGGATCAACAGTGAACTGAGTTCATTAAACTAAGATCAGTATTATACAACCCACGCGGAGAAGCAACCTAAGTTCATTTCTGATCTTCGGTTATTAATGAACTACAGTTAGCGATTTTTATGCAACCGGGTCTAAGTGTGTTTATCGACATATCAGTATCACACATTCAGCTTCTACAATCGCACGGGTCCACAGACCGTACGTGCTTTTGAAATACACAAAATAGTAGGCAATAATTAAAAAGCAATAGCAACAAAGAATTAAAAGAGTAAATACAAAAATAAAAAGACAAAGATATTCCAATACAGCAATTTAAATTTATAACATCAAGCACGCCTTACTCACATGCAGTAATGTACCCTATTATAATAGACAAATACACTTAAGAGAAATATATACACAATATATAATACCACAACACAATGACATAAATATAACATAAAATATATGTATGTAAACATTATAATCACCTTTGTTTAGCTATTGCCCCCCTCTTCAGAACTGTCAGCCCTCTCAGATCTTAGCTTTCTTGCCTTAAGTATAGATATACTTCCGTGCCTGCCAGTATCGTCCAACATGCTTCTAGCTTTACATTCGCGGTGGTAAAGGATCGTGGTAAATATTTTTCCCTCCATTCCTCCGTACCCCTACATCTTGCCAAGATATGAGTACACTTCTCTTCCTTCTCGCAAAAGGGGCACATTCTCATACCATTCTCGTCAGTAATGTTTACGCTGCGCCATGCTCCTAGTCTAAACCACTCGAATTGGTTTGGTACTTGTTTAGGTGTATTGCTCTATAGAGAGGTTTGTAAGTACCACTCCGGGAACAAATGAGTGGACGTAAATCCGCCCTCCTCTTTTGCGCTGAAGGTTTGGCATTGCTGTTCAGCACTGATATCACGTGATGCCACCTTACCTTAAACCGTACTTATACTCCCGCCGCTGAATCCTTGCACTTGACCGTTCGCGTAGTTTCGCGTAATGTTGACTATGCTGTCTTTGCGGCGATCCCAGAGTTAATAGTAAACTACAACAACAGCTGATTACAAATGTCTCTATCATGTGTATAGACGAATATAAACAGTGTACATGGTAATTGAATGCCGATGAATAATGAAACTAATTCGTTATTATTGATGTTAATTGGAAATAACAGTGGTACTATAAGGCATGTTGCGTACATATGTATTTACGACAATATTAAACAAAACTGCAAAATAGCTTGTTACAATGAGAGAAAGGTATACAAAGTGATTTTTAGAATTTTGATGGCTCAATTTAATGCAAGTCTCCGTCGTCATTATTCTCGGAAGTATCGTCATCATCATCATCAACATCGTCGTCGTTGTTATTAGTGGTTCACATTCACTGATGATTCCGTCTAATTCCTGTGCCTTTCATATTATTTTGTGCACATTTCACTTTCTTCTTCGATGAAAGCGCGTCCACCCTCGCCATACCTTCCCGCAAAAGTCTATCTACCTGTATAATTGTGAAAGTCTTATGTTGCCTAACTTACAACCAAACGCCAACAATAACAACGAATAATACGTATCTTGTACAGAACAACTCAACGCACTTGTTAGGAATTCGCAAACTGAGCACGTAGTTGGAAATAGCTAGATATTGCAACGGTGCGGCATCTAGATCCGTTTCCGTTCTCTGACCGACCGACCAGAATGCTGCTTTGTGATTGGTTCAGAAAGTCAAACGGGTAAAGCTTTTCATCTGTTTTCTGTGGATGTACTAACTTAACTCCTGTAAAGTGCAAGAATTCAGCGGCAGGGATGTAGTACGTTAAACCAAGCCAAGGATAAGCTCACCTTATCGTCTGAGGTGTACAAAAGGCACAAAAAGAATCCAGCACTGTCTTGTTCCGTACACCGCATTCCTTACCGTTTGTCGAGTACCTTATTACGTCATGTTTTTATTTTATTGGCTGATACTGTGATACTTGCAGGTGAGTGTTCTATATCGAACCAATAGAACATGCTGCGTTTGTCAACTCATTCTCTTATAGATATAGCCACCTCCCCCAACCGGAAGTGAGATTAGGTAACGTGTACTACAACAGTAAGCTACAACCCCTCCTCCTTCCCCAATTAGAGTGATGGAGGGGCCAGCGGATATCAGAAGACACGCCCCATAAATGCCCTTACAATCAGAAATTCGATGTCTATTACTATTTGTGCTCTGTGTACTATAAAACTCCGATTAGCTTAAACGTGGAGCCCAATTCGAATCTTATGAAATCAGTTCTAAGTGGGACAGAAAAGGGGATGTTAACTTATTACATGCCTTGGCATAGTAATTACTTTTGTTAATTACCGATTGTGTTAAGTTTCTAAGACAGAATTTGAGCTGAATCTCAATTACAGTAAGTTGTCATCTGGATGTTTACCCTGGTGCACAATGGGGGATGGGAAAGGCCATAGCTGCGTACTCAGTGAATGAGCTCTAGTTATGTTTATCTAGCGAGTGATCGCATTAGTGGTAAGGGTTATTATGATTAAGATAAGAGCTACATGGTTTCGCCATGTCATCCAGTTAACTTCCACATCACATCCCCCTCAGGCAAGGGGCTGTGGTCTAGGGCGCCTCCGCCTTATTACAACCTCAAAGTTAATATCGGTGGTTTCTTATTATTACTGCCGCTTAGCAGCCTTGATGAGATATGTACCGAAAATCTGTATAAATAAAAAAATTTGATGCGTACCATTCACATGACTTTCTCTATATCCAACAAATTTTAGTTAAAAAGCTTATGCTCCTATTTACTTCATGCTAATTGTGAAACATTAGCAGAAATAGTCTTATTATTTGCTTCCTTATAATTAGAAGCGAAATGAGAGAGTACCATAGGTTAAAATGATAGCCAAAAGCTGGTAGATATGCAACTGAAGTTCCTTTGTTTGTAAGGACAGGAGTTAACAAATTCCTGTATGAGAAAAGTATGTTTTTCAAAGCAGAAACGAAAAACAAAGAATAACTTAAAAATGATCAACTCCGCGAAAAAAATGTATATGACATAAATTGTGTGTTTTAACGTGCTCTACATTTTTTATGCAGTAAGTTTTTTTCCGTCTCTTACGGTATAACAGTTATGCACAATTTCGTAAAATTCATCCAGAATAAAGTAGTCTTCAGAGGCCATTCCCAGAAAATTCATGATATACATTTTATTTGTCAGGTAAATATCTTTAATATACGATATTTTAATCAAAATCGTTAGAGCTATTTTTAAGAGATCAAAGTTTTCGAAATTTTTTCCATGTAAAAGGTAGTTTGGGGTTGGATTTTTCTGAAAATCTTCGTGTCGCATCCCTGGAAGATACTAAACTTAAATATCAAGTTTGGTATTTTACCGACTTTTTGTTTTTGAGTTATCGTGTTCACAGACACACAGACACACTACACTGACACACGGACACACACACATACCTTTTTCTGAAAATGCTTTTTTTTGACACAGGGGACCCTAAAACATATATTTACGGTGAAGTCTCGGTATCGAATTTTTAGGTGGAGTGCAATACCTTCTCTATCCCTATGTACATTTTACATACTGGGCTAGAGAAATAAAAATCTGATGACTTCTCTAGCTGCTCTACAAACAAACTTCTCACAAAAGATTTTCCTACTTACTACACATTGCTAATCGAAATAAACTGTAACAGAATGTTCTTATTACTTACTTCCTTATAAGCAGAAGGGAACTAAAGGAATGCGCTATGCTAAAGTGTTAGTCAAATGTTTTAAAAGCTATCGTTATGCGATTCTCATTGCAAATCGCTTCTTTGCTTTGCCAGGAGTAGAAACAAAGTAAAACGGACACTTCGTGTCTGAAAAAGTTAAAGTACTTTACATTTGAAACTAATATCAAGGAATATTTCGAAAACGGTAAACTCCATGAAAAAAGTGTATATAACATAGACTGTCATACGAGATCTACATATTTTGTGTGCTAAGTTTTTGTTTATCTCTTACGTTTTACTAGTCAATGCAAAATTCAACAAAATTCATTCAGAATAAACAGGTCTTCAGCAGCTATTCCCAGAAAATTAAAGATACGTCTTATTTGTGATGGAAATGGTTTTAATATATGGTATTCTATTTAAAATCGTTAGAGCCATTTTTAAGAAAAACAACATTTTTCCATTTAGAGGAAAGTTAGGGGTGGGGGGGATTTTCTTGAGAATCTTCGTGCCGCATCCTAGGAGGATATCAGCCTTAAATACAAAGTTTCGTATAAAACAGTCTTTTCGTTTTTGAACTATGCTGTCCACAGACATACACACACACACATGGACCTTTTTCTGAAAATACCTCTCATTTTCTCACGTGCTATGTACATAGTGTATAGAGAAGGTATTGCACTCCACCAAAAATTCGATACCGAGATTTACCCGGAAATATATCTTTTAGGGTCCCCTGTATCCAAAAAAAGTATTTTCAGAAGGTCCGTGTGTCAGTTTATCCGTGTATCTATGAACACGATAGCTCAAAAACGAAAAGTCGGTAAAATACCAAACTTATTTAAGTTTAGTATCTTCCAGAGATGCGACACGAAGATTTTGAGAAAATTCCCCCACCCCAAACTACCCTTTACAAGGAACTTTTTTTGAAGATTTTGATTTTCTAAAAAATGATTAACGATTTTAATTAAAATATTGTATATTAAAGATATTTACCTGAAAAATAAATGTTCTGGGAATAGCCTCTGAATACTACTTTATTCTGAGTGAATTTTACGGAATTTTGTATAACTGCTAAACCGTAAGAAATGGACAAAAAACGTACCAAACAAAAAATGTAGAGCACATTAAAATAAACAATTTATGTTTTATACTGTTTTTCGTAGAGTTGGTCATTTTTGAGATATTTCTTGTTTTGGGTTGCAGTTTCGAAAAACTAACTTTTCTCATACAGGAAATTGTCAACTCCTGTCCATACAAAGAAAAGAACTTCACTCACATAGTAACCAGCTTTTGACTATCACTTTAACCTATGCTACTCCCTTATTTCCCTTCTACTTGCATGGAAGCCAGTAATAGGGCTATTTCTGCTATTTTTTCTCGAATAGCATCAAGTAAATGGAAGCATAATCTTTTTAAAAATAAGTTTTGCAGAGATGTAGAGAAAGTCATATGAATGGATTTGATTCGGTGTCCTAAAACATGTATTTGTTAAATCTCGGTATAGAATGTACTATGTACCTTGCACATACGGGGCTAGAGAAAATAAAAGTTCTTTATTTTCTCTAATTCGTAGGTATTACAAGGGAGAGAAATTATTGCAATTCATCCAAAAATTGGATACCGAAATTTCATACAAATTCACCTGAATACAAGTTCATGGAAAAGGCTGTGTATGTGTGTGTTAGTGTGTGTGTGCTCGCGCGCGCCTGTGTGTCCAAGAGTGCCACTCACGACAAACGTACCTTTTTTTCTTCAAAAAATAGCTCTAACTATTTAAACTTCCACATATTAAAGCTATTTACATAGGCACTAAATATAATGTGTATCTCGAATTAGCTTCCGAGACTCGTTTATATTCTGGATGACTTTTGCATAACTAGTAAACCGTAAAAATATACATAAACTTACTATACAAATTATTTAGTTCTCTTAAAGCACATTTACGCCAGATACATTTTTTCTGCAATTAATGATTTCCGAGATATTCTTGTTATTGGTTTCAATTTTAAAATACTTTTCTCGAATAGGAAGTTGCCATAAATTATTCCTTCGTTTCATTTCTATTTTTGCAACAAGAACCGAATTACAAAACCAATGACTTATGACAGTTTTTAAAAGATTTTACTGTCTAAATTACTGTATTCCCTTATTCCCATTCTATTTACAAGTAATAAGACCAGTTTTGCTAATGTTTATCTCGATTCGAATGAATAGATATAAGATAGTCTTTTATGAGAATAAATTACAGAATAGGTAGCGAAAATCATGGGAATGGAACTTGTAATTTCTCAAAAATAGCTCTAACGATTTTGATTACAATATCATATGTTTTAGATATTTTATGCTAAAAAATGTATACTTTGTATTTTCTGAGGTCCTGTTCATTCTATACAACATTTATAACTGATGAACTGGAAATAGAGGACATCTTACTATATAAAAAAATTTAGATTTCGTTAAAACACTTGACCTGTGTCAAATGCATTCTATTTATGGCGTTATTCCATTCCGAAATATTCCTGTTATGCTTTCAATTTTTAAATACAGCTTGCGGTAAAAAAAAAAAAAGTTAATTGATACTAATAACGTATTCAGAATATCAATATGCAGTAGCAGGAGGAGGAGCAGTAGTTCAAAGAATAAGTTGAATAACTTAGTACCGGAAATATAATATACTAAGTTCAAATCAGCAAATCATGAAGATAGTACAAGTTTTGTTAATTATAACTGGATAATACTAACTAAAATGTTATAGACATAAACATTATATGGTTTCTAGAACTACGCATAAATGTCGCTATTACGATGTTAACACGTGCTCTGAAAATGCAAATAAATAAATGTTTGATAACAACTCAAAATTATATCAAGTTAATTCTTTGGGAGTAATTTTTAAGTGCAATAAAGAATATTTACTTACAATAAGTAGTCTGTTATAGGCGTACCAAGTAATTATTCATCCAAAACTGAAACCTAACAGAAAATGTTCGATTATTGTTTTTATATATATAAGCTTATGCTTCCATTTAGCAGAAATAGTCTTATTACTTGCTTCCTTGTAAGTAGAAGCGAAATAAGGGAGTACCATAGGTTAAAGTGATAGTCAAAAGCTGGTTGCCGTGTGACTGAAGTTCCATTGTTCGTATCGACAGGAGTTTACAAATTTCTGTATGAGAAAAGTAAGTTTTTTCAAAGATGAAACTAAAAACAAGGAAACGATCAACTACACGAAAAAAAAATTATATAACATTAATTGTGTGTTTTAACATGATCTTAATTCTTTTCTGTGGTAAGTTTTTGTCCATCTGGTTTAGCAGTTATGCAAAGTTCCGTAAAATTCATCCGGAAGAAAGAAGTCTTCAGAGGCTATTCCCGGAAAATTCAAGATAGGTATACATTTCATTTGTCAGGTAAATATACTTAATATACGATATGTTAATGAAAATCGTTAGAGCAAATTTTTAGAAAATTAAATTTTCGAAGAAAGTTCCATGTAAAGGGTGTTTGTGGTTGGCGGGATTTTCTTGAAAATCCTCGTGTCGCATCCTTGGAAGATATGAAACTTAAATACCAGGTTTGGTATTCAACGGTCTTTTCGTTTTTGAGTTATGCTGTCCACACACACACACACACACACACGCGCGCACACACACAGACGCATACATGCACACACAGGGAGCTTTTTGTAAAAAAAAAAAAAAAAAAATTGGATTGAGGGGGACTCAAAACATGTATTTCCGGTGAAATTTCGGTATAGAATTTTTTGTGGAATGTAATATCTCTCTATACACTATATACATAATACGTGTAGAGAAAGTAAACATTAATCCCTTGTGTGAAGCAAATGATTAGATATATTTATTACCTGTTTTTACGAGAACTGAATCTAAAATACATATATAAGAGCTCATATATACTCTTTTTAATATAAGCTACTAGAAGTATCAAATTCTATTTTTAGTTTCTCAGTAAACAGTGGCAATTAGAAACAAAAGTAAAATTTATTTTATGAGGCAAATATCACCGTGGCCGAGTGGTTAAACCACTCGCCTCATACCCAGACTGACCGAATTTGATCCCAGGGGATCACATGTGGAATGTGAGGTAGACAAAGCGGTGTAAGGGTGGTTTCTTCGGGTTCTCGGTTTTCTCCATCATCGCATTCCACCGATACTCTATATTCATTCTATGTATTATCAATATCATCGCCTTCGGTGCCTATGTAGTAAAAGCGGGCGTTAAACACCATAAAAAATATATAAACATATACATTTCTTTAAAATGAAAAGCTTGTGCTTAATACACCAAACTGGAAGAAACACTATTATATAAAATTGTGAAAAATAATTTTTTGGTACGACCTTATTTCTGCAGAAGTATTTTTAAATCAGACCCTTATTTATGATCGAAACTTTCTCAGTCCACAATTAGAATGTTCTAAATTTCAGAATAGGCGCTTTGGTCTCTCAGGAAAGTGCTTGTAGTAAAATTGCAGTCGATTTTACGAACGGAAGAATTTCAACGCAATATCAGCTATTTTACAATCAGTTGGTAGACCCAAGAAGAGATGCTACATATAAATCAATAATTTCTTTCCTCAGATTCAAACGCTTTCTTCCTTTGCTTTTCATTTTAAAGTATTAACTACTTATATTAATGTTGTCTATTATCTAATAGCTCCTTCTGCAATGAAGCTCTTCCTTTTCATTATTCTTGATATTATATTTCTTAGCAAACCCGTTATTATCATTGTGTGTCACAGCGAATTTCTATTAACGCTTACTTAATTTTGAGAGTAATATTTATTCACTGGCTCCACAATTATCTCCACTACGCTTTTATCTTTTCACTCAACACGGTCTATTTTTTTTTTTTTTTTTTTTTCAGTTTCAAATGCTTTTCTCACTTCGTCACCAGATACAGGTTTCGCACTATACAGAACCGCACTCTACACAAGACAATTTTTCTTTATTTTTAGAGAGGATGTCGCATCCTGCATAATTTAAATTAAATCAGACTATGTAATTTCAAATAAAAACTAGAAGAAAACCGGTTGCCATTACATGTATTGAGAAAAGGAATTGTCATGCTTTTAGGTAATAAACTGGAGGCTTTGAATTAGGGATATTTTATTGCTACAATGGTTGCAAACGCATTTTGGTATAAATAAAAGTAAAACTAAGTAATAAAGTTAAATCAACTTTAATTTAATCTGTGGAGTTTGATTTATTTTAAAACTTATGTTCTTATGGGTGGCTTCTTTTATTTGTACTTCTATACCAAGTACTATGTACACCCAAAAACAATCAAATTACGCCTGGCGCTATGATTTTCCTAAAAATTTGAACATTTGGCCGGGACTTAGGAGATTTTATGTGCCATTCTAGTACAACATGCCACGCGAGTAAGAAAAGGCAAAACCGATTGAGCAATTGCCTCTTCATCCCTTGTCCCGCTCGACGCTCCGACAGAACAGCATAAGCTGTGAGTCCACCACGTGCGCGAGTTAGGTTGGTATTAGAACTTCAGTATGAAGCGTAGAGAAAAAATTAACCAAATGTTGTATCACCCGGTGAGGGAGGTGGCTATTGTCCATCAGACAGTTTAGGGATCATCAGTTCGTAATCAGAACTTCATATGTCTCATGTTACCCCTACCCTTTCCCTCTGGTTATATGACCTGTCCAATACGCTTTTAAGAGCATTGTAAACAGGTGGAACGCATGGGCGGAGTAAACGAAAAGGCCCCTTCTTACGATAAGTATTTCCAGGCGTATATTTAATGTCCTTGAGTATTCCACCAAAATGTCAATACCAATATTTCACCGAAAAGACATGTTTTGAGAGCTCAGGAATAAAAACATTATTACAAAAGCCCGTGTGTCTGTCGTTGTGTTTGTATGTGAGCAGGTGAATGGGGTAAACCTAACTCAAAAAAGAAAAGTAAGTTAACACCACACTTGGTATTTAATTTTAGCATATTCCAAGGATGCGACACGAACATTTTCAGGAAAAGATCCCCTACCCAAACAAACTTTACATTAAAAATCCTTCGAAATATTCTATTTTTTCAATATCTTGATTAAAATATTATATTAAAATTATTAACTGACAAAATATATATCCTGAAATTGTCTCATTCTAAATGAATTTTATATACGAGATAGACAAAAAGTTACCCAGTGACAATGTAGAGCTCTTCAAAACTTTCAATCATCACATACTTCTCTGTAGACCTAACTATTTCCGAGATATCATTGTTATCGGTTTTAATATATACAATACTTAGACTTTGCTTATAGACTTTGCTTAAAATGGGAAATCGTCCTTACTTTCGAAGGTAATTTCAATTGTATCACATAGCTACCAGCTTTTAAAAGAGTTGACTATCTCTTTAGCCCAGTGTAACCCCTTATTTCTTTTCTGCTTATAAGGAATAATGTAAAACACTATTTGTGCTAATTATTTTTATCTCGTATCGCTTTGATCAAGGCATTTTCTCATTTCCCTTCTTTCTGTATAATTTTTTTTTTTTTTTTTTTTTTTTTTAATTCTGAGCTCTTCAGTTCAAATATGTATATTTAGGATTTTTATCTAGATATAGCTTTAGTACAGATAGGAGGTTTTATTGTCAAGCAAAGTACCATTTCGAAAGCGTGTTTGAACACTTTTCCACTCGCAAAGCGATGGTTGAGAGTTATTATATGTATTCACAACCTAAAGAGTTATTTATACTCTATTCTTTTCGTAATCTTCAACTCATACATTCTAAAGCTAAGGAAGCGCACCGTGAATAAAAATAATCTCTAAAACTCCGCTTTCGTAACAAAAGTAAGCCATATTCATTGTGTATTGTAGTTTTACTCCAAAGGCGTATCACTTAAATCTCTCTACCGAGATTGTTTACACATATAGCATACAAAAGCATTGTGAGAGAACGTGGTGTCTTCTATTCATCGGTGTTTGGCTTCGAGAAACCTTGATGCTGCATTTGTTTCCACCGCAGCGACGCCAAGCGGAGAGAAAAGAAAGTGAGTGGAGTAATGGCGGCTTGGGAGAAGTAATAAGTGAAATGCCTTTTTTCTTTCTTGTTCCTGCTGACGTCCTTGATGCTTTGTTGACATGAATAAACTAGGCACAGAGCTCTGTCGTTTACTTTGAT
This sequence comes from Hymenopus coronatus, assembly GCA_030762935.1. Lineage (NCBI taxonomy): Eukaryota > Metazoa > Arthropoda > Insecta > Mantodea > Hymenopodidae > Hymenopus > Hymenopus coronatus. The sequence goes on along the minus strand of CM060881.1, from coordinate 126,930,018 downwards.
GCATTTCTTCTATCTTTCCTTGTTCTACTACACAGAGGCATACAAAGCATGCAATTGTGACTTTGACGTAAACTAGTATGCTCGCTAAATAATTACCACTCCATAGAATAGTTAATATCTAAACCTATTGTTTTCCGCTTTAGAGTAATTTTCGCAGTTATTTCGAGGCGGAATGCTCCCCCTTGTTTCTGTTTTACCTTCAGGATCGGAGCTATTTCTTTCTCTTATGCATTTCCAAGATTAGGCAAGAATGTCTGTTTCAGCTTCAAAACGTATATGACCATCGCTATTTCCGGATAGCTTCCTCCCTTAAGCCTATAATAAAATATTTACATGAAATGCATTTCATTCCTTTTAATTTTAACAGTGGACCTTTACAATGAATGGAATCAGGGATCTTTAGAATGAGCTTCTTAACAATTTATAAGGTTGTGACTAAATATAAGATTTAATTTGCACTCAAAAAGTATTGAATTGCCAATCTTCCTTATTTAGTTGAAATTAAATAAGAAGCAAATTAATTTCGACCTGATTAAGTCCACATACTGTCTCCACTTATTTGTATACTTTGTAATTTTTTCATAAAAATATATTACCTTTAACCATTGTCTGAATTTTTCATTTTAGATTTTATCTAAAAGTGCATTTTTTTTATTCATTTTAGAAATTTCATTTGGACACTCTGTGTCTTATTTGTCAGGTATAATAGGTAATTAATGCCTATTTTTAGCGGTTAAGAAAACGAAGTATTACAAATTATAAGCACTATAGGATTGTTGACGTCAGAGGCAGGGTCGGGATCGGTAAACTCACTGTCCGTTCACAAAGCAATCGCTCCTGCATCCTGTGTTTTGTATTCCGTCAAAAACCGGTTCGGAGACCACGAAAGGTTTGTGTCAGGTGTCAGTCTTTACGTACCACAAATCATCAGCTTCTCCTCCTCATCTAGCTCTTATTCTTCTTATTCACTTCCTCCTCTTATGGAAGACTTGCACCTCCAAAGGATTTGTAAAGTTAATGCTTGGGGTCAGATGGGCTTCTGATGCTGAGGGGACTACGATCTCAACCAGGGAGGGAGAAAAGCCTGATTTGAAAATGAAGTATACAGGAAAGGTGATGATGGAGTAATTGGTAGAATGACTGGCGAGGAAACCGAAGGGTCCGAAAAAGAAAAAAAAAAAAAAAAAAAAACCTTCCGACGCCGCTCCGTCCTACATGGAGTCATCTGGGATTGAACCTGGGCAAGCTAAGTGGGAGGCAAGTGGTCTAACCACTCTGCCACATGCCGCCATCCTAGTAATCATATAATTATTACATTTTGTAATTATTATAATTAAAGGTACACAGCTAACACAAAAAACATGTATTTTGTGTTAAAACTAGAATAATAGCTCCAGCCTGTATTGGAAGAGATGATAATAGTAATAGTAATAATAGCAAAAACAAAAACAAAAACTTTTTTCATACCTCCGCGATAAAAGTAGACTATTCTTAAGGAAAAAGATGTGCTGATTTTGAAAATTGCCACAGAAATCTCCTATCACGTAAGGTTAAAAATATATGAAGACCTATAGGTTCTCCCCTACGAGTATTCAGATCAGATATTATGATTCATGTATTATTACGATATAATGATATATGGTATAGTACCATATGTCATGGTGGATTAAGATTAATGCAAAATGTTGTTTTACTTGTATGCAATAATATGTTGACTCTATGTTTAAGGGACATGCCTGTAACTCTGCTTAAAAGTGCTTGGTAGCATGGCATTGCCTCTTGTACTTCTGTCTGCTTTCCCTCACAAGAAACCAACAATAATCCCCCATCATTACTGGAACCATCAACCTTGGTACCTCTTCTCCATAATGGAAATGTCCTGACGAAAACGTCCCCTTTGTCTATCACTAATGTCACCCAGATTTCTGGAGGAAAGAGGTTTTCAAAGACATTTTACAACCCATGTCTTTATAGCATGTCAACAAATTTGAGGCCAAATTTTTATGTTTTTTTTCTTTGCGTTTCAAAGAAAACCATTGTAAATGATTGCTAAGCTGCTAATTTCACCGTTTCTAACGTTTTCTCAAACATTTGTCCTTCAAAATTTTTCGGATTTGAGGTTCAAAAAATCGTTCTTTCAATTTTGCGTAAATTAACTGTGGAAACTTGCCCTTTAAATATGAAAATCCACTATCGTCCTTGTTGAGTGTCTTAAAAAATTCATCAACCCAAGTTTCATATATAAGGAAGGGAGAAGAATCTTAGACTGAAACAATGGGTTTGTTTTTCGTTAATCTCCCCTGGTATATTCCTGCCGCTAGCCCCACTTTTGAACCACATGTTTTTGGGTATCACGGCTTTCCACAAACACAAAAAACAACTTTATTTTGTGAATCCCCACTGTAATCCAAGCAGCAAACCAATTACTTTAAGCTATAATATATTTTCCAACAATAAACCTCATATTTTAAAATCTTGGCCATATTTTTATAAATTTAAGACTTTCGGAATGGAAAACTGGATCAGATGGAAGTTCGTTACTAGTATGAAGTACTGAGCTTAGATGAATCTATAAACAATCGCCAGTCATATAGATTATGCTTAATTCCAAGCCCACTTATTAAACCATTGTTATTTATACAGAAGCACGTACCTATTCTCTTCCATAGAAAAACTGTTTTCCAAATTTCTGATGTCCATTTCAAAACTGTTATTTTTGTACCAGGTGCAAGTGGAAGTTCAAAGTCTTCTTTGGACACATTTAAATCGTGTGCCAGGTCTACTTGCTCTACAAAATGTCTTCCAAATTCAGATTGGTTAAAATTCAAGGTCTTTTGTAATAGAGGCCTCTGGCTCCTGGTACAGCTCAGTCTGGAATCACTATGTCCTTTACTATTACTGTCACTACTCAATGTGAGGGGTTTGGGGGCGTACAGGAACAGGTAATTCCTCAATATGTGGAAAAGGATGCATGACAAAAGGAATATCTGGATACTAAATAACATGTTTACTTTTCCTAGGACGTCCAGATATATTTGATTAAAATGATTTGTTGGTTCTCGCCACACCATAGGTACAGCAAATGAAAATGCTTTGCGTTTACCATGTGACCATAACCGAAGACTTGTACAAGTGATACAACATTGATGACATGGCCATTAGTTTTCCTGGTTACCAATTTGGCACTCAAAGTATAAAGAATATGCATGTTTGGTAATGTTATAAATTGTTCTCCTCTGATTTTTGATAGGAAATCTTCCACAAAGATAAATAAGTTGTCCGGATTATTTCTGAACTTCTAATGGGAACTAGCTCTTTGCATTGGACCACTAAAAATAATTACACTACCTGAAAAAGAAACGTCATAATGTCCCACACGACTTTCAACACATCCACAATGAGAATGACAGATTCTTTTCGCGTGTGAAATGATCTATTTTTAACTGTTAGACAACATCCCCACCCCGGTATAAATGTCAACGTCTAGCTGAAGGTGTCTACCTGCATTTCACTCTTTGCAGTGTGTGCTTCTATAAAAGTACAGTCAAATGTAAAGCTGGTGTAACCGACAAAGGCTTAGTTAAATTGTACAGCATGTTTTCATTCTTGCATTTTGTAAGTATCTGCGTAAGTAATCAAGTAGGATAAGGGTGCGCAACCTATGATACGTATGTTACCGCGAACTCGTTTTCGATGGTGTATATCTAAAATACCTAAAAATTGTGACATGATGTGCCATTCTAAGTTTCATTTTCAGAATCTACGTGTAAAAATATGATGTGTTCCATTCACATGACTTTTTCTACATCTTGCAACAAATTATTGTTAAAAAGCTTATGCTTCAATTTAATTCATGCTAATCGAGAAAAAATTAGCAGAAATAGTATTATTACCTGCTTCCTTATAAGTAGAAGGAAATAAGGAGTGCCATAGGTTAAGGTGACAGTCAAAAGCTGGTTGCTAGGTGACTGAAGTTCCTTTGTTTGTATGGATACGAGTTGACAAATTCCTGTATGAGAAAAGTACAAGTTTTTCAAAGCTGAAACAAAAAACAACGAATATCTCAAAAACGATCAACTCCACGAATATGTCATAAATTGTCTGTTTTAATGTGCTCTAAATTTATTGTGTGGTAGGTTTTTGTCCATCTCTTACGGTTTAATAGTTATGCCAAATTACGTAAAATTCATGCAGAATAAAGTAGTTTTCAGAAGCTCTTCCCAGAAAATTTAAGATATACATTTTTTTTGTCAGATAAATATCTTTAATATATGATATTTTAATAAAAACTGTTAGAGCCATTTTTGAGAAAATCGATTTTTTTAAAAAGATCCATGTAAAGGGTAGTTGGGGTGGGGGGATTTTTCTCAAAATCTTCGTATCGCATCCCTGGAAGATACTAAACTTAAATACCAAGTTAGGTATTTTAACGACTTTTCGTTTATGAGTTACCGTGTCACACACACACACACACACACACACACACACACACACACACACACACACACAGACGTACCTTTTTGTGAAAATAATATTTTTATACAGGTGACCCTAAAACATATATTTTCGGTGAAATCTCGGTATCAAATTTTTGGGTGGAGTGCAATACCTTCTCTATACACTATGTGCATAGCACATGTAGAGAAAATAATAAAATGGAATAAAACACATATTATATTCGCGGATGTAAATTTCATCACAATTAATTATATTTAGCTTCCCTAAAAATTATTTAAATTTAAAAAGCAGGATCTATGTCTTTTGTGTTATCTATATACCTATATAGCACGCCCTATTCCCTTTAAAATATCTCAAAATTGTAATACAAAGAGAAATTGTAAGAGTTGTATAAATCACCAAATCAAACTGCAGCCACTATTTGATGAAATATAAATAACTAATTTCTTTACTCTGTAATTTCTATATACGTAGTGTTTACTTGTGTCCGACAGAAGTATTTTGCTCCTGTGAAAGCTAAGAGTTGCTCAGCCTGATTACGTTGCATCTCATGAATACCTTCAGCTCTAAATCCAACTTATCTTTGAGCTTCGAGTAATCCCTCTTTGCTGTGATGTTCGTCGCGCGTTTCACCTTGCTGCTTTCTTGTAAGGATAACGTTCTCGTACCACTACAGGTTTTCTTACTCAAACCAAACTCAGCTATTTACTTTTCCAATATGTACTATGTACATAGTATTGTATTGCGCCCCAAATTCGGTATCGAGATTTCACCGGAGACCCCCTGAATCCATAAAATAAATAAATAAATAAATAAATAAATAAATAAAATAAAAAATGCCCGTGTGTGTGTCTTATGGACAGCATAGCTCAAAAACGAAAAGACCGTTAAATGCCAATCTTGTATTTAATTTTAGTATCTTCCAACGACACGAACATCTTCAAAAAAAATCCCTCCAGCCCCAACTATCCTTTACATAGACAAATTTTCGAAAATTGTGATTTTATCAAAAATGGCTCTATTAATTTTGATTAAAATATAATATATTAAAGCTATATACATAACAAATAAAAGGTGTCTTGGTTTTTCTGGGAATAGTCTCTGAAGACATCTTTATTCTGAATTATTATTATTTTTTTTTTTTTTTTTGGAATTTTGCATAACAGCTGAACCTTAAGAGATATTCAAAAACTTACTGCACAAAAAATGTAGGGCTCGTTAAAACACACAATCTATGTTTACCGTTTTCGAGATATTTCTTGTTATTGATTTTAGGTTTAACCCATATCTGCCTGGTTTTCTGATATGTAGCAATTTTTGTAATTTGTTCAATCTGATGTCCTTGTGCTAAAATGAAACTTAGTTTTGTTTAAGCTGCAGTTTGCAGGTTAGGGGTACCGCTAGGCAGATACGAGTGCCATGATTGTTGTTTTCAGATTTATTCCTTTTAACTTCTCTTTCTTTGGAGTTTCAATAAAATGCATATCATAACTCAGAATTTTTTATTATTTTGGTTTTATGTGACAATTAAGCTACATTTTATTTTCAACACCAATAAAAACAACCTCATTCTACTGCACTTTTAAGATTGTACACGAAAATGTTCAAAACATTTTACACAGAGTCCCACTTCACAGTTTACACATTGTGTGTGTGACATATATTAGGACAGCCGCACATCTTCTGTGGGATGATCGCATGGGATGATCAAATGGTTCATACGGTCATACCTCAGGTCAACAAGTATCCTATTGAAACGTCAGTATTATATTTCATATAGTTTTGAACATTTATATTTTAAATCCCTGTATATTGTTACCAACTGCTAGTGTTGCTTCCTGCTGATGATGGTGTTCTTCCAGACCCTTGGGGTGGATTGCACTGCTGTAGCAGTGTGATTGATCTCCGAAATGCCAGCAGACTCATTTGCCCTTCAGATGTTTTATGTAAGATCCATGCATTATGGACAGCTGTATTGAGAAAATAGACCCCCACCACTTTCCTTGTATTCCGGTTCTGAAAAGAGAGACACTCCCGTTCATTCTATCACCCATGAAATGGTTTTATTCACCAATTACAGATGGACGTGGCACTGCTACTAATTCATAGCGCGTGTCTAGAGCATTTTCCAGTAGCATCTCCTACTCAGTACAACATTGTAGCCGCTCAAAGGAAGACTATCAATAAAGGACTTCATTTCTTCACTTATTAATTACTGATCTTATGCATTTAGAAATAAAGTAAGCGTTGGGTTTCTGTTACAAGAAAATTAATAATACCACTGTCAATGAATAACTCAAATAACTTTGTAGGTGATCTGTCTCTATAAGATGAGTAGTCAGCTTCAGGAAAAAGTCCATTTATAGATGGATTTTCATATCTTACATCTCATTCAGTTGGTTTTCTTGGTTGTAATTTCGTTCTGTGGTGTTCTAGAGCACGAAATTGAACCACTGGGTCTCATCTCATCTTGATTCTGAGCCTCAGTCATCTTTGATTTCTTCGAAGTAAAGGATTCATTACATTGCATTGTTTATTCTCTGTATTCTTCTGCTTTGTAAATATCTTCATCATGTCACATAGTTCATTTGCATAATTGTCAGGCCTACGCGCAACTTCTACTTTTGTCCGCAACTGATTTCTGAACTTAAGGATCATCATGTAAACTGCCAATATCTACCTTTCCATTTCCAGAATCTTCGTCAGAATTCAATGTAACGTGTGTCTGATGGTTCAATGTAGATAGCATCCAAATCTATATCATCATCTAATATTTTCATAATATCACCAAGTGTTATGCTCCTTGAACTACATGACTGATACAAAGAGAAAATTTTGGTTGTCTGCAAAATGCTATGGCATCTGCCTAGTGGTACCATATAGTACCAGGCTAAATCTAAGTTCTATATATTTGACAATTAGTATATTTGAAATGAAAACGTGAATCAAATATCTTCTTATAAGGTCTTTGTAATATATTCCACCAAATGTTGTTGCAAACAATAGTTCCAATTCAATATATTCAATTACTTACTTGAAACGGATACCCATGTAGAGCTATTCAGGAACTAGCATACAAGTTGACGAACTCTACTATCACAATGTGCTGTTTAACTTTCAAATGTTACATTGATAAACAAGGTCTGCAGTGTCTTTGGCTAATGTAAACCATTAGCAACATTTAAAACAATCATTGTTGTCAACACAGCAGCTCTAAATAATCATATGTACTTGTGATACCGTACGGTACCGTTAGGCAGATTCGGGTTAAAGCTTATACTTTTCTCAACCGAAAGTTGCCAACACCTGGCCACGCTAAGAAACGAATTTCTCTACCATAACAATCTCAGTTGGATGGCCGCGCCGTGGCCGAGTGGTTAGACCACTCGACTCTCACCTAGACGGCCGGGGTTCGATCCCAAGCGACCGCATGTGAGATTTGTGGTGCACAAAACGGCGCTGGGGCGGGTTTTCTCCGGGTACTCCGGTTTCCCCCGCCATCGCATTCCACCGGTGCTCCATCATCATTCATGTATCATCAGTGTCACCGCCTGCGGTGCCATTAGTAGTTAAAGTGGGCGTTAAACACCACCAAAAAAAAAAAAAAATCTCAGTTGAGAACGTTTAGCTGTTGGTTTAGACTAATCTATTCCTTTATTTCCCTTGTACTTATAAGGAACTAAGTGATACAATCGTTTTTGCTAATGTTTATCTCAATTAACATGAAGCAGATTCAAGAATAAGCTTATTAACAATAATGTGTTATAGAGATGTAGAGAAGGTCATGTGAATGAAAGACATCAGATTTTTGAATCATAAGAAAGGAAGATGACTTGCAGATATTTCTTTGTAGAATGAGAGAGGGCGGGGATAAAAAGAATGGCGGATTGGTTTAATTACATTTAAACGTTCCTCTGAAATTGTATAATTTAATCAAGAGACCAGGTCTTAATATGGCACATGCATCATTCATATAGGTTAAACATTAGCTAACAATGCTGAACGTGTAGGTATGTCATGCAAGAAGGCTGGTAGTGTTCCCTCAAGTAATGTATTAACTAACAAACAGGTGTGTTTGTTATTACTTCTTGCGGGGAAAAATTTAATTATAATAATTAAAGCAAAATATGAGTTTATAAAATATAACACAAACTGTATATATAAAATATAAAAAACGTTGCGCATCTTGCACAAAAACATACACAAGGTTTTATGGTAATGCATTCGTACCTCTTCTAAATCAGAATATACATTTTGTGTACCAAAAGTCTCTTCAAACTAAATCAATATAATTAAAATCATAAATTTCAGTTCATTGTTGTTAGGCATAGGAATTTCTAAGCATTTAATGTGTTAAGATTAAAACATAGCTAAGTCGTTGGAACCGATTTAATAAGAGCGAAAGCGTAATGGTACGATTTTGCATTCTTTTGATTAAATAACAACTGCTTCACAGGGACCAGAGTTCCAATTTAGTTCAACCTTCGGCCAATCATCAGTCTTTCCACCTACTATTTCACTGCCAGTCTGAGCAAGCGAGCGTCTTGGCTGTACAGGTTAGGTTAGATTAAATTTATCAAATTACAGTAGGGTAGCTGCAGGGGAACATTTTGGCACACAAGGCTTAGGGAACCTTTGAATCTTGGGAAGAAGAGCTAAAGCGAAGAACAAAAAGGGTGACCAGAATCGGAGCAGCGGTGTCCCTAACTTCTGCAGGTGTGAGACCCCGATGCCAACGGGTCTGTCCTCCCCGAGGAGACCTATCACTGGTTTTGTCACACACCGAGCACCAAGGTGTGTCACACGCTTCGCCACGCCGTCCACTCGCCTGGTCCTCCACTCTGAAACATGACTAGAAAGTGAAAGGTAGGAAATATATGACTGTAACATTTGCTGCATTACAGAAATCACTCCTTCCGATCTGGGGAAATCTGCGGAGAAACCAAGCTCAGGATTGCTGGTTCGATATACAAATTGGAGGGGTTATAAATGGTCGTTAAACTATGAATATAAAGTACCCGAAGCAACAGAAATAGAAATTGCCATAAATATATAATACAACGCAATTTAGATATATACCCTATTAAAATGTCACACTGGTTATAATGATGGGGCAGCAGTTAAAATAATGATGCCTTGGGGGAACGAGTATTCAGCTTTTAAACAGACCCATACTAATATTCAATCACAAATAACTAAGAAAGTTCAACGATAACTAAAATGAAATATAAAAAGACAAACTGAATATTGTGGTAGTAAAATAAAGGGTCATATGTTGGTATTCTTTCACAATTATACTTGTAATAAGCTTAAACTTGCAGTAAAGGATGTTCTTAAAATTATCCTCTGAACATCGGTTTCTACTCAAAGGAATTCCAAATAATCAGGGTATTTCACAGAAACCCCATAGTTCATGTACCATGGGTAATGTATCCATGTAAAAGCTTTATTTTTAAGCAGATAAGGTTTAAATTAAATATCTTTTCCTAAAGTACTCGAGAACAAATGTTTTATTACATATGCTTATATATGTAAACATCAGAAAAAGTTAAAAAAATCTGATATGTTCCATTCAAATAACTTTCTCTACGTCAGTGTAACAAATTCTATTTCAAGATAATCCAGCAAAACAGCAGAAACGATCTTATTACTTAGTTCCTTTGAGTAAAAGACAATAAGCGAATACACAGGCTAAATCGATAGTCAAATGTTTTAAAATGTAGCTGCTATGGGACTGGAATCCATTTCTTTTGCGTGGTTACGAGTTCACAGGTTCCCGTATGAGAAAAGTTAAAAGTATTTTAAAATTGAAACCAATAACAAGAAATATTTCGAAAATTATCAACTCCAAAAGAAATATATATGACATAAATTACGTGTTTTATCGAGATCTACATTTTTTGTGTAGTGCATTTTTGTCTATTTCTTACGGTTTACCAGTTACGCAAAATTCAGAAAAATTCATCCAGGACAAAGAAGGCTTCAGAAGCTATTCGTAGAACATTCAAGATATACGTTTTATTTGTCATGCAATTGTCTTAAATACAAGAGGTTTAAATCAACATTGTTAGAGCCATTTTTGAGTAAACCAACATTTTTAAATTTTTTTTTTCCTGAAATGTAATTGTAAATGGCGTGTTATTTATGCACGTTCTTTAACTAATATGGTTTTCAGCGTCCCATTCTATACTGAGCGTGAAATATCGCTTAATTTTTCTCAGAGGCCTCTATCAGGCTTGAGGTTCTTTTACGTGCCGTAAATCTACGACACGGGACCAACGGCTTTACTTCCCTTCCGAAGAAAGCCATGGTAAGAATTTTTACGCCCGAAAAAATCCATAATTTTCCGCAGGATTTGAACTCGCGACCTTGGGTATATGGAGTTAGCACGGAAGGTGACTTAATGTTGATAATTATATTCTTATTTTTAAATGTAAGTTTAGTAACCTGTATTTTGTATAAGTGGTATTGTATTATGTTATGTATATGTATTTTGTTTCATTTATACAACCCCCTTTAACATCTAAGTTTATATCGTAGGCTTTGCATCAGAAACAACTTGTCTGTAGGTTCGTTAAGTTGGGTTTAAGTAATTTTATTTTCCTCAAACACACGCATTCACTCTCACATACATACTTCCAGAGTCTGTGGGGGATAGGGAATGATTCTGATTTAAGAAAAATTCCCCTGCTCAGCTTGGAATCAAACCCGGGACCTTTGGGTGAAAAAATGTAAATGGCGTATTATTTATGGACGCTCTTTAACTGCTGTGGTTCTCAGTGTCCCATTCTAAATTGGGCGTGAAAGACTGCTTAATCTTGCTCAGAGGCCTCTCTATCGGGCTTGAGGTTATTTTACGTGCCGTAAATCTACGACACGGGATCAACGGCTTTACTTCCCTTCCAAAGAAAGCTAAGGGTTTTTACGCTCGAAAAAACCCATCGTCCTCCACCGGGTTTGAACCCGCGACCTTGGGTATATGAAAGACAGCCTCTGGGTGAGAAATCAGCTCGATGACCACTTGACGACGAAAGAAGTCATGTTAGTTTTGTTAACCTGTATTTTATACAACTAAAGTAGGAAGGTTCATTGTTGTAAATCAAAATTAGTTCAATATCACAGAATGGCGTTCTGTTGCTTTAAGGAGTTGTAACAGATCTATTGAATGAATATATAACCTTCCCCCAGCCGAACACACTTGTAATGAATTAACTTTGAGTTATGATTCATGTACCATCCACACACAGGAGTCTTCTCTGTACTGGCGATTGATCGGACTATTGCAGAAGGTGGCCCCAATGAAGTAATTTCATTCCTCATCACCTAATGAAAATGTTCTACCTGAAGGAGTATAACAATGCTTCAGTTATTCTGTGTTCTTGTGGAGGGTAGAATAAAACTGACTGTTTTCCGCCCTGCACTTGTTGATTCATGCAAAGAAGAGGTTTGAACACATCCAGGTTAGATTTCCTGTCAGAGGACATAGTTGCCCAGAATATGATAAGAATATGAACTCGTAAACCAAAAGAGTCATATTGAAATTTCAGCTGAATGGAATAAAAAAGAAAATTCTATCCTGTTGTTCAGGTCCAACAATATTTTGTACATAATTGGACGTCATATATGGCAATCCATTTCAAGAAAAATTGTTTATTTCAGGTTCGCTCTGTGAGTGAACTGAAGCTCTCTCAAGAGCACCCAAGAACAATGTCTTTGAGAAGTACATGTAAGGGAACATGGGAAAGTTATGATGTTATTGACAAAACTTTGTGTAAGGCAGGTCTGAACATTTTCCAGAATCGAGACACAGCTCAATTATTGCACAATGGTTCCATCCCAGTTCCTAAAGCAAAGTTTACAAGTGCTTAAGGGGTTCTGTAGTGAATATGTCCAGGAGTTCTTCAATGTCTGCCACAGAGTCCTGTAATTGATTAACAAGATCAAGATGAAGCTCTCCCATCATCAACATAGGATTCATCTTACCTGTTACAACACAGATACATCTTGTTTCATATTTTCATACGGTACATTGATCGCTTTTCCATACTAAGGAGTGTACTTCTACATATAAACTTGTTCTTGTGAGGAATTGTTGCAATTTTGAATATTTTGATACTAACACTTTTTATACTCTCAAAAGAGATTTTCACATGAAAACAATTTTAATATTTGAATTTATATGCCCATCAACATATGTTAGATATCAACATTAAATTACTTTATTTGAAGTATATGTGAGTTTGATCCCCTACTATGATCTGAACCGTTCATATGTTCTTTGTCTTCTTTAGACGTTCAAGGTTTAGGCCGCCATGGTGTATTCCAAGTCTCTATCCCAACACTTAGCAGGTCTGCTCACATCTTTCCTTCCCATTGGTGCATACTGAAATGCTGACTATGGTATTTTTGGTCATGCATTCTAAAAAGGTTTTCTTTTTATTTTTGTTTGTGCTGCTTTATTTCTCCTAATATAGAGGAGCTAAGCTGTTGTGATTATAGGTATTATGTAAAGGTCATAGGCTGACCAGGTCTAGCGGGCAGACGGGGTCCTAACTCTCCAGATACTAAAACCTAATACTACGAGGGCTTTACAGAGCTTACCTCTCACTCCAGAGGAACCGTCACATTTCGATCGTTGGAACATGGAATTCCTCAATGCCACACGGTTCACCTGCGTCCCTGAAAAATGATAAAGAAATGAAATAAAAGGAAACTAGAGACAGCAAAATTTTTGATTTATATAATCCACCCCATCATTTCCTAGGAATCGGACAAAACCCAAGTTCACGAAAATCGAACCCCGGACCTCATGAAAACGAGTCTTGAGCGCTACCATATTGTGGGCTACCAAAGGATGTCCTAGCTTGTGAAAGCGCCGAAAGAGCAATGAGTAACTCGCGACTCACATGGGTCCACCTTCAACTTGAAGTTTGGTCTAGCATTGAAGGCAAGCTATCATCTCGGCTGAATTAAGCGTTATAAATGAAGTAGTAGGACGCAAGTATTGTGGTATGACCTTTGTCCAATAGCGTATTGACTCCCATGTAACTCTTCACCTCCACTCTATAATAACTCCATGGTACGAGAGTTCAAAAAGGAACTTTGGCCTACCACTCGGCCACTGCGTCCCCCATTTCGGTCAATGGGTTGCAGTATTGGAGGGTGAGACGTGGTTAGCACCTCGAAATCTCTTGGCCGTTTAATGCGGTCCTCATGACCTGGAGCCGCTACTCCTCCATCAAGTAGCTGGCCCCCCAGGGACCTCACGAGGCTGAGTGCACCCCCGGACCAGGTCCCCCAGCAGAGGAAAAATCCCCACTTCGACACCGCGAACCCAGGTCTGCCGCTTGGTAAGCAGCTGCGCTACCACCGCGATAAGGAGACATCACCTCCACCTCCTAATTTTGTTGTTCAGTGCTCTCACTCTGACGCTTCGAGTTGGAGTGAGTAGATACAGCACTTTGTACGGAATTAAAATGTCAATTAATTTGCCAGATGCTTCCGCGTGGTTAAACTTTCTATAAGAACACTCAAATATAATAAACGCGCAACGGTTAACCCAGAAGTTGTTAGCACATCTTTATAACAACTCAACTCAAACAGTACGTTAGCGAGGGATAGTGTTTATTAAAGCATTTTGGTGCATCCTGCAGATGGAGTAATTATTTTGCTCTGCAATGCGGCGAGGTTGCCGCAAGCAGGAACGTTTTCAAACTCGAAATGTAATGAACGTGGCTAGCCGTGCTATGCGAACGGTATTTCAGCTGACGATGGTCACTCTCAACAGATTCTCACTACTCTTCAAACCAAACTTGTATGTCATGGTATAAACAAGAATTGTGTGTGGACTAAGCAGTTATACCGCATGTTTTTACTTTCTCTACCCCTACTATGCACATAGTGTATAGAGAAGGTATTGCACTTCACCCAAAAATTGGATACCGAGATTTCACCGGAAATATATGTTTTAGGATCCCCTGTAACAAAAAAAAAAAAAGAATTTTCACAAAAAGGTCCGTGTGTGCGTCTGTCTGTCTGTGTTTGTGTGAACACGATAACTCAAAAACAAAAAGTCGGTAAAATAACATACTTTGTTTTTAAAATTAGTATCTTCCAGGGATGCGACAAGAAGATTTTGAGAAATCTCCCTACCCCAAACTACCCTTTACATGGAACTTTTTTCGAAAATGTTGATTTTCTGATAAATAGCTCTAACGAGTTTGATTAAAATATCATATTTTAAACATATTTATCTGACAAATAAAATATATATCTTGAATTTTCTGGGAATAGCCTCTGAAGACTTCTTTGTTCTGGATGAATTTTACGGCATTTAGCATAACCGTAAGAGATGGAGTTATCTTACCACACAAAAAATGTAGAGCACTTTAAAACACAAAACTCATTTTTTTCGTTGAGTTGATCTTTTTTGGTTTTAGCTTTAAAAGACTCACAGGACTTTGTCAGCTTCTATCCATAGAAACAAATATTGACCGATATTGAAATTTCACCGGAAATATATGTTTTGGGGCCCCCGAAGTCCGAAAAAGGAATTTTTACTTTCTCTACACGTTCCATGTACATAGCGTATAAAGAAGGTGTTGTAATGCACCCAAAAATTCGATACCGAGATTTCACCTGAATCCAAAAAAAATGGAGAAAGGTGGGTGTGTGTGTGCATTCCCTTATTTCCCATCTACTTATAACGAACAAAGTAATAAGATCATTTTTGCTAACATTTACCACAATTAGCATGAAGTAGATAGAAGATTTAGCTTTTGTATTAATAGTTTGTTACAGAATACGCAGAGAAAGTCATGTAAATTGAACGTATTCATAAAATGTTTATTAAAGCCTTTTCTGCAATGACAGATTCAATTAAACAAAAGGCATTGATAAAAAAGAGCACTTCACAAGTCATTCGCAGAAGATTCAAGATGTAAGTTTATTCTTATGGGCATACCTTGAGCATATGGCATTCAAATAAACATCTCTAGAGACATTTTTCAGAGAATCAAAGATGCTAAATTGTTTTACATATAAAGGCTAGTCCCAGTGGAAAGCTTTTATTGAATCTTTCTATCGTATTGTAAAAAAACGTCTATTACTTACTCAAACAACAGTTTATTTCTTTCAACTGATTGCAATTAACATGTTCCTACAAATAAACGATTATTCATGCTTTCGCAACAAATCTGCTGTACAGTTTTCTTTCGACGATCGCTGCGGCGGCTAGGACTACACGCTCCGAACTTCCCGTCGAAACTCTCTGGGACAACCTGACTCTCGCTTCCTTTTAAAAAAGTAGCAACATACTAAAAATTAACTCATGTTTGAAGCCTGATAGTAAAATTCAGCTATCAGCCTAAGTGCATAGCATCCATAAGTAGTTGTGACCAAGTTAAACGAGAGAGATTGTTACCACGAATAAAACTTTCAGTTGTTTTGCCTCAAGTTGTGAGTGCCTCATTTGAAATCAGTTTCACGTAAAAATATGCATATTCTGAGCAATATAACATCGATAGAAAATTCAGTTTTAGTGGTTTTGTACCGTTTCTTCCACATCAGTCGTGTCTAGGACAAGCTATCACGTTGAAATTTTCAGTATGACTCTACCTTTCCAAATTTTATTAATGCGTAACGGACATATCGTGAGTTGTTAGAGAAGTTCATGTCATTTCAAAAGTAGGTATTGGAATTAAAGTTTTGATTCTTATGCAAGCATTACTAGCAACAAAAGACATACTGGGTATAATAAGTTTTAATATAACATGTTACGTAATTATTGATCTATTAATTAATATATGTACTAAAATTATTTGCAAAATTTAAAATCTCTTATAGATATAGTACCCAAACTGTCGTTTTTTAAAAACACATTCTTTAATACTTTTGTAACAACATTTTATACCACAAAGTCAAAAAACTGAGAAAAAATAGAGATATAATGTTAATTAATTTTTAAAAACTATACTATAACCAACATTAAAATTCCAATAAATTAATTTATTGAACACATTTTGAAGTATGTTGGGGAAGTTTTTCAGAGGTGTAGCCGCATTTTTGTTGCAGAAGATACATTTTGAAAATGGGAAAATAAGGGCAAAACTGATCTTGAGAAGGATGGCTTTATAATTCATCTAGAGAGCCATTTAACCAGCTCAACTTTTTTAAAATTACGTCCTAAACGTATTGTATGTGCATTAGGAGAATCAAGAATTGCAATATATGAATTTTTTGCGCCAAAAATCCAAATGTCGATGTTTTTGACATTGCTAAAATGTGCTTGTGTGCTCCCTTTCAAATTGTGATAATGAAATAAGATTGGGATAAAACGTACGGTTTCTGGCATCCAGAATATACTTCAGTTTAGTTCAATGTTGCTCTGAGAAATCTTTTTGTTGGGTAAACTTTTCCTTCAGAATATTCTTGTAACATACACCTTTCGTTATGGTATTTCCGAGAAGAAAATCCTACCATTGCTGCAGCACTCCAGCAAACAGCAAGGAAATATTGCATATGTTGTGTGTAGAGGGTGGAATTGTATTGGTCGGTATCAGCGGAAGCAATACCGTTGGAGTGGAGTCTTTGGTCCATTCCCTCCAGTGTAAAGGGAAGCCATGCAAATAAGACTTCTGCGTGTGAGAAGAAGCGATAAAGGAAGATGTTGCACGACATTGAGTTTACACTAGTGGTTCCGGTGTAAGTCTCGGGCGTATTGACATGACTCCTGCTGGTTGTAGCTTCCTACGACCGCACTATCTATATCTATATAATATTGTACGCTCAAGGCCCATTTAAGTCCGCATAAAGAGCATAAAATGAAAGATTGTGGCAAAAACAGCATATCACTATCATAAAAAACTTATATATTCCATTGACTACATCTCCGCAACAAATTATTGTTAAAAAACCTTCCTTGTAAGCAGAAGCATAATAAGGGAGTACCATAGATTAAAGTGATAGTCAAAAGCTAGTTGCTATGTGACTAAAGTTCCTTTGTTTGTATGGGCAAGAGTTGACAAATTCTTGTATGAGAATAGTATAAGTTTTTAAAGCTAAAACAAGAAACAAGGAATATCTCAAAAGCTATCATCTCCACGAAAAAATCTGTATGACATGAATTGTGTGTTATAATGTGCTCTATAGGATAATATATATAGTTTAATTACTCGTTACTTTCTCTACGCGTTTTGCACCCAAAAATTTGATACCGAGATTTCACCGGAAGTGTATGTTTTGAATTCAAAAAAAGCATTTTTAGAAAAGTGTCAGTGTGTGTCTGCCATTCTGTCTGAGTGTGTGTGTATGTGTGAGCAAATCAAAAAGTGTATTAAAAACCAACCAAACTGGGTATTAAAGTTCAGTATCTTCCAAGAATGTGAAACTAAGATTTTCAAGAAAATTCCCCCAACCCAACTACCGTTGACATGAAAATTTTTCGAACATTTTCATTTTGATTAAAATAACTTATGTTTAAGATTTTTTATGTCAAACAAAATGTATATCTTGAATCTTCTAGGAATAGCCTCTGAAGACCTCTTCATTTTGGACGTCTTTTATATAATTGACACACCATAAGAGATATACAAAAAACTTACTACACAAAAAATGTAGATCTCATTAAAATACACAATTTATATTATTTACATTTATTTGTAGAGTTAATTGTTTTCGAGATATTCCGGATTATTGGTTTCTCAAACAGGAAGACATCTTTATTCTCGTTGCTTGTTTGTTTACTCCTGGCAAGCAAAGAGATCGCATCTCTGGCCTGCGATATCAACGGAGTCACAATTGCCGAAAATATTATCGTTGCCAGACCACTACCGAAGCCCTCTACCTCTACGACGGCATCAACAGCTACCAAATCCGCCAATATAAAGCAAACTGCAGTAAAATTGTCACCCCAACCGTCGATCTCTTGCAATAAGACGGCACAACCGTAGTGTATTCCCGAGACACATTTCAAAGCTAGTTATGTTAGAACCGACTTGCTTAAATAGAACATGTAACGGATGGTCCTAAATCATCCAAGGGTAGTAAAAGTCCATGTCACTATCTACGTAGTTCCTTTTCTGAGGAGTCTTCTGGGAGGAGTTCCGATCGGCGATGATAATCTTCGCCGGTAAGTACTTCAAATTGGTTCGAGGCTCTCGAACCAAAATTTTTCATTGAAAGGGGATCCTCCCCCGTGGAAGAGATGGATTGTATTGAAAAGCCCAATATGCAGAAACACTTCTCAATTTAGAACTTATCTCTTTGTATCCACCATGGTTATCATACAGTGGAACGTACGCGGCATTTAAACGCTTCGTCCAGAGCTTGTTATGCTGCTCAACCAGAATCAGCTGTTGGTCTTCTGCTCATGGGAGAACAAGCTCCGCTCTCAACATATTTCCTTCAAGCGCTACTCTTCTGTGATTTATCATCGGAAGAGGGTGCTTCTGCCCATGTGGGCACGCTGATGCTTATCAGGGATGATCTTTTTAAGATTCCATATACGTAGAGACTGACATCCAGTAGGTGCTGTAAGGATTACGTTACTCTCCTCCAGATTTACCATTTGTAGTGTGTATTTGCCTCCATCTGACGATCACTTGCTTACTCATTAGGAAGACTATTTCTCAGCTATCAACACCTTTTCTATTGGTAGGCGATGTGAATACCCACCAACCACGTTGGGCTCATCTTGGGCTTGTGTGATAGGTAAGCTAATTGCAGATTTCTTTGACAACAATAAGTTAGCGCTCCTGAACACCGGAGAGCCGACATTTTTATCTGACGCGTTTCATAGTTTTTCTCACCTTGATATAGCGGTTTATTTTCCATAGTTAGCAGTTAGGTTACGCTGGAATACCATCATTGACTTACATTCTAGTGAAAATTTTCCAATTCTTATAAATCTCTTAGCACAAGCTATATGCTCCACATGTTTACCTAGATGGTGGTTAGATCGAGTCAACTGACACCTTTTTGGTCGTTTTTAACTACAATGAAGAAGACTTTGTGAATGTTTTATTCGAACATCTCACAGCCACCAGTATTACTGCTGGGCAGTCTATTTCGCGGTCAACTGGACAAACTCAGCGATTTTCGGTTGCTTGGTGAACGGATAAATGTTGGGATGCGATTTGTGCACACACATGTGTTCTTCGGGTTTTTCAGTACCGCTCTACGCTGGTTAACCTCATACATTATAAGAAGATGCGTGCATAGTTGAGACAAGCTGTTAAGGATAGCAAACATCAAAATGGAGCAAAATTTTAATCTGCTTTAATCGATATACACCTTCCTCTGTTGTAAGGGACAAGTTGAGCCCTGTGGCCAGAATATCAATCTATATGCCAATATATCCGGTCTAAAACAGCTGCCGGTGTTACTGTTGTTGATACATTTGACGTGCCTAGCTCGTTCGATAGTGCTTTTCCTCAGGTATCTAGCCCAGACAATTATTCGCCTAAGTTTGTTCTAGTTATGCTCAGCTGAAATCTCAAAGGTTCTCCTTTCGTTCCGGAAAAGATTACGATCGTCTTTTCACCATGGTTGAGTTTGACTATGCACACTTCATTATCTTCGAGAAACTCTGCACCTGGTCCACCTGATATCCACGTCCAACTGGTGTAACATTTCACTCCTGATGGTAAGGCCTTCCTACTATAGGAATCGTGTCTGGGTTGACGGTACTTTTCCAGACAAATAGCGGGAAGCCACCGTCATACCTATTCTGATACCAGAAAAGGATCGTCATCTTCCTTCCATCTACCGTTCTAATTCCCTAACCAGTTGCGTATGCAAGATGATGGAATGCATGGCGAATGGTCGGTTGGTGTGGTGGTTGGAATTCCGCACCAACACACAGTGCAGTTTTCGATGATGTCGATCAGCGACTCATCACTTTGTAACGTTGTCGATAGCGGGACACAATTTGAAGTTAGTGCAGCATAGTATATAGTTGTGATGTGTTGACGTGCAGTGTGTACGTAGTGGTACTATTAGAAGAAAAATGGGGCTGTGGTTGCACGGTAGACTGAGATGTTTTCAGCGGAGAGCGGCTGAGGTTGGGTGGGTGGTAAACACAAATACCACTGATTTACAGGAATTAACAATTTAAATATTTGCATACATTCGATTGCTGCTGTGCAACAGGTTATCAACATCATTTTCCGTTTCATTTTCTCTCAACAATATTCGTAACTCCCAAGCGAATCGTCTCCGATTGGCACTTATACATGTTTTATATTGAAAAACTTCGCTCTCCATCACAAGATACGATTGGAGCAAAACGGAAATAGGATAGATACATCGTCGACTATTAGGTAAGATACTTCATCAGCAATTATTTCCGTAGCAGCATCTCGTAGCATATTTCTATTTCACGTATTCTTGAATATCCCACTTGTTTTTTTAAACACTGTCTTCACTTTTTCACACGGTCTAAAACAGTTGTCACGGGTGTCTTATTAATTGCTTACACAAGTTCATCGACAGCTTTCAGAGTTCAGGCATTTCAATATTTGATGTTTCCAAATAATGTGTTATTCTCGCAGATATATCTAAAATGTTATTCTGTATGAGTTGCAAATCTTCATGCAATCTATTTGAAGCAAGGTATTTTACAATCTTGATTGAAGAGCACATACTATCATCAAATGCATTATTACCTCTAAATGGTATTGTAATATGCAGCATACAGTACTGCTACGACGAGCCATGTTCCCAACGCAGTACTGAAGGTTGTTTACATCAGGTCAGTCTCTACTAAGCCACGCCGTGGCTGAGTGGTTAGACCACTGGCCTCTCACCAGGCGGCCCGAGTTCGATCCCAAATGACTGCATGTGTGATTTGTGGTGGACAAAGCGGCGTTGGTACCGGTTTCCCCCGCCATCATATTCCACTGGTGCTCCATCTACACTCCATTTATCATCAGTGTAATCGCTTGCGGTGCCATAGCAGTAAAAACATTATTCAAAACAAAGTCTCTACTAGGTAGGTATGCAACTGATATCCACATAGGTCGCGCTTTCGTTCCCCAAGATACTATTCCTAAAGCGTGACGCTGTTTGCTATAGCGATTAATTTCATATCGAATGTGTTCCCCCAAATTTCTCGCTCTACTAATTCGTATGACTTTGTCATTTTTCGTTCTTCTCAGCGTACGCAGTTTTTGGAACGTCGACTCCAGCGGTGTTTTGACAAACATTTCTGATTAGAGCTCAAAAACCGGCTTTCGTGTCTCAACTGTGAAGCCACTCTGCGTTAACTTCTGACGCCGTAAGAGGTGATAGCCTTCTTCTCTTTGACTCTGCTCAGATTTAATTCCAATCGCAGATGAGGCAAGATTCCTTGGATTAACATTAGATCGGAAACTCTGTTGGACACCAAATATAACACAGCTAACATTCGGATGTGAGCGTGCTCTCGATATTTTGCGGACACTAAGAGGCACATTTTGGGGGGAGCGGATCGGAATGTGCTGCTGCGCCTTTATCGTGCTCTGATCCGGTCCAAGTAAGACTATGGACGCATTGCTTATTCTGCAGCCCACCATCTGTGCTCAGAAGATTAGACACTCTCCATAATCAGGGCATCCGTGTGGCTGTTGTAGCTTTTTTGACCAGCCAGTTGTTAGCCTCTACGGCCTAAGAATCAAATCTGCGATGTCAACGGGATGTTCTGCTAGGTTTTATGGCTGTGAGCTTAAGTGCATGCCTTTGCACTCAAGTTTAACCCTTTTTCCAACACCAAACAGACGAATGTTACAGAAGCCTGTCGCTCAGTCACAGACATGCAGATTTTCGTTTCCGGAAGCTTTTTCAGAAGCGCGATATGCCCTGCCTCGCATGTTCCCCATGTGGAAGAGGGTGCACCCACCTTAGTTCCATGCTACATCCCATTAGATCACGGTATGACGGTCTACTAGAAATCCGCGATGCCATATATAGTATCCGCACATCTTTTTTAGAATGTTTGGCCCACTACGGTAATCTCATTCTGTCCGTCGGAGTTTGAGTGTCTGCCTAATTATGAGTGATTTTCTTTGTGCCCTTCAGAGCGTTCGTGAGCTGCACAACTACCATCCTATTAGGACTTCCTCCACATTTTACATGGTATGTACTTTAGGTGTTAATGTGAGGTGTACATGAATTTTTGCTCACGTCAGATTGCCGGGGAATGAACTGGTTGCAACGCAACCCAGTACTGTTATTGTTTTTGGACCTCGGCGGACTTTTGTTTGATTGTGCGGAGGGCGATGCTTTTGTGCTGATATGACGAGTATTGTCTCTCCAGGGAAACAAACTTGGAGTAATGAAGGACGTCCTATACGAGTACATTGACTAACCTCCAATCGTATATCTCATCGAGAGGAGGTGTTACTGTCTCGATTACGCATTGCTTACTGTATTTTTATGCATACTTACCTTCTTAAGAATGAACCAGCTCCAATGTATCCACTTTTAGTCCGTCACATGTAGCTAGAATGTGGTCATCTAGGACACATTCGATCATCTTTACACGGCCTCTCTTGCGGAGGTCCTGACTGATGATCTCAGAGCGGTGGATTTGGTTTTAACATTTTTACTTTCTCTATACGCACTATGTACATAGTGTATAGAGAATGTATTGCACTCCACCAAAAAATTCGATACCGAGATTTCACCGGAAATATATGTTTTAGGGTCCCCTGTATAAAAAAAAAAAGAATTTCCAGAAAAAGGTCCGTGTGTGCTTGTGTGCGTCCGTGTGTCCGTGTATCTATGAACACGATAACTCAAAAACGAAAATTCGGTAAAATACCAAACTTGGTATTGAACTTTAGTATTTTCCAAGGATGCGAGACAAAGATTTTGAGAAAAATCCCCCACTAAAAACTACCCTTTACATGGAACTTTTTTCGAAAATTTTGATTTTCTAAAAAATGGCTCTAACGATTTTGATTAAAATATCGTATACTAAACATATTTACCTAACAAATAAAATGTATATTTTGAATTTTCTGGGAATAGCCTCTGAAGACTACTTTATTCTGAGTGAATTTTACGGAATTTTTTATAAGTGCTAACTGTAAGAGAGAGACAAAAACTTGCCACACAAAAAATGTAGAGCACATTAAAACACAATTTATGTTGTATATATTTTTTTCGTGGAGTTGACTGTTTTTGAGATATTCCTTGTTTTTGGTTTAACCTATAAAAACTTATATTTTTCTCATACAGGATTTGTGAACAAACAAAGAAACTTCAATCGCATGGCAACCAGCTTTTGACTATACTTTAACCTATGGTACTCCCTTATTTCGCTTTTACTTACAAGGAAGCAAGAAATAAGACTATTTCTGTTAATTTGTTCTCGATTAGCAGGAAGTATATAGAAGCATAAGCTTTTTAAAAATAATTTAGTGCAGAGATATAGAGAAAGGCATGTGAATGGAACACGTCAGATTTTTACTTTCTCCATACGCACTATGTACATAGTGTATAGAGAAAGCATTGCACTCCACCAAAAATTCGATACCGAGATTTCACCGGAAATATATGTTTTAGGGCCCCCAATATACAAAAAAAGCATTTTCACAAAAAGGTCTCTCTCTGTGTGTGTGTGTGTGTGTGTGTGTGTGTGTGTGTGTGTGTGTCCGTGTCCGTGTGCCTGTGAACACGATAACTCAAAAACGAAAAGTCGGTAAAATACCAAACTTGGTATTTAAGTTTAGTATCTTCCAGGGATGCGACACGAAGATTTTGAGAAAATTCCCCCCACCCCCAACTACCCTTTACATGGAACTTTTTTCGAAAATTTTGATTTTCTCAAAAATGGCTCTAATGATTTTGATTAAAATTTCGGATATTAAACACATTTACCTGACAAATAAAATGTATATCTTGAATCTTCTGGGAATAGCCTCTGAAGAGTAATTTATTCTGGATTAATTTTACTAAATTTTGAATGACTGCTAAACCGTAAGAGATGGACAAAAATTTACTACACAAAAAATGTAGAGCACTTTAAAACACACAATTTATGTTATATACATTTTTTTTTGTGGAGTTCGTCGTTTTTGTGACATTCCTTATTTTTCGTTTCTGCTATGAAAAACGTATACTTTTCTCATACAGGAACTTCCAACTCCTATCCATATAAACAAAGGAACTTCATTGACATAGCAACCAGCTTTTGACTATCACTTTAAACTACGGTTGTCCCTTATTTCGCTTCTACTTACAAGGAAGCGAGTAATAAGACTATTTCTGCTAATTTTTTCTAATTAACATAAAGTAAATAGAAGTATAAGCTTTTTAAGAATTATTTGTTGCAGGGATATGGAGAAAGTCATGTGAATGGTACACATCAGATTTTTATCATAAGGTCCTTTTTCATTCAGATTTTATTTTGTTTTATTTAATGTGCCAATCTAGCAGTTGGCCATTTTTATGCTTTAATTCTTATTATTATTTGACTTTTTTGATAACGCTGTAGTCTATCATCACTCGTTTTGCTCACCTTGGCATAGTTTTATTGTTACCCCTTGGTTTTAGCACTAGAGAAAGGTTTTGCCCAAAAATGTATCTCTTTTTAGTTCTAGTTTTATTGCTGGTTAATTTTATATGCGATTTAGCTCTTTCCATGACCAGGTATTGTATTTTAAGAGCGCTGATGACCTTGGAAGTTAACGCTCTTAAGTCAACAGCTTGAGCAGTTCACAAAAAGTCAGTAGTCTTCTAGATGGATTTATTATTTAAATCGTTGAGCTTATTTTTTTCCTGGTTTTCCGCTATGCATATTTCACAGAATATATTCTCATCTCCACCAAGTGATGCAAAGATTTGCTTGCTAACATTGTGGCCTGCGTAGAATAAACCATATTTTTTTTTAAGCAAGTTAATATCTGTCATTCTAAAACCTGTAGAACGGATTAGTTCACACAAAATCCAGAGATTTACTCTGTAACCCATCTCCCAGATGGAAGTGGTAAACTGTTTGCCTTTGTTTATACAGCAATTTTGCTTTTCTATGTGAACCATTCTAGTTTTTGATACCTAGTAGCTTATTACTTGGGCATTTTTACTTACTTCACTTTCTAATTTTATACTCTGCTTTACAAAAATATTTTATCCTAAAATATTTTCGGAATTAACTGAGAAATTTCTTTGCTGTTAATTTGTTACTACTATGATCATCTGTTTGTCTGACTTATTAGGAACTTCTAAGGACTTTATCTGGACAATAACTATTCAAAACTTTCTGAAGCGATACAGCTGCAAATACGAGTTCACCGTAAAACCTTACATTGTTTTCATTTTTAATTGTGTTTAATGCCCACCTTTACTACTTATGGCACCGCAGGCGATGACACTAATGATACATGGAATGAAGATTCTATGTGGAACACGATGCCGCGGGAAACCTGAGAACCAGGAAAAACAACTCCCTGCGCCGCTTTGTCCACCACAAATCACATGTGCGGTCGCCTGGATTCGAATCCATTTGAAAGGTGAGTGCTCTAATCACTCGGCTACAGTGCGTTAAAACCTTACATGGGGATAATGGTGCAAGATTTTAATGAAATAACAAATAGTGTTGCACTCAAGTGCATTACAATTCCCTATGATTGAACACAACGTACTATAAAATATTTTTATAAAGCCATAAAGGAATAGAAACCTCTCTAAAAGTGGCATACGTTAGTACCTGTCTGACGAAAGAAAGCAGTTATTAGGGGAGGTCGCTAGTATAGTATGGCACGGTTTAGGCCGGTCAGAGAAGACTGGAATATACTGCAGTAAAGAGCGACCATCAAAACAGCAGTATAGCGCACGTAAACAGGAATAAACTAAATGATCCACAACAGGTTAAAGTTGCTGTTTTCTTTATCATTACTGAATATCAATGTTCTACTTTGTGAGAGTATGACCACGCGCGGCGGTGTTTGCATTTAGACTTGATTAAAATCCGTCTACTGTAAGAGACTCAATTGCTACATTCCAGTATTGCCGAATTCTACAGGGTTTGCACTGGGATTGGAGACGTAACACCACTTATCTGATGGTGTTTATACAAGATTCCACCCGAGGTCGTCTGCTTTCGTTCTTCCGACAGATAATAATTTAAATTATTTTTTTAGACCTAAAACAAAATCTCAAGCAAATAAAGCTAGCAATTTAAAATTGTATTAGGATATTATGGAATATTAAGCATTCTCAATGTATAAAGGTTGTTCTGAAAAAAAAAATAAATAAATAAACAGTTACATTAATGGTAAAATCTGTTTACCACGGATAGTTTTTAAACCGATGTATGTAAGGCTTTATTACTTTTTCTAGTTATATAGTACATACATAGAGAAGGCACTGTGTTCCAACCAAAACTTCATACCGAAATTTCCTGGAATTAAACGTTTAAGGGTCCTCTATAAAAACTCTGATGTGTTCCATTCACATGACTTTCACTATCTCTCTGTAACAAATTATTATTAATAAGCTTACCTTTTATTTATTTCATGTTAATCGAGGAAAATTAGCAGAAATAGTCTTATTCCTCTCTTTATTGTAAATACAAGTGAAATAAGGGAGTACCATAGGTTAAAGTGAAAGCCAAAAGCTGGTTGCTATGCGACTAATGTTCCTTTGTTTGTGTGGACAGGAGTTGACAAAATACCTGTATGAGAAAAGTATAAGTTTTTCAAAGCTGAAACCAAGAAAAAGGAATGTCTCAAAAACGATCAACTCCACGAAAAAAATGTATATAACATAAATTGTGTGTTTTAACGTGCTCTATATTTCTTGTGTGTTAAGTTTTTGTCCATCTTTTACGGTTTAGTAGTTATGCAAAATTCATCCAGAATAAAGTAGTCTTCAGAGGCTATTCCCAGAAAATTCGAAATATACATTTTATTTGTCAGGTAAATATCTTTAATATATGATATTTTAATCAAAATCGTTAGAGCTATTTTTTAGAAAATAAAAATTTTCGAAAAAAGTTCCATGTAAAGGGTAGTTTGGGGTGGGGGATTTTTCTCAAAATCTTCGTGTCGCATCCCTGGAAGATACTAAACTTAAATACCAAGTTTGGTATTTTACCGACTTTTCCTTTTTGAGTTGTCGTGTTCACTGACACACGGACACACATACACACACACACGGGCCTTTTTGTGAAAATGCTTTTTTTAGATAAAGGGGACCCTAAAACATATATTTCCGGTGAAATCTCGGTATCGAATTTTTTGGTGGAGTGCAATACTTTCTCTATTCACTATGTACATAGTGCGTATAGAGAAAGTAAAAACGTGTACCATTTAGAAAATTGTGCATGTGTATTCTGTGAACAACATAAATAAAAGAAAGAAATGAAAGTCGGTTAAACACAAAACTTTATATTTAAATTCAACATCTTCCAAGGAGGCGACACGAAGATTTTCAGTAAAATTCCCAACTTAAACTACCCTTAGCACGGAAAAGCTTTCGAAAATTTTACTTTTCTCAAAGACGGGTAACGATTTTTATTACAATACCGTATAGTAAAGCTATTTGCATAGCAAATAAAATATATATCTTGAACTTTCTAGAACATCCTCTGAATACCTCTTCAATCTGGATGACTTTTACGTTATTGTTAAACTGCAAGAGGAAGACAAAATTATTATGTAAGAAATTTAGATCTTGTTAAAACACATTTTTGGGGAAAGTTTATCATTTCCGTGTCATTGGTTTCAATTTTAAAATACTTAAAACTTATTGTAAACGGAAAATTGTCATTCCTTTTCTTTTTGTTTTTCTCCTGATAATGGAAAAGAAATCGTATAAAACCAGCTTTTAAAAGTTCTGACTATCGCTTTTGCCTGGTGTAATTTCATATTTCCTTTCTACTTATAAGAAAATAAGTAATAAGACCATTTCTGATAATGTGTATCTTGACTACATGAAGTACATAGAAGAGTAAACTTCTTAAGAATAGTTTTTTTACAGAATAGGTGGAGTAATCTGAATGAAACACATAAGATTTTTTATCTTGTTTCATTGGGTATACTACATTATCTCCAAATCTTGGAATCTTCTTCCCGAAATAACCTGTGTATTAAGAATTATAGAGAGATAGGTTTGTTTCTCTCAGCTAAAAATGATTTCCAAATTAAGCTCCCCCCCAAAAAACTGAATAAACTATGCTTAAACCCTGACCCTAACATTCTGTGACTGAACCTTGCTCTCAGATGGGGCGTAGTGGTTTGAATTTCACAAAATACATATTGATGAGCGAATGTAGTTGATGTAGCTGCATCAATATTTTACAAACCGCATGGGCTTGTAACACAAATGTATTAGTAAATCTACGACTAATACAGGAAGTAAAAGCTGATATTGAATTGAACTATTGTTACAAAACTGCTGCGAATATAACAAGCTTTTGGCACTCGGTAATGACAGGTTTTGTCTTCTTCATAAGTATAATAGACTTCAAAAACTACTAAGCTAGGATATGCATGATTGATAAGTGCAGAATGATTAGGCATCCTCCTCATCCGTGATTTTTTCTGCATAATATGTGAACATTTGAAATAAATACCAGGTTACCGAATGGAGGATCACAAAAGGAATCAGAAAACGCGAGAGGAACTAGCATTATGGGAATAACAGAGAAGTTAGACTAGAAGATAGATACAGAAATAAGTGCCATGAGCACGGATACGAATGGAAAATGTTCCCGTTCTTAAAGAACTTTATGAATATAAATCCGAAGAGAGAAGGAACTTTGGACGTCCTAGAAACATATGGAAGGATCACTTAAAATTAGTTATTTTCGGAACAGGCAATATGTTCAACCCGAACTGTATACAGTGAAGTGAGTAAAGCTATATACTCACCTCATTTGTCTTCCTTGTATCTCTAATAAGGTGTGGGAAGACAGTTTTAGTATAGCTCTCGAAAAGAGATCTTCATTTACGATACAGATTCCCGTCTTTTTTCTATGAGGGGGCGGCTTGGGTTCCGGGTTCGTATCCCGGGCGCGGGTTATTGATATTGGGAATGGTGTGGGTTTGTGGGTGGCTAGCTCAGGGTTTTTAGTAGCATGGAAACTCTTTCAGGTTGTGGTGAGACACATGTGCTTTATTAATTTAGTTCGGCCTTTTTCCGCCGAAAATACTTCTTAATTTTCTACTTATGAAATTACACTTGACTCGCCCGCGACTATTACTATTTATTAGTTTGATGCAGTGCTATGTTCCGTACTCTCTTCAATATTAAAATAGCTATTTCCCTCTCCTTCACATGTAGCCTGTTCGGCTCCACCACGGATCCGAAATATCACATGTTAGTTGTGCGGAGCTTCTTCATCAATTGGCTCAGAAAGTGTCCCCTTGACCAGCTGAGAGCGTTGCTTATGACCCGTTCTATCCCCTCGGGCAGGATCCATTCATCCTTTCGGTTCAATGCACGGCGTCTTGTACCCCGAGCTCGTGACATACGTATTTAAAGTCTTTCTATCCTTCCCATTTTCACTGTATAGTTATATTTTCTCTTCTTGATACAATTATATTATTAGCTACGATTTATATTTCCCTTCTGAATAATTCTTTGCCTCGGGACAAGACATATACTCTCAAGGAGCACTTTAGTCTGGGGCTTATTGTGCTATCTCTATCGTTTAGAGCCAACCCATTACACCTGCATCCCTTAAAAAGAAGTGCAGCCTTGCAATGTGTATGGATGATGCTTGTTCTGCTTTTATGAACATTTTGCCAAAAGCTTGTATCTCCTGTGAGCCAAAGCTTTGCAAGAGCATAAAATATGCTGCGGTTTCAGTCTCCTTTCTACAAAATCTGCAGTCTAAGTTGCCCTGAAGCACCCCAATTGTGTTGAGATGTTTTTCACGGTAATTTTCTCAGCTGGTCTGCTACATTTTAGCAAGCTCTCAGCTCTTTCCTTACATGCTCCTTTGATGCAAAGTTTCCCATGTCTATTTCCTGGGGTTTTACCCACGTCTTGTAATGTTCTCTTTTGGACCAGTTCTTAGTAGATTCTCTAACTAAATACCGAGATGTGAAAAGAGATTGTTGCAGGGATGCATATGTCTATTAGAGATTTATCGCCCTCCGTGGTATAATGGTTACCATGCTGACTTCATATACCCAAGGTCGCGGGTTCAAACCCGGCGGAGGACGATGAATTTTTTCGGGCGTAAAAATCCTTAGCATGGCTTCCTTCGGTAGGGAAGTAAAGCCGTTGGTCCCGTGTCGTAGATTTACGGCACGTAAAAGAACCTCAAGCCTGATAGAGAGGCCTCTGAGCAAAATTAAGAGATCTTTCACGCCCAGTATAGAATGAGACGCTGAGAACCACAGCAGTTAAAGAGCACCCATAAATAAAACGCCATTTACATTTTACTAGAGATTATGAGAACATGCTTGACATGAAAAGGTGTGAGAACAAAGGCTAAAAGAAAAAGGTATATTTACTCTCGGAATGCTTTTCAGTATTTTTATACTAATAGTTTACCTGATAATATTCCAAGGGTGGGAAGATGTCCCTTTTAAACACCTTTCGTGCCACTTCTCAACAAACGGCATTCATGTTTTATCTTTTCTGTTTATTCTCCCTTTTTCCACTGCACCAACATCCACCTCACGGTCCATTCTTGGCTAGGTTAACGACAGTGCAAACTCCAACTCCTCAATGTGTCATTCCTTATGCTTGTGGCTCTAGGTCACCTGTCTCCTCTCCCCCCCCCCTTCCTAACGCTTTCTTATTGCAAATTGTCGCGAACCGAGCCGAATCGTACCGATGCAAGCTTCCGTTTGAACGGGTGTTATTTTAGGCTTGCAATGAGATACCTTGCTCTACACAATTGTCTTCAGCCACCACCTGACTTATTTTTGAGCAGCAATTCACCCAGTAAGGCATCACAAAAGCTTTCTCGATTCTTTTGAATAATTTTCATCCATTCTTACAAGCTGCAATATTAATAAACCAAACTGATTCAGGATCAGTGAAAGATTGCGCAGAGCGCTTTCTTGCTTCTTCATTGCCTAAAATTGCATTGTGTTCTAGCACTGATTCAAGAGCAACCTTGTTGTATTTTGGATTTGTATAAGGTTAATTAAACAGCTCCAGAGTATCTTAAGAGGCTATATTATAATTTGTTATTGTAGGTTCCATGTAAGCTTAATGTCTAATAATAAGCCCAGATACTTAACTTTCGAATTTACTTTCAATTGTTCATTAAAGGGAAATTGAATCGTGAACTTCATAATGTTGTATGTGGAATGGGAAACGTGTTGTCTTAGATGGATTTACTCAACGGTTTACCTCCTTGCACCACTGAATGTAAATTTTACAGATTCTGGAAACATTATATTCTTTTTAAGATTTTAATTCTCTTATTTTTTACTTCCAATCAAATATAATAATTTGAACGATTACAACTGTATTATTGTTGGTATTCAATGCTATAGATGGGATTTAAGCCATGGATCTCCCTGTGCCTAGCCGGTTGGTCTACCACTGAGCTGCCATGGCAACATTCCGGCATATCATTGCATTTCTGAACTGACTTGCATGTTTCCTGGTAAACCACAAGGTGATCTCAAATTATTTTGAGATGTTGCAAGTACTTTATGTCCCAGGATTCGTAGTACTCTACCTATCCCACTCCTGTCCTACACACGGTTTCTATGTTTCCATGGTAGCTCAGTGGTAGAGCAACCGGCTAGAGACCGGGAGATCCGTACTGTGGCATTGCATTTTTCAGTCTGACTGTACCTATCCAACTCCTGCCCAAAACACGGTTTCTGTGAAAACAATTACAAGTATATTATTACTTTCTCTACACGTTCTATGTATATAGTGAATAGAGAAGGTATTGTAATGAACACATAAATTCGACACCGAGATTTCACCGGAAATATATTTTTGAGACCCCTGAATCCAAAAATGCATTTTTAGAATAATGTCTGTCTATCTGTGTGTGTGTGTGTGTGTGTGTGTGTGTGTGTGTGTGTGTGTGTGTGTCATTGGGCAGCGTAGCTCTAAAATGAAAAGACCGTTAAATACCAAAGTTCATATTTAAGTTCAGTATCTTCTAAGGATGTGAAAAGAAGATTTTCAAGAAAATCCTCCACCCCCAACTGCCCTTTACATGAAACTTTATTCGAAAATTTTGATTTTCGCAAAAATGGCTCAAACGATTTTAGTTAAAATATTTATATTAAAAACAAATAAAATGTAAATCTTGAATTTTCTGGGAATAGCCTCTTAAGACTACTTTATTCTGGATGAATTTTACGGAATTTTGCATAACTACTAAACCGTAAGAGATGGACAAATACTTACGCCACAGAAGTAGTAGAGGAGGTAAAACCACACAATTTATGCCATATAATTTTTTTTCCTGGAGTTGATCGTTTCTGAGATATTCCTTATTTTTGGTTTCAGCTTTAAAAAACTTGTACTTTTCTCAAACGGAAAGTTGTTTAACTCCTGGTCTTGCATAGAAACGGATTGCAACCACATGGCAACAAGCTTTTAAGAGATTTGACGTTTGTTTTAGCCTAGTGTATTCCTTTATGTTTCTCCTACTTACAAGGAAGCAAGTAATTTAGAAAATGTATGTTAATGTTTATCTCTATTATCGTAATTTAGAAAGAATATAAGCCATGTGAATGGAACAAATCAGATATTTTTTATTGATTATGCTCAACAAATCATAAAGATATTGGAACATTATATTTTACCCCACATGAGCAGTCTCTGGAAATAAATTTGTATTAAAGAAGTCACCTGCCAGTGACCTATTTTGAAGTTAAACGACGCACGAATGAATGCAGTAATTACTGTTCTCTCGCAGGCAAGTGTGACAGTGCTGTAATTGTGCCTGCCTGATCTGAAGCCAAAGCGACGCCAAAGGACAGAAACATAAATTAATGGAGATGGGTAAGGGTGTCATAAAATTCATTTTTAATGAAAAACTGCGCGTATATAATTGGTCAACTGTTCACACGCGTCTAAACTCTTGGACCAAAAAAGTCCGTTTGTTCGTTTCATTTTTTCCCCTCCCTCCCATTCTGTTCCAATTATACGCTTCTGCAGGATAAAGGGGATGGGGTAGGAAGTTGTACCCACGTGTAAACCGGAAATAAATAAAAATGAAAATGGAGGTCGCTGCGTGTGACAAAAACAAATTGGGATTTTCCCCCCTTTCTCTTGTTGAGTGTTTGCATGCCGCTTCTTTTGAGGGGAAATTCTCGTTAACCACTGCCGAGGGCTACTCCAGCTATAGTAATACGCTTCTATAAAGGATGGAATACCAGAGTATTTTAAGTCGTTGGAGATTTTTTCCCCTCACTAAATTTATATCCATGCTCTTCAGGCACGAAAAAGTTTTGGGATGTACTTTCGATGTCTATAACCTTTTTATCCCTGCAAAACTAAAAACGCTGGCTAAAAAGGTAAGAATAGATTAATTCCATACAGTAATTTCTCGCCAAATAAGATTTTAAAACTCTACTCTGCTATATTACATTTTTGTTGATAAAAGAATTTAAATTCAATAATATGTATTACACTAACTGGCTTAGCCGACGATAGCTTTTTACTTTCTCTACACATACTATGTACACAGTGTATGGAGAAGGTATTGCACTCCACCAAAAAATTCAATACCGAGATTTCACCGGAAATATATGTTTTAGGGTCCCCTGTATCCAAAAAAAGTATTTTCAGAAAAAGTTCTATGCTTGTCCTTGTGTCTATGAACACGATAACTCAAAAACGGAAAGTCGGTAAAATACCAAACATGGTATTTAAATTTAATATCTTCCAGGAATGTGACATGAAGCTTTTGAGAACAATCTCCCCATCCCAAACTACCCTTTACATGGAACTTTTTTCGAAAAAGTTGATTTTCTAAAAATTGGCTCTACGGATTTTGATTAAAATATCATATATTAAAGATATTTACCTGACAAATATAATGTATATTTTGAATTTTCTGGGAATAGCCCTTGAAGACTACTTTATTCTGGGTCAATTTTACGGAATTTTGCATAACTGCTAAACCGTAAGAAATGGACAAAAACTTACCACACAAAAAATATAGAACACTTTAAAACACACTATTTGCGTTATATATTTTTTTTTCGTGGAGTTGATTGTTTTTTTATATATCCCTTGTTTTTGGTTTCAGCTATGAAACATTTATACTTTTCTCATACAGGAATTTGTCAACTCGTGTCCATACAAACAAAGGAACCTCAGTCTCATAATAACCAGCTTTTGGCTATTACTTTAACCTATGGTACTCCCTTATTTCGCTTCTACTTTCAAGGAAGCAAGTAATAAGACTATTTCTGCTATTTTTTGTTTCTCGATTAGCATGAAGTAAATAGAAGCATAAGCTTTTCAACAATATTTTTGCAGTGATGTAGAGAAAGTCATGTGAATGGAACACAGCAGATTTTTAAATCAAATGACAATTTATTAATTTTATTTATATCAATGCATTATTTATTCCTTATGATAATTTACAGCTAATTTCTAATATCGAATGAAATTTAAATTGTTTTGCATCAGTATATTAGCATGTTTTGTATTATATTATTTTAATTATTATTTTGCACAGGTTTAACATAGGAAATATATCTGCTTCAGTTCAGATTGCAGAACACAAAACATTAGGGTGAGATGTTGTTATTGTATATGCCAAGGTTACTTCTTTTGTAATCCAGAAACACAAATGGTTTTGTGAGAGCAAGGTTTCAGCGCATTAGAGGTCTAAGTAGCAGAGAGTTTTTTAGAGACAGGCCTTTTCCCTAAAAGTTGGTAGCTCGGGACTCTTCCATTATAAAGAGCGGTCAGAAGGTAATACAATTAATTTCCAAAATTAAGCACGTGACAACGTTATTTTCGCACTATTTTGCAACCAATCAGAAATTAGCCCTAAGATTGGATATGTTAGGTACATAAGCGGTGCGCACACAAGAAATTATGCTGTATGTTGTATGTACGTAGATGCTGCAGTGTTGGTGCTCGTAATAGGGA
The DNA here is from genome assembly GCA_030762935.1 of Hymenopus coronatus. Lineage (NCBI taxonomy): Eukaryota > Metazoa > Arthropoda > Insecta > Mantodea > Hymenopodidae > Hymenopus > Hymenopus coronatus. Next base: position 126,894,534 of record CM060881.1, on the reverse strand, counting down.
AGTACGCGGTAATTATCGATGACCGTAGAAATGAGAGCCTTGTAAGTAGAAGAAATAGCACTAGTTATAAGCATATGTTTCTACATCTACAAGAACTATGTCGGGAGTCGCTCAAAAGATTAGTGTCTCAATAAGTAACAAAGGTGAATAAAAAAGTATCAATTCTGAGGAATGCTAAGTGAAGTACTTCTGTTTGTGAGTTTACCCAGTATGACATACCCCAGTCATTCTTTCTCCCCTCAGTGAGAGTCAAATTTGTGTGTTCTAAATGGATGAGCATAGCCGGTGCATCATAAAATGTAAAGAGGTATGCACACGCTTGTTTTTAAAGTATTTCACTGGCACTAATTCAGACCGATTCCAAGGTAGACAAAAGAAACGCGACAGCTTTATCTATGAACAATCTTTAACTGCTTTACTTCACAGCTTTCCATTCCATATTGCACGCGAAAGACTGCTTAGGTTTTGCTCAGAGGCCGTTTATCAGGTGTGAGGTTCTTTCCTTTCACTTCCTTCCTAGGAAAGCCATGCTAAGGAGTTTTGGGTTCGGAAAAAATGTCCTGCGCCCTCCGTCGGGCTTGAAACCGCTAAGTTGGGAATGAGCAAGTTACTCCTAGACCACGTAGGACTACATAACGGTTAAAGTAACCTGATTTTAATGCAAAATGACCTGAAAAATCTTATGTGTTCCAACCACAAGACTTTCTCTACATCATTTTACCAAATTATTGCTAAAAAGCATCTTCTTCTATATATTATATGATAATAGAGATTAACATTAGCTGAAAGTTTCTTAATTAATTGCTTCCTTGTAAATAGAAGGAAAACAAGGGAATACACTAGATTAAACTGATAGTCAAATCCTTTAAAAGATGGTTGCCATGGGGTTGAAGTGCGTTTCTATGCATGGCCAGGAGAAAAGTGTGAGAAAAGTTTTAAGTATTTTAAATCTGAAACAAAATACCTGAAAATACCTAAAAGAAATGGTCAATTACAGGAAAAAAACGTATACGACATAAATTGTGTGTTTTAATGAGATCTGCATTATTTATGTAGTAAGTTTTTGTCCGTCTCTTACGGTTTACCAGTTATGCAAAATTCAGAAAAATGCATCCAGTATAAATAGGTATTTTATGCTATTCCCAGAAAATTCAAGATATACATTTTATTTTCATGTACATATCTTTGAACTATGGTATTTTAATCAAAATCGTTACAGCCATTTTTGAGAAAATCAAAATTTTCGAATGGGTAGTTTGGGGTGGGGGGATTTTTCTCAAAATCTTCGTGTCGCCACCCTGAAGATACTAAACTTAAATACCAAGTTTGGTATTTTACCGACTTTTCATTTTTGAATTATCGTGTTCACAGACACACGAACACACATACGGACCTTTTTTTTTTTTTTTTTTCCAAAAATGCTCTTTCTGGATACAGGGGATCCTAAAAGGTACATTTCCGGTGAACTCTCGGTATCGAATTTTTTGGTGGAATGCAATACCTTCTCTAGGGAAGTCGTTATTCTCTGTTTTCGATTTTTTCGACCTTTAGAAAAAAGTTTGTTATCGCTTTAGCCTATTGCATTCCCTTATTTCTCTTCTACTTAGCAGGAACTAAGTAATAGAACAATTTCTGCTAATGTGTATCTCGATTAGAATGATGGAGAGAAAAGAAGAAGCTTTTGTAATGGTAGTTTGTTGCAGAATGTATAGATAAAATCACGTGAATGGAACACATCAGATTTTCTTTTTCCCAGCTTCACCTCTGTTTTGTATTACATGAAAACTGCATAACTTTTACTTCTTTAAGTAACTATGGAACTAAAGAGAAGCTATAAAGGCTTAAAGTGCCGCTTCTGTGGTTATCTAAAAAAATTAATGAACTTTCGCCTGACATGATGATTTTGCTACCGCCAAAGAGAACAAGAGCCAATTTTTATTTTCTCTACACGAACTATGTACCTAGTACATTTGAGAAAGAAGCATTGAACATTTTAAAAACAAATAACAAGGAATATTTTTCAAATGAATAACTCCACAAAAAGTGTATCGGACGTAGATGGTGTAATTTAACAAGATCTACATTTTTGAGTAGTAAGGCTGTGCCTAACTCGTATAGTGTACCTACCAGTTATGCAAAAGTCATCCAGAATTAAAAGGAATGAATGAATTTAGAAAATTTAAGATGTGCATTTATGCTAAAAACATCTTAAACCACATAAGGTATTTTACTCAAAATCGTTCAACTTTTTCAAAATGTTCCATGTAAAGATATTTTGGGGTAGGGGTTGTCCTTTAAAATCGTCGTAACGCATCCTTGAAATAACTGAACTAGGGTAAGGGGGGCAGGATCGGATATCTAACAATAAATTATAATTGATTATAACATATGTTTTAAGAAATGCACTTTATTCTAAATTATTGTATCGTGAATTGAGAACATTTTAAAACATGTGCTTTGTTGCCATCTTTTATCGCATACGTAATATAAATTAAAGAGATTTTGTTTGCAAAATACGGGTTTGCCCCTAAGGTAGGGGCAGAACCGTTAAAACGGCGGGGCACAACTGGATACTACACTTTTTCTCTGATTAACAATCATTGCATTCAAAATATTTCAATGCCTTTTGGGGCCAACCTAAACAAAGTTCATGGGTCCATCTGTTGCACTTCACAGACTGAATCCAGTCGTCATTTCGATTTATCTCACTATATTTCTCCTTGCAATAAGAGCACTGGCTATCGCTAGAATTTTCGGCTTTCTTTGCTCTTGTTGTTTCACCAAACTTAGACTGAAGCGACTTTCTGCAAATTGCTGGTGACTTAGGTTGAGTATTTGCCTTTTTTTGAAGCTCAACCTTATATGGTGACCCCGTAGGGAGAGCTATTTTCCTGCGGCGTCTTCCTGACGATGAGGGAAGTCTTTTAACACTGGCAACACATCTTTTGGTGTTTGTGGTTCAGCCAATATTGCTATTTTTTCTGCAATTTTGGAGGGAAGAAGAGAGACTGACTCACAAGGCTCAGATGTTGATGCCAATGGCTGAGGAGTGTGTTGTTCTGTGGTTTCAGCTGGCATGAAGTCAACATCACTAAACCTTTTAAGACACAAGATTGGTGGGACCCAGTTATGCCCCCATACGCCATTTTGTTCTTCTTAAGGCATACCACAGTAACGACTTGCTTCCCGAATTGTAACCACATTGAAAACAACACTTAAATCTTTGCAATTTAATGTAGTAAAAGTAAAATATGTTGCTGTAGATACTTACCTCTTAAACTCCGACTTCAAATTTCAGTTAGATTACTTCAAAATGCAGACATTTCTAATCATAAAGATTACAGACACAATAACGCGACTATATTCTTCGAACTCCTGCTTCTGACTGCTGCCCATTTGAGAATGCAGTTCAGTCAAGAAGTGGTAGATGGTAGCACTTTCCAGTTTAAAAAAAAACATCTACCCGCTTGTGCCTCACTACCCGGTCCTGCTCCCCCTCGCCCCTTCACTAAAGTACAAAATTTGGTATTAAAAGATTTATGTTTACAACATAATTTCAAAGGTTTGATTTTGTTGAATCACCTTATAATGATGTAATGGACCTTTTTCTAAATTACATTTAACAAAAATACAATTCTGTTATTGAAAGTAATTCTACAGATATAGTTCAGAAATGTGGAAACTATTATGTATAAGCATTTACGACACTGGGAATGGATTATTAATGACACCTAGGAACAAATTCACTACTTCTTTCTCTGTTTATCCTCCTTGGATGCAGAGCTTACAACCCCAGGACTTCAAAACCTGTACCTGGGGGTCAGATGTCTGTTGAACAGACACTCTGGACCAGAGAGAAGCCAATGATTGATCAGCCCGATGATTGGGATATATATGATGAAGTGGATCATATGATACGAAGGCGAAATGGATGACAGGAAAAACGATTATGGAGCGATTGGTGGAATAAATGGCGGGGGAACCCGGAGCACCCGGAGAAAAGCAGCCCAAATGCCGCTTCGACCACTACAAATCCCACATGCAGAACGCAGCTGAGAGGCGATTGGTAAAATCACTTGGCAACGGCGGTACCGGTCAAATAGATGTCTGGAAGAGGGGAAAAATAAAGAAAGGGATTGAAAAAAAATCATATGTGTTACACTCACAAGTGTTTCTCTAGCTGCTCTACAAACAAGCTTCCTACAAAAGATGATTCTTCTTTCTACACAATGTAATCGAGATGAACATTAGCAGAAGGCTCTTATTACTTACTTCCTTATAATTAGAAGGCAACTAAAGGAATGCTATTTGTCACTGCAAATTGTTTCTTGCTTTGCCAGGAGTAGAGAAAAAGAAAAGCGCACACTTCCTGTCTGAGAAAAGTATATGTACTTTATTACTGAACCTAATGCTTTTGGTATTTCCAAAAGGGGAAAAGGTCCGCGTGTGTCCGTGTGTGTGCGCGCGCGCAGTATTTAAGTTTAGACCTTCCAAGGATGCGACACGAAGATTTTCAAGAAAATCCTCCCACCCC